>CAHIKZ030004058.1:0-44135 GCA_903632075.3 Acanthosepion pharaonis
GTTTTAAATTTAAAAAATGCTCATAAACATTCATCAGGCTAACTGAAAAATCTAAGCAAATTATGGTGGTTGCTAAGTAAAATACTACCTGCTAACTCGTTAACTCCTTAACATCTACTATCCAAAACAATTTATTCAAGCTTAACAATATCAAAGTAATTACAATCACATCAAAACTATTATGGATATGATCAAAAAAAAAAATACACATAAAAAATAGTCATTCTGAAGCTGATATATATAAAAAGCTGTCACAACTGCTCCCACATTACATTGGGGAAACTTTCAGAAATTTAAAAAGTTTCTATGAACACAAAAAGGTAATGTATTACAACAATTTATTAAATGCATTAGTCATACATATAAATAAATACAAACACAACTTTGATTTAAAGAATGCCACTCTTAAAAGTGAAATTAACTTTGAGAGTTCTGTCATCGAATCTTATCAAAACATAAATCTGTGCATTGATTTTTTTCAAATATCTTCATTCCTGAAATAATTCTTTGCCAAACCAATATCAAATGACTATAAAAATGTGAAAAAAAGAAAGAAAAAAACAATTAACAACGGGCATATTCTCCCCAGCGTTAAGCCTTCGTTTTTCCTCAACTCGCTCCAGCTGTCAATGTAAATCTCGTCTTCCAGCATGTGACCATTGGCGACGTCTTTAAAATTTCGATGTCCATGTCTATCACCCCTCATGTACGTTTGCAGACGTCCTTGAAACAATGATGAGGTGGCCCTCTTGCCCTCTTACCGGTGGCCAGTTCCTCGTACAGAAAGACCTTCAGATCCTCATCCGGCATACGATGTACATGTCCAAGCCAGCAGAACCGGCACTGTTGAAGAAGCGCGTATATACTGGATAACTAGGAACGAGCGAAAACAAGGGCATCGCTGACCCCGGTCATGCAATTGCGTCTCAGACTCTCCCTGTTTTGAGTAGTGGTTCTAAGACTCGCTGCCGTAGAGCAACACATTGACGACGTGTCCTCTCCAGGGCGCAGACCTAGGCAGAGATTTCAGTTATACATTTGATGAATATTTATGAGCGTTTCATAAATTAAAAAAATAACAATGTTTTTACTTTCGTTCATAAATATTTGTTGCAAAATAAAATTTTATATCGGCTTTGATAAAGGCCATCAGAGGACGAAACGCGTCGCTTAAGACTAGTTCCTTTTGAAAATTTTTTATATATATATATATATATATATGCGTGTGTCTGTTTGTGTGTGTGCGCGCGCGTGTGTATGTGTTGTCCAAAAGTTCGTTCGCTCTATTAAGTAATTTTTCTATTTAAGAACCGAACACAATTTTGACCAACCCATATAATTATATACTTAAAGACGTTTGGCTAAGAACTAACGAATGTTATTTTCCCCCATATTATATATATATAGTCAATAAAATCAGTAGTACTCTGAGGAATCGCTTTCTTAAATTAAGAAAACTTAATAGAATAGCTTATTTTTATATTTTGTAATTTATTTTGTTTTATGCAAAACATATATATAAATTGTTGAAAACAGTACTCATCTATCTATCTATCTTTTCTATCTATTCTATCTATCTTTCGTTCGTTTTCGATCATGCTATCCGTGTTGATTTGTAGGGAAGATGACTTGTTGATGTTGTGTCGTGTGGTAGACGTTCCTGAGAGTGTATCACTTTGAAAAATCGCCTGAATTATGGACCACGGGTTGACCCTGAGCCTTGTGAATGAAACTGGCAAAGATTGAACTGTTTGGAATCTGTCAAGTCATCATGAGCGAGGGCTTCATCGCACAAAATTGTAGTTCAAACGGCTGATCATAACAGATAAATAACACTCTCTAAGAAACTATGACTAAGGTCCGCTCAGCATAGTTGCGGTATAAAGTACAGGTGGGATCCGTAAGTTTTGAAGAAAACAAATGTGCCTGGCAGATGCCTGCGTCAGGAAATGGCTAACCTCCCTGAGCAAATGGCTGTACTCAAAAAATGAGAGTAACCGGTCACGATCTATCTCAATCGTAGAAAAATTCTTCACAAAATACACAGATACTATACTTGATACCGGACTGAATTACGACACTTTTGATCGTATGCACAGATACTTCATTTTCCATGCAGAAGGATTTGATCCATCCTTCGATATCGATGGGAATTATACTCGTATTAATGCTAAAAAAATAAATAATAAATCCTGAAACTATTTTTAATTTTATAGAAAAATGTTTAGAATGAGAAATATTTTAAATTGTTTGAGTTAATGAAAACAGAACGACTGCTGCTTCCTATAGTGAAAAGAAAATCATTAAAAGATTAAATTAATGCCAATGGGAAAAGGAAAGCTGCGTGACAACAAAATCTATTTAGCTTAATCCTGTATCATAAAGTTAAAGAAAGACCTGATGAAGGTATAGAAAAAAAAAAAAATGGTTCAAATTATATTTAAAAAAATACAAATAAAATGAAATATTTGTCTCCATTTTTTAACTCTAGCGGAAATTATGTTTTTAGTTAACTTTTAAACCAAACCCAAAACTGTCTGAATAGTTATGCTAGTAAAAAGTTTTTCAATACGCGTACTGTTTCAAATAAACTTTCAGTAGGGAATTTTTATATAATCTTAATAAACGCACTGCATTTGTCTAATAGTGCAGAGAAATGCTTGAAAATAATTAATGTGTGCACTACCAAATAAGGCCCGAGCCAGGGTGTGGAGTGAATAAAATAATTCAATCATGTCAAGCCTTATATCTGTACACAAAAGTACTCTTCCATTGTAAGGAAAGAATAGATACTGAGTTCGTTGTCAATATTTTATAAGATATTTCCCAGGTTTCCGTTGGTTTGAACCTGTAAGCCAATAATCATAGTAATTTGAAAATGATACCCAGGGGGGTAGCTAAGCAGTCAGTTATCAGTTATGTTAGTTATCAATTATCCTGTTAAATCACCTCACCAAGTTCTCCACTGCTTTAATCAGGCATTGAACTCAAAATCTTTTGGGTCTGACACTGGATCTAACTGCATCAATACATGGTTAAGGCATTTTGGAGAGGTATTAAACAGGAAATAACTGTTAATTGACATCCATTTGACATGATATTTGGAACTAGAACAGTCTACCTTTAGCGAGCAATAAATCTTCGGTTGACATTCCAAAACCTGAAGAAGGTCATTTTCAACGGCCGAAACAGATTTTGATAAATATGTTCAACAAAGATGAGGACAATAGTCGGAATCATAAATAGTTACATCTTTCATCATCTCAGAAATAGAACAGAGATTTTTATATTGTAAACTATTTATCTATCTCCCTAGTCTTTGAAGTATTTAATATTATTATATAATCGTCTCGAGGTCATATGAGGCGTTATATAATAATATATTTATATTTATTACCTATATATTAAATTATAGATAGATAGATAGATAGATAGATAGAAGATAGATAGATAGATAGATAGATAGATATATTAGGTTGTTCGGTAAATAATGTCCAATTTTAGCGAATTTATTTCTGAAGTAATTTATTTAAATGGTGTAAAATCAGTCAAATAAGAACTCGAACAAAAATACATTTCTGCCTTCGAGTTACCAGATTAGAAAAAATTTACGATAAAATATTGGTTTGACATTCTTTAAAATGTATGGATGAAAACAAATGGAATGTCTTTTGGCTTTAAAATTCTCAAGATGGAACTCAAGATTGTTGCCAGTTGATTGTTGACATCAGTATTCATCAATTTGAATATTTATATCTAATTTGTTTATATATATTATGTAACCACTTGGATCATAATTGATATTTATTGTCGATTTTTTCCCAAATGAAATTATTTCTTTTTATTTTACCCTTTTTGACACGTGGATGATCATTTGTATTCAGAACAGTATGTTGTGGATGGAGTTTGGTAAAAATATAGTATTTAAATAAAATATAATTAAACTCTGGTCAAATTAGCAAATGTCCATCTTCTAGACAGGCATGTTGTCAGTAGAATGATTCTCAAACGCCTTAACACTGAACACTAGTGTGTGATCGAGTTCAACATTGGGCCATTTGCATCATAAATACATGTCTACGGCATATATTATTTTCATTCCATCCTAGGTTGTGTGTGTGTTGAAACAATGTAATATACCAAATATAATTATATATATTTGGACATTATATATATATATATATATAACTAGACTCGTTTTGAAAAAACCTCGAATTTTTGATTTGCTAATAATCAAATCAATCTCGAGGGAAAAAAAGGTTTTAAAAAAGAAAGAGCTACAAACATGAAACTGCTAACAAAAAAATCAATATATATATTTATATATATATGATGTAACAAACCAGGCACCCCATGAATGATTAAACATAGGTAGTAAGTATCTATAAAGTCAACTGTCTATAGAGACTGAGAGAGTTAGAGCCAGATCTATCATATCCGACCTCTATATATATATACCCATATACTAGATGATTACATCAGTGTATTAATGTAGCCTAATATTTCAATTGTACTGCTTTTTTTTATTTTTTTAAGCATTTCACCCCAAGCAAGGCAGGAAGCCACTAGCACGCAAGGAGATATAGAGAGTTGGAATGAGACCAAATAGGAGAGATATAAAAAGGATGAAGAAGAAGAACAGGAGATAGATCAAGGCATCTGAAGACGTTATTGAATAGTTGGGGATTATAACTATCAGGGGAAACAAGAAAAGGGAAGGGAGTTCCACAGGTGAGAAGTGTGAGACATGAAGCTATTAGAGTAGAAGAGAACTATACATTTAACATTTCTACGACAGTGAAAGGGTGAGGGGGAGATGCCAGCCTAGTTGAATGCTTAAATTCATGAAGTCTGGGAACCAGCTAAAAGTAGCTCATTGGAGCATTTATCATGAAAGTATTTGTAAAAAAAAGACAGAGGGAGGCAACGGCACATCTGTGAGAGAGCAACTGCAGATGAGATGCCAGATCAGGGCCAATTACATTGCATATCTGTCTCTGGATTTTATCACAAACTTTGAGATAAACATTTTAATTTTAGACCATATATGGCAGCAATTCTCCATGCAAGCACAAATGGTTGATTTGTAGATTTGAAGGATCGACTCCAAGCAAGAAAAAATTACAATTCAAAATTCAGCACAGGCACAGGAGTCAACTTCCTTTTGGTGGATGAAGCTTTGACTCAATGTATTTAAATTCCACCTCAGATCAGCAGTCAATGTGAGACCAAGCAGTCTTCAAAAGAGGAGTCCTCATAGAATTGAGCATCAGACATTCTAATGAGGAGCAGGGATGGTTCTCTGTGGTGAGTAATAGAGAACAGTTTTGTTTTTGAAGCTTTAAAGTTAACCAGCCAATTCCTGCCCCAGTTCACATTTTGATTGGAGGTCCTTTTCAAGACAAATGGCCAGGTTAGTTTTCTCAGTGACACTAGATTTGTTTTGAGGCAGTAGTAAATTGTAGTGTCGTCCGTAGACACCTACTTGGGAATCTATGATGTCAGAAAGTTCGTTGATGAAGATAAGGAACAAAAGTAGGGCCTAGGATGGAGCCTTGGGAACAACTGCATTTGTGGGATAGGAGCTGGAGGAGAATCCGTTGAGAATGAACTTCAATGCACGGTTTGACAGGAATATATATATAGTCAAACAATCGAATGAAAGTCCATAACACTGAATCTTGTGAAGAAACTTATATCAAACCCTATCAAATGCTTTGAGATATCTAGAGCCACGGCATGAGCTTCTCCATTATTATGAAAATAAACAATATAAACCTTTCTTGTATTATCCACCTGGTGTTATAGTATTTATCCCCTGTAAACGGAATATAACATTATATATATATATGTTAAAATTTGTTGATAAACCAAATATGTTTATAAATAACAGACAAAAAAAAAAGGCATAATACCCTAATCAAGAGAAGATTTCAACAAGGAGAAAAAAAAAAAAAAAAATGACCTAAAGGCAAGCACCTACTACTGAAAAAAGAAAAGTGCTCAATGCCTACATTACCTAAATAATAAAAATAGCTATAAAAAGTTTGAGTTTCATGAATATTTGATCTTAAGAAAACTAAAATACAAATGAAAGAAGAGGGACCAGCTTTATATAACCAATAATTATAAGTTAACAAATACCATACACTAAAAAAGTAAAAACAATTTTATTTAAAAAACTTGGACAACTCCATTAAGAAATAAATATATATTATACAGAGAATTTTTATTTAAAGTCTTGTTTAAATGAGAAATTACAAAGTTCATCCATAGCAATCAATAGTGAAACTCTTGTTTTTTTGATTCAATAATATATATGCATTAATGTATTAAAATACATATCATGATGTGTATATATACACATATATATATATAAATTAAATAATAATTGAAAACTTTTATTTTTTTTATAATGATTGCTAGAGCTCATACGCAAATTTATAATGTCAAAAGAGAAATAGTATTGTAAAACTGACTGAGTGATGGAAGCTAAAAACATGAACATTTTGAAAATTTTACATGAGATCACAAAACAGTCAAATAATTAATTGTAAATATCATTGAGATAAGAACAAGAAAGGAACTGGCTTTAATGTTGCATGAAAAAATTTGAAAAAAATGAGTAATATCAAAAGGAAATTGGATTGACCAGCAAGAAAATATTTGAAAAAGTTGATCTTAGAAATTTTTAATGGATAGAAAAGATGCAGAATAATAAAAATATTAGCTAATGCCATGAAAGCAACCAAATTATCACCTTTTACTCTTAAACATCAAGAAGAAATTTTCAGCCAAATGAGGAAGTCATTGAAAGTTGATCAAGTTTTTCTTCATCTTTTAGTGATGAATGTTGAGCTACATTGAAAATATTACATAACGAGGTGAGACTTTGGATCCTTTATGGAAATAGCCAACCAACAAAATCAAATGATGATGATAGAATGTGTTTTGATGAGTAAATTTAGGTTTTAATGCAGTTTTAATTCTAAGTTTTGGAACAAGATGTTTTGAATCATATAAAAGCATAATCAAGAAATTTTTAAGACTTAATATGTTATTCATACAAGACAATGGTCTGTCATGTTCTACTGTCTATATGTTACCTTCTAAAAACAAACTTTAAAAAAGACACCAAATTAATGAAATATATATATATATATATATATATATATATATATATATATATATATATATAAATAGATAGTACTCATTTGGAAAACCTTTAGCTCAATTGCAGATGTGTCAGGACAAATCTTTTTTTACCCAAGGAAAAATTTGAAATAAAAAGAAAGCACTCTAAATATCAGAACAAGACAAAACAAATCATGAAGTGTTTTAAAGTCCTCAGTCCAATGAAAAAAAAATACAAACAATTAGAAAGACTAAAAAATAGAGTGCATATATATATAAGTTGTACCAGTTAAACAACAAATAAATCCTAAAATGTTATGCAATTTACAAAGGTTTCATTTCAATCAACAGATCTTCAGGGTAAAAGGGCAGTTTACCTTGAAGATTCATTTCTCTCCTTTTCAAAGGTTTGCTTACTCCTTAGATTTATTCTAGTGTGTATATATATATATATATAAATATATATATGTATGTGTATGTATATATATATATATAAATATATATATATATGTAAACTCCATGACAATTATATATTTATATATATATATATGTATGTTTGTGTTTTGTATATAGATTAGAAGTGATTTTATTCAAATTTAAATGAAGAATTTTATTATTTTATGAAGAAAATTAGTTTTTAAATAATATTTTATTCTTGATGAATTTTATCACAATATCCTTGACAATTTTGTCAATATTACTATCATATAAAATTCATTTTACTTGAATTAATTTATTTTTTGAATTGTTACACCACACTAATAGTTTACATGACCTCATGTTAACTATTATTCCAGAGGGCAACCAATATTGATATTTGTCATGCATAAATAAGATGGAGTTCAGTAAGTCAGGTGACAGATTTATTAATATCTTAATATCCATATAGTTAATGTCAAAATCTTCAAGGGAAATTTAGAAAATAACAGAAACACAAATATTTAAAACAAATGGATCACATGAAATAACCTTCATAAAAATTAATGTAATCTAAAAATCTACTGAGTATGTAATTTATACACACAAACTATGAATCAAAAAAATTATTTTAAGAAACTAATTGAATTTCAAGGGACAGGAAAATGTTTTAGAAACATAAAAATGTTATGGAAGTACTATTGATAGGTTATTTTATATGACAGTGAATGTTGAATAATTTCATCACAGATGAATCTTTTGAGAGATGATGTGTTTTACCAATATACAGTGCTGTTTGATAAAAGTGACTCACCTGATTTTTTTTACTTAAAAATTTTTTTGCCTATTGTTTTTAGGGTCAAACTAATTTTTTAATCTTACTAATATAAAGGACCCTTCCTGACCATCTAGTAGAAAAGTTTACTCACCCTAAAGGTATTCTATTGATAATTATAATTTTGGATATAAATGAGATTTATTATTTCCTGTCACTTACTTATTTCCTGCAACTAGTAATCAATAGAAACATAACCGAACAGCTTTAAATAAAGAATAATAGAGGTATAATTTATTTATAATAGTTAATATAGTTTGAAATATTTAATAATCTATGGGTCCTCCTTTATTTTGAATAACCTTTTCAACCCTTTTTGGCATTGACTTGATTAGGTTCTGGCAAATCTCATCTCCAAGCATTGAATTCCATTCGGATATGAAATTCACAATCAATCCTCTTTGTTGCTCTTTTCCTCAACCACTTTCTCGAGATCCTGTACTTTATAATGCTCCATAAGTTTTCTATGGGGTTGAGGTCAATAAGAGATTGGGGCATGTCATGTCACTCACCTGCTTCTCATCAAAGTATTCCTTCATCAATTTTGATTTGTGACAGGGAGCATTATCCTGCATAAAAATGAGCTTGGTGGGGTCGATTTGCACCCTTTCAGCAGAAGGGAGCAAACAAGACTCTAAAATTCTATTCTTGTACTGCTCGCTCCTGAGGGTCTTTTTTCAATAGGTTTAAAGAAACCAGTTCCATGAAAAGAAAAGCATCCCCAGAACATTATAACTGAACGGATTCTTGATAGTACTTACTGCTAAATTCAAAGATTTTTCTGTCCCTTGAGGGATTTGAAAATTCCTTCTTTTGGATTTTAGTTTGTTCAACTTATCCTTTGAATTTAGCATTCAAGTTTTTGTTTCTATCATTGCTGTTGCATTTAATATATCCTGAGAGTGTCAAATTCTGCAAGCCATCTTTCCTCAAGTTCCAGAAATTTTTCATGATGTGTCCCAGTAATTTCAACTGCCTCTTTCTGATTTTAAGTCTGGTTTTCATTTTCCTTAAATCTTCCTCATTGTTCACATGTTTCATCCAAGGTGAGTAATCATGACTCTCCACAACTTTCCAGCTTTAAGTAATGTAATCTAAATACTATCCCTGGATATTTACTTAAATTTAGTTTACCTGATGTTTGCCTCTGTATGTCTTGCTTTCAATATGTCCTGTGAGTGTTACATTTTCCAAGCAGTCTTTCCTCATCATATATCTTAGAAATTTCAACTGTCTCTGCCTGATTCTAAGTGCAAGTGTTCTTTTTGTTTCTATTTAATGTAAAACCTCCTTATTGCTCACATGTTTTGTTCATGGTATTCTTAGAATTATTCTGTGGAATCACATCTCTGTTGCTTTAAGTCACTGATTCATCTGTAAGGAGATTGTCCTACATTCAATTCCACATAGGAGGATTGATATTACATAGCACCTGAGCACTCTTTTCTTAATACTTTCTTAAATAATTAATACAGGCATCCTATCTAATTCTAATCAGTTTATCATCACTGGGTATGAAAAACTACAATGGTAGCAAGGCCTCTTATTGGGAGATTAGCGGTTTTGAGCATTGTGGAACCACCTCTTAATTGCTACTGTTCTTAGGTCCACCCTAACCTGGAGTGGTAGCACCTGTTAGGGTCCCAGTTATAGACAAATGATGAAATCCTAAACTAAAATCAAAACAGTAGAAAAGTATAATGCATTTTTATATAAAAAAAACTTACCAACGATATATTTTTATTGTAAAATGACTATCAATACATATAGTAAAATTGAAGACATGGCATATATTGTAAAACAAAAAACAAAATAATTTGCTATGGTTAATCTTATTTCTTGTAAAGAGAGACAAGTTTTCACTCCTTGTTCATTTTTTAAGATTATGTGTAAAGAAAAAAATGCAGCTAAGTAATTATAATTTTAATATGAAATAATGTCATTCTCTTGAATTAATTAGAAAGTTTAACTTTTGATATTTAGATTTCAGCATTAAATAACCCATACAGCTTGATATGCTGCTAGACAAAAACAACCAAACTAATCAGTTTATGGCCCACAATTCAAGCTTACATTTCATTAAGTATCTTGTGAATGCTACTCAGCTGAAAACTAAAGCTGTAGGTGTCATTTTCTTTTTGTTTTTTTTTGTTATGAAATGTCTAAAATTCACTAAAATAAGAAGATATAAAAATTAAAACATAGAATGCTACATCATTTAATGATTATTGGAGAAAATTCTGTATTGTATATTGATTTCTAGAATGAAACTATAATCATTAACAAGAACCCAATGAACTGCATGTTTATTAGCTAGAATAGTTCCTTGCCTTGCATATATTTTAACTAAAAATATAACACATTAGCCTGTGTAACATTTCACAATATAACAATAAACCCCTGGGTCATTTGGTCACTTCTGTTTCATACCTGACCTCTTTGACTACATTGTTATTTGAAAATCGACACAGATCAGATGAGGGTTTTGGTTGGGATGTCCATGCAGCACAGAGATGTTGTATATAAACACACAAGAATGATGATCATTTCAAGTAACAGAAAAAGATAAAAATGACAGTTAAAAAAATAACAAGGTTTAATCATGACAGAGTTACAGAAACAATTTAACCATTCCCATTAACTTTAAGAATCATGGCTCTTCAGGGTTTTTCAGCCAGCAGATTCTCTAAAATAAACCTGTTGATAAAGTTCCAGAATTTATTTACTTGGGACACAAACTGTCAGTTTCCAAATCACAAAATAAATTAAATGGTTAAAAATAGGAAATCTGAAAATTAATATCTCGGTGTATTATATTCTTGGCCAAAGAGAGGTCAAGTGAAATTTAGATAGAGAGACAACATACTCAGTCAAAGTTCCATATAAATGAAGTGGCACTGGATTAAAAAAATTAGAAACAATTAATCTCATGAATTTGCAATGTGCCACAAGTGGAAACAGCAGAACATAATAATTCTCTATGGACAAGAATTGGTTAAATACCAGCCAGGAATATTCTTTACTTTTTTTTTTTTTTAATTTTGCTCCAAGCAAGGCAATAAAGTCATTAAGACTCAAGGTGTTGCTGAGTGTGAAAGAGTATGAGAAAAAGAAAAATATTATTTAAGAGAGAGAACAATAAAATATTAGGAATTAAGAATACAAACAATAATGACTGCATTTCTTTTCATTTTTTGAAAATCAAAGCTGACTGGAAAGTAAAAAAAGGCTGGAAAGAGAGTTCCTCAAGCAAAAAGTGCAAGAAAAGAAACTATTAGCATAGAGCTTACATTTACATCTAGACATTTCAACTGTAAAATGACGAGACCTAACTGCCAATCTAGTACTGCACTTAAATTTGTCAAAGTACCAAAGAGAAAGTTTGGTTTGGTTTAAGATGATTTGTTTTACAACATATCAACCTTAATGTGTTATTTAATGCTGATAAGATTTTTATTGCTGGTAATATTCTTTTTCAAAAATGTGTTGGCAATATCTTTTTTTTCAAAAAAGTATTGCTAGTATTAAAACCTATTTTTATACTTTCGTAGTGTTTTGACCCCTTTGGGGGTTGTTAACTATTTGACCATAGTTGGGACCCTGACAGGTGTCACCACCCAGAGTCAGGGTGGACCTGGGAACACTAGCAATTAAGTGGTAGTTCCATGATCCTCAAAACCTCCTGATCAAAGTTCTTGCTGTCAGATGTAGATTATAGTCTTACCCAGGATGTGGATGTAGTTTATCATCATACCCAGGATGGTCAAAGAGGAAAGCTCATCAGAACAATAAAAGAAAATATTTATAGAAAAGGCAAAGGGAAGCTATGTTACATCAATGGGAAAGTGACTGAAGATGAGATGCCAGACCAGGACCAATAACATTTCAGATTCTTCTTTGTATTTTATGCATGGATGAATGGTAGACTTTAAATAGAAAGATATAGTGCAGTCACTTCTAATCTCAAGACTACTGCTAAACTCTTTCTCTAACTATGAACACAAAATTTTCAGCATGTCTTTATACCATTTGTATCCTACAGGACAATAGCCTGCTGAATAAAAGTATTGGTTTGTGGATTTGGTGACATAGTCATTGTGAGTTCAATCCCTGGGCTAGGCAGTGTGTACTTGCACTCAGTAGAAATAGGTGAGTAATAACTAAACTGTACTAAATAAGAATTAGATGAGACATCTCTAGACATGAGCAATTTAATGAGAACAGTCTACCCCTAGAGATTAAATAAAGAGTTCAATTCAGGATTCACTGTAGGTTACCCATATTGATATTGATGGTTCAAACCCAATTGTGAGAAAGTTGATTTATTGTTAAAAGGTTTTAACAACTGTGGCACAAGGCCAAAGGGGAAGTGAGTAGAGGCTGGTCAACACTTACTATCTTAAACAAGCTAATCAGATTCACAATCTATTCATCCATTATAATTTATACATTTGCCACAAAAACTCATCCACTACCCTTTAATCCGACATATGTCACAATACTACATATTCATAGAGATCCTACAAAAACTCCCATGATATAAAAATTCCATAATATACAAGTGTTCTCTTATTTGATTTTCTCAATTTTTTTCACAAAAATATGTAAAAATTTTATTGATATGAAATGAGAGGATAGGGGATGATTCCAAAAAACAAAACTTATATATAACAAAACACTCAAATTAAAAAATAAAATATATAAAAATTTTATTGATATGAAATGAGAGGATAGGGGATGATTCCAAAAAACAAAACTTATATATAACAAAACACTCAAATTAAAAAATAAAATATATAAAAATTTTATTGATATGAAATGAGAGGATAGGGGATGATTCCAAAAAACAAAACTTATATATAACAAAACACTCAAATTAAAAAATAAAATATATAAAAATTTTATTGATATGAAATGAGAGGATAGGGGATGATTCCAAAAAACAAAACTTATATATAACAAAACACTCAAATTAAAAATAAAATATGTTAGTAGGACCTGTCCAACCATAAAAAAAAATGTGAGAATGATTGTAAAACACTTTCTTCTCCCAAATCTATAAGCAAATGCATTCTGGGATTTCTTATTAGCCAATAAAATTGTCTACTTTTAAGATTCATCTGACTCAGTCCCAGTTAGAATGTTAGATGTTCGCTTGTTCAAACATGCTCTTTTATGTCAACCCCAATTCTTAGTTTGTGAACTTTTAGCCTTATTACTGTTGCTTTGCCTTAGTGTTAATTTGCCTTGCATATATTGTTTGCTTGCTTTATATTATTTTTTTTTTTGCCCTGTTCTTTTTTTTTCTTACTGTTTATTGCAAACTTGTCAGTTCTGCTTGTTGGGCAGTTCTGTCATTTATTTACATTTAACCATGGCCACTCATTCTACAGAATGAGGATAGCCAGGGGGCACAATGGCTGAAACATTGTGATAACAAAAACATAGAAGGAGACAATAGTCTGAATATAAATAGTGTAAATACTAAAAAAAATACCATTTGTGTTGTGTAGTTTAAATTCTGCTTAGCCATTGTTTTAAATGTATGCACTCATTTATTAATACAGTTCTGGATTTTGTAACTGACCTGGTTTTATGCTACACCTGTGTTTTTTGTTTCCCGTCGTAAATTTAATTCATTTTTATTGCTTAAATATAACATATAGCTCATTTACCCAATGCTTCCAATAACAATGGGCTAATTTCTTTTCAATATGGTATGCTGTCTCACCTTACACATTGCCATTGTGAAAATACCTTTGTCGGCTATGTAGGCTAAACATGAATCTCTTTTTAGCTCTGTAAAATTATATTCTAGGCCTTTTGAAATTAGCACTGTAAAATTTTTATGACACAGACATGAAATATAAGATGACCCACCCTCCCTCAGTCCAGAAACACTATATTCTCAGTGATGAGTTAGTAGCCATGGTCAAATACAAAAGAAAGAACTGTCCAACAAACAGAATTAACAAAGTTTGCAATAAAAAGAAAAAGGGCAAAAATTAAATATCAACCAAGCAAGCAAGCAATATATGTAAAACAAATTCACAGGTAAGAAGGCAACAAAGTTTACAAAATACAAATTGACAGCTATGTCCAAAAGCAAGGTCAGACAGGCAAATGCAGTGGTCTGTCTTCTAAACAAGGCAGATCTGGATTGTACCATATCAAAATTGTAAACCGACCTATTTAATGATCTAAGAAAAATATCCCAGCATACATTTGTGGTCTTCTGCCTATAAAAGGGTAGGGTGAAAAGTTTTGCAGTTGTTCCCCATAAGGATTGTCATTCCCAAGCAGATTGAGTTATTCCCTACAGTGTGGGTTATTTCTAGAAGTTATTGTTCAAAAGTAAGTGTCACATTTTTCTATCTTCATCATTGTTGTGTTTTTTATCAATATTCTGTCTTCAACACATAAATTCATTTTGTTGAATTGTTTATATTGTGTACAGTGATTTGGGAAAACCACCAGTGGAATCCCAACAACAAGACCAGACACCCACAGCAGCAAGCCCAATGGCATGGACAGTAGATAAGTCCCCCAAAAAAGAGCCAGGTTACTATAATGGACTTAAAGAGCCGTATGAAAAATTCATTTCTGGGACTTTTTGTGCCAATTATTACAAGGACCATCTCCCTGTTGACCACAGATATAAAAATCACGAAAATTGATTGGCATCAACAGTGAAACAATGGAGGAGAAAGAAAAAAAGCCTCAAAATTGGGCCAAAGCATTGGCCCAAAGAAGTAATACCAAGTGTGACATCCTTCTGGCAACAAAAGACACTGCAAAATCTCTGGCCAGGAATATACTTACAACAAAATCTGTGAGGTTGCAAGGACACCAAAAAGGCAAAGGTTACTTTACATGGAGTGCCATTGTATATCATGAAGGACAACTTGAGGTTTTTCTTCGCCAAGTTTGGAGAAGTCACGGATGTCTCATCTGTTAAAAGCAAGATGGGAAATGCCATCAGAGATTTTGAGATAATGACCAATTGATCAGAAAGAATTTCATGGACAACCCTAACCCGGGTTCATCCCCAACTGGATCTTCAGGGGTGTTATTATACTGTTGAAAAAAGGCAAGGGTGATGGGTGGGATTTAGATGACTACAGGCCAATAACTCTGCTAAACATAGAGTTAAAGATTTTGGCCAAGATCCTCACTGAGCATTTTCCAAGAGTTTGTTGGGACCTGAGCAGACTTGTGTTGTGAAGGGATGAACAATTCAGAGCAATCTGATCAGTATGATCCTAGAGGGTGCAGAAGATGACAGTCAAGCCATGCTGATCATTTTGGATCAGTCCAAGACATTCGGCAGGTTCAACCATCCGTATCAGGCTGCCGTTCTGTAAGTGGATCAACCTCCTGTATCACTCACCCAGTGCTGTTGTACAGGTGAACAGGCTTTTGCACAGTCATGGACTGTTTGACA
This sequence comes from Acanthosepion pharaonis, assembly GCA_903632075.3. NCBI lineage: Eukaryota > Metazoa > Mollusca > Cephalopoda > Sepiida > Sepiidae > Acanthosepion > Acanthosepion pharaonis. Next base: position 15,831 of record CAHIKZ030004058.1, read on the forward strand.
GGGTTGCTCACTGTCGCCCCATTGGAGACTGGGCATGCAGTCTGGCTCTATGTGGATCACTGATCACTGTGACACAGCAACACTGAGGTAGTACAGAAGGTGCTTGAATGGTACGAAAATGTGACAAGGGCCAAGATTAACTGCAACAAGTCTTCTTGTTTGTGGTTAGGTGCCTGGAAGGAGGTCATTCTTCCAAGGCCCTTTAATTGGACAGACAGACCATTCCACATTCTTGGAGTGTGGTCCCGTTCTAGAACCATGTCAGCAAGTTAACAGCTTGTATCAATCCCAAACATCTTGTGTCTTACTTACACGTGTGATAATGTTTTGTCCCTGTTCTCTGGAGTGAAATGGATGCTGTTTCTGACATTGCTAGCTGTGGCAAAAATGGTGGTGTGGACATTGCAGATTGAGCAAATCTTGTGATATGAATGCTATTCTCATGAAGATCTCATCAGATTCTTTGGGCATCAGATCAAGATGAACATTAGAACTGACAGAAAGCATTTGTTATCAACAGATTTTAGTAAAAGTTGGGTAACTGGTTTGTATGAATGAGGATAGCCTTGATTTTCTTTTTTAAGTCCCCTTTAATGCAATGGGGTGGTTTCTTGTGAATCCTCCCCTGGTTAAATTTGATACTGTTTGTTTATCTAGTTAATGTGAGTAAGTGTTGTTTCTGGACTGTTCCCGGCATTTGTTATGATCCATGTCAAGATTCCTAACTTCCCCAGTTTGTTTTGTCCCCTGTTTTTGTATCACTACTGGGTTAGTCTTTGATTTTCCAACTCAGTCATTTATTTTTCCTTCCTACTCCATTAGTGAGTATGCTTCTTGATTCTGTCTATAGGCAGAATAGAGCAGCCACTCTTGTTATTTTTGAGGGATGGACAGGTCCTATTAACATATTAGTTTTGTAATAAAAAAGAAAAAAATGAGACATTTGTGAACTGTGAAAGTTTTACATAATGACGTGTTTTTGTAGCATCCCTATGAAGATGTGGTATTGTGGTATATGTAGGACTGAATGGTGATGGTTGAGTTCTTGTAATCAATGAGTAAATTTTAATGAATGAATGGGTTGTGAATCTGATTAGCTAGGTCTAGGATAGTTAGTATTGACCAGCCTTACCCAACTTCCTCTTTGGCCTTGTACCACAATTGTTTCATTTATGTTGTTTGGTTTGTTTTACAGCATATCAACCCCATTGGATCATTTAATTCCGACAAAATTTTCATTGTTGGTAATATTTTTTTCCAAAAATCTATTTCTGGTAATATTTTGTCCCTTCAAAAATCTATTTCTGGTAATATTTATTTTTTCAAAAATGTATTGCTGGTAATATTTTTTTCAAAGTATTTCTGGTATTAAAACCTATTTTTATATTTTCATAGTGTTTTGACCCTAGTTTGGGGGTTAACTATTTGTCCATAGCTGGGACCCTAACAGGTGCTACCACCCCAGTTCAGGATGGACCAGGGAACACCAGCAATTAAGAGGTGGTTCCACGCTCATCAAAACCTCTTGATCAGAGGCCTTGCTGTCAGGTGTAGTTTATCATCTTACCCAGGACACGGATGTAGTTTGTTGTCATACCCAGGATGGCCTTTTATCATAATAAATCTTCATTCCCCATAAGGATTGAAATCAACACTCAGCCTTTGAAATGACTAAACATTTGTGGCATTACAAATATACAACTTTACAGAATAAGCTCCTGATTATAATTCTAATTGATTCTAAAGGTCTTTCTGATACCTAAGTAAAAAATATACTGTAACATTTTTCAATTGCAAGATCTAGTTCAAGATTAAAAAAGAAAAAGAGAATTTAAAATACATATAATAGCTCTATTCTGCTAGCCACATAACAGTACTTTTGCCAGAATATAAACCTATATTTTATTAATTTTGGTAATGCTTGTGTGTATATGCTTGTAGTGTTTGTGAAGAAAAACTTTAAAAATTGATATAAATTTAAATTTGCTAAAAAGAAATTCATTTATTTTGAAAATGTGAAAATATTCAAGCAAATCCCATTAGAATTGTTTAATTTTTTCCCTTCATGCCAGAATATGCTTTTTTTCCTTTTCTATAGTGATGAGAACAAATTAAAATTTTGAGATATTTGTTTCATAAATCCTAACACAGGGTTCATAACATTTTTTTTTTTTACAATGTGTTCACCCTGTACAAGGATCATGAGTCACTCAAGGCAGAGGGTTACTGAATAAGATGCACAGTTTATGGGGATATGTGGGAAAATAACAGTTAACCCTAGACTTGAACAGGTTAATACAGAAGTTGTATTGATCATAAAAACAAAATGAAACAAGTTGTATTGTGATTATCACTGCCAAGTTACATTTGAAGCCTTCTAACCCTGCAGTACACTGAAGACTTCAAGAAACTGTTGCTTTTTCTTAAGAGAAAAACATGAATTATATTTGAGGAGTCACAATATTCATTATTTGCAAGTGTTTTTTTTTTCTTGCAAGTTATATTTTGCAAGTAAGAGATATCCTCGTCATGGAGTTTTTGTTGTCTCTTTTTGCTCATGGTTTTTGGGGTTTTTTTTACTATCAAATGACTTAAATCGACCAAAAGAAGATATAAAATTACACCATGGAATGTCACCTCATTTTGTCATTGTAGGAGGAAATTCCCCATTGTATATTGCTTTCTAAAATGGAACTGCAACCTTTAATGAGGACCATCTGAACAATATGCTTCTGCATTTACTCATATGGCTGATACTCTGCCTGCTCAGCAATAAACAAGTAACTGTTGCAAAATTTCTGCCATTTTAAAAAACCATGGTCCTGAAACTAGTACAAAAAATATATATACACTGATGGTCAATATTTATGCAGTTTCAGAGTTTTGCAGTCAAACTCAGAAATAAACAATTCCTAAGTTTTGTTTAATTATGGTCTCAAAGTAAAAAAGTAGTTATACTGGTAATTTGGATATGCCAAAAAAAGAAGCCATAAAGTGCTTCATTTAAGTGAAAAGTTGAATGTTGTCAACTTAACTTGCAAAAAAAAAATTGTCTACTGGAGGTGTTAAGATCTATGGGAGTAATAGGAGTTATAATATATTGCATCGTGGTAACCAGATAATGGGTGTACTATGGAAGAAATGTTTATTCTCCCATTTGCATTTCCCCCATTATTGGCACTATTATATCCATGATATAATAACCCCATATTTCATGAACAGAATGGAATAGCTGAAAGGAAAAGGAATGAAAAACATGCTTTATTCTAAGAGTCTTATACCACTAAGTCATACACAAAATTGTATACACACATTAATACATGTTCCACACAGAGAAACTATATCACAATAGCAAGCAGTGAGAAAAAGAGAGAGAGCTTTACTTGTAACATTTCCCAAAGGGAAAACTAGAGTTACAGTGGTTTCTCTATGAGCATGGTAAGGCCATGTGATTTTTCCTGTAAGACCTACTATGAGCTAGGAATGTCTTTCTCCAGCTGTACATTGCAACTTCCCTTCATCAATATTCTCCATGGCCATCATGTTACTCTTGTGACTACCTTAATGAAAGGGAGATAATCGTCTTTTGTATCCCTACAGTGGGAACAAATCTGTCACATGAATTGTATTACAGTATATTGCTTATAATTGTTCTGTTTTATTATTAGTTATTATTGCTTATCTCTTGTTATGCCTCAAATATAAATTAAATTTATAATTTGTTTGTACAAAAAAGAAATTATCTTAAAAAAATGTAAGCATTTGATAAAGTACATTACAAAGAATTGTTGGAATTGCTAGGTAACCTTGACATATTTGGGAAGGACATTAGAATAATCCAGAACCACCTGTATAGGGATAGAAAATGAATTCAGTCAATATACAAAAATAAAAAGGTGTGTAAAATGTGGTTTCTCATTAGATTTATTCAATCTATACAGTGACTCAATTCTGAGAAAATTAGAAGTCCTACCAGGATTCATTATTGGCAAAAACAATCTTAACATAAGATATGCAAATGTTACAGTATTGATAGCAGACACAGCAAGGAAACTACAGGAACTCCTACAAAATGTAGTAAAGGAAAGTGAAAAAAAGGGCTAAATATTAAGTAGAAAGAATGTATGGTTGTTAGCAAAAGGGACAGCCCAACATGCAAATTAAAAATTGGAAATACCAAAATCCAACAAGAATAAAAATGTAAATATCTGGGAAGTGTTTTAACAGAGGACAAAAAGTGTGACACTGAAATCTAAAGGCACATTGGAATAGTGAAAGATGCCTTCCAAAAGCTAAGCAAAGTATTAAGAAACAGGAAAATTTTGTTAGAAACAGAGAAAAGAATACTGAACTGTTATGTAATATGTGTCTTCCTATATGACAGTGGATGCTGAACAATCTTCTCAATGATGAAGAAGAAACTTGAAGCAACAGAAATGTGGTTCTACAGAAGGATGTTGAGAATACCATGGGCTGAACATGTGAGTGACAAAATTTTAGAGAAAATGGAAACAAAAAGGACAAGTATACTTAACATCAGAAAAAGAAAGTTAAAATTTCTAGGGCACATAATGAGGAAAGAGAGCTTGGAAAATTTGATATTTGCAGGAGAGATTGAAGGTAAGAGGGACAAAGGGAAACAACACATAACCTACCTAGCAAGCCTGAGTAAATGTATGGTGAAACAGAGTTTAGGGGAGATAACAAAAAGACAAAATTTATTAGGAGCTATAAAGGACAAGAAATTGAGAAGAGCCATAACCGCCAATGTCCTGAAGGGACATAGAAGAAGAATATTGATTTTAATGAATACTTGTTTAAATTCAAATTAATTTTAAATGCAATATCAACTTATTAAACTTGTTGCTGCTGAGACATGAAATTGTTATGATAAGCGTATGATGGCAGAACAAAGAAGAAACAATGAAGGTTTAAAGAAATAAACAATTGTATTAACGTAAAATACAACAAATGATAAATCAGTGTAGGTGTGTCTTGTTGAAAAAAAAAAAAAAAAGAGATAAGTGGAGTTGTAAAAGGTGCCCCACTGTGGCATACAGAAAAAGAAAGAGAATAAATTGTGACCTACTGGGACAACAGCCTTGGCAAGACTGTCTCTTGGAGATGGGAGGTTGCTTTCAGATTTTTCTGTGAGCCTGGGCCAAGATGCCATCCATCTACCAAACATGTCCGTTTGATGGACTTTTTTGTCCTTTCTTAGGCTCAACCCAGGGCTGTTTTTTTTATTTTGTTTCTTTAGTGGGTGCTATTAAGTGAAAATTCTGGATTTTGTTGCTTATTTTTTTCTTTAAGTATGAGTAAAAACAAGGTATGTGCAAATCCTTGCACAGATGATGGAATTTTAGTTCAGTTTTGAGTGTTTGAAGCATTCATATCTGGTCAGTGATGGAAATTACTATTGCATGAATCAGAAGATCTGGTTTTGGGAAGAATGTAACAAAATCAAGTTCTGATTGGTCAAACTGGGATATACTACAGATGACATTATTTACACTATTTGGACTGTCCTCATCTTTGTTGCCATATTCACAATGTTTCAGCAATTGTATGCTCCAGTCTTCTTCATGTGACTGGATTTTCGAACTGAATCCTCAAGAACACATGGCCCAGTAGATAAAAGCATTGCTTGGATCTAGTGACTTGACCCAGAGAGTTTTGAGTTCATTACCTGGCTCCTGCAGTGGTGAACAAAAACTTGAGAGTTGAGTTAAAGGGAGATAACTAAGATATCTGGGAGCAGCATAGTATGTGGAACTAGAACAATGGAACAGTGAACAAAATAAAGGGTTCAGTTTGAAATTCCAATCATCTGAAGAATGCCAGAGCAGAGTGTACAATGGCCGAAACATTGTGAATATGACAATAAAGATGAAGACAACAGTCCAAACAATGTAAATAGTGTAAATAATTACAATGCCTCATCTCAGAAATATAGACAGATACAAATGACATATTTATTCTCATCCTTTTTGCTTCAAATCCTTCAAATTATGGGCAACTTTTTGTTGCTGAATTATTTTTTTTATTGTGAGTGTGATTCATTGCATTTATTTCCAGAATTTTGATAGTAATTAATTTGAGATAAAAATTTTAAAATAAATTTTGGGACCTTTTGCCAGGTAAAACTAAAATGTCAATAATTCCCATCGACCTTAATATTTTATTATTAAATTTAAGTTTCATACTTGTAAAACCTACTTCCAAAGAACTGATTTTTTATGGAATTTTTATTGGCAGGATGTTTTCCCAATCACTACAATCTTGAGCTCTTCAAAATTTAAGGTTAACCATTATCTTTCCTGAATAAAATGTCCTCCATACTGTCTAAGTTTCTCACTACAAAACTTACCAGAGTGCCATGGACGTTTTGGATGGAATTTTTGTGAAGAGATAAAACATAATCTTCAAATAAACATGTATTAGCAAATCCAAATCCCCTTGAAAAGAGTGGATACAACAGTTTCTTAAGACTGCAGTGATGAGAAACAACAACAGCAGATCAGGCAAAGGACAAATTTATAAAACCTTTCAAATGGATTAGAATTGAACTACATTCATCAAAGATTTTTGGAAAATATTAGTTAATTTTAGCTACTGTTGGAAAACAGGCACTTTAAACAAAGATGGCAGAAAAGCAATCTTATTCATGAAATTACAAACAAGTTTTTTTTTAAGAGGCTATTTTAAAACTCACATTTTTACTAGTCCACCTGTTCAAATGACTTTTCAAACAAAACAAAAAAAGACAGTCCTTATTAATTCATATTTTTGAAAATTCTGCCCCATCTCTGCCAATTCAAAATCTTCCACTCCTGAATCTCTGCATTTTTATGCTGCAGCCAGACGAAAATGTTATTTTTTGTGGTCTTAAACTACACCCCAGACAACACAAAAACCAACCAGAGAAACTAAATTTGACACCTGCAGAAAAAGGGACATTTTCTAATTTTTTGTCAATCATTTTTTTTTCACTGAGAACCTGTAAACATTCATTTTGAATTGTGACTAGTATCATATCAACTACAAAAACCCTATAAATGTAAAAAGGCTATATCAACAGTAAAAATAAAGGGTTACAAAATGAATGCTCTAGTCAACACGAGAAGCTCACAGAGTTTTATTAGCACTGATATTGCAAAAAGAAACAAATTTAAAATATTACATTGTAATCATCAGATCATTTGGCTATGGTGAACACTTCACTATCTTCACAGGTTAGAGAATATATTCTGACCAGCCTAAAGTTGTTTTAAAATGACACTTTAAACACCAATTTTTTTGTGATGCCAAATCTGTGCTGTGATGAAGGTTTTTTTATGGTTTTCAAACAGCACTCAAGTACTAATTCCCTTTTAAAGAAAATTTGACATTGAGCATTTTTGGCTTGTTTGTTATTAAATGAACAATACTCCATTCTTTTTGAAAACTTAATAAAAAATATATAAACCAGTGGCCACCAAATCGAAAATAAAATATATTTGTTTGAAGAAAAAAATTAAATTCATGCAGAAATAACAAGAATGTTAAGAGAAGGAATAAAAAGAAAGCAGATCACCAATGAAAAGGCACAAGTATTAAAAATCCCCTGATAATAATAAAAAAGGATTTTTAAGATTTTTGAAACTATAAATAGGTACACACTTTTGAAGCCTGCAGATGACTATCAGTTCTGATGGTTTTCCATTTTAAAAAAGTAATGGGGCAAAGTTTTTTTCTTCTTCCCAGAGAACTGTCAAGAGAGCCAGTCGCCTGAATGATTTTTGTTGGACTAGGAGAAAACAAAATGGGGAGAATGTGGTAAGACAATCATTATTTCCTCCCTTATGATTTCAAATAAAATAAAGAATAAAATTGTCTTAAAGAAAATGGCAAGACTCTTCAGTTATGTTCATTTAAACCACTGATTAACTAGAAAAGAGTTTTCATTACAACTTTATAGCATAAATACAGACATTTACTTTAATATTAACTGATGGTGTCTCTTGGAATTACTAAATGGTCCTCTGATCCTGAAAAAGTTCAAGAACTGTCTAATTCTTTTGTGTTTTGCATTCCACTGTAACAACAACAGTAACATTAAACACAATCAGGAAAAAAGCATCCTTTTCAATTAGATGTGATCAAACAACTGAAGAAAATGTTCAATTTACCAATTCCCTCCATATGGTTTGGTTACTTGCCAATGTCTGTATTTCTGTGAATGATATTCCAGTCCATTATAGTTACATTATTAGACCATTTTTGCTTTTATTTCCTTCTTTTCTTTTTTTTTTTTTTTGGCTTAAGGTGGTTCCTTGTTTAATGGTAGTGGAAAGAAGATTCTTATGAGGGGTCATACCTTTTCATCTTCTTGAAGGTAATTGACAAGGTGGAAAAGGGCCTGTTTTCAAAAAATTGACATTTGCATTTAAATCATAAAAAACACCATCAGACAAAAAACAGGCTTTCTTGGGTTAGAGCCCCCCATTCTGACAATAAATTATTGTTTTCCAATTATAAAAAAATAAAAAAAAACAAATAATGTTTTAGCTTCCTGTGAAATTCTATGCAAAAATCAGGTAAGTGTGTTTTGCAAAGGATACCTTGCTTTGAAAAGAATGTTTTTTCAAAACAACTTTTCAGTGTAGTAAAATGACTTGATATAAAAAAAATCAATATAGTTATGATTTGCATGTATCAAAAGTATTTTCTTTTTTAATCAATTCTTTTTCCTCTACATAATTTTTAATCATATGCAATAATGTTAGAAACAAATAAAAGAGTGCTGAACTTCTATGAAATATCTTATCTTCAATATGGTAGTAAAAGTTGGACAATTTCCACACAGATAAAGAAGAGACTTGAAGTTACAGCGATGCTATTCAACTGAATGATGCAAACACTACCATATTCAGAGAATGTGAGCAATGGGGAAGTTGTAAGGAAAATAGAAACTACAAGGAAACTTATACTTACAATTAGAAAGAGACATAATACTCACAGGACATATTCAAGAAGTAGGGGAGTTATAACTCCAAGTAAATAATTATAAACCCCCTAACATTTATATATACAAAAATACTCATAAAAATGAGAAACAGCAAGATGTGGAAACAACAAAACAAACATTATTTACTATCTAGTTGTTACATGATGTTAGAGGCACAAGTGACAGTAATATTGAGTAAAATTACAAGTTTGGGGTCAAATGTAGATTAAACGTGGATCAGAATCTAACAGAATGATAAGATAAAGAATAAGTAAAGTGTATTCAGCCTTTATCATACGTTTTTTTTATAGATGTGTGTAATAAGTGTCCAGATAATATAGTTGGAATAATGCAAGTGTCTGAGGTTTTCTTACCTTGAATTTTTGTTGAGTGCTAAAAGATAAATGTTACTATTATAGCCTGACAAAATTTTCATTGATGCACATGTTAATGACCTGTTCATGTGAACCGCTTGTCCAACAGTGAGAATGTCACATGTTTGTGTGTGTGTAAAGGAGAAAAGTAGGGTCAATTCTCATTGGTTTAGAATAAGTGAATTAATGATAATTATAATTGTTATAATTTTTTTGACACTATAATTAATTTTTCCTCTACCTACCCTTCTGACTTGACAGCACCATTGAGACTCACTCCTACCTCTCCATTTGGTCAAGAATCCACCAAAGTCTCCCTGGTCTTCTCACTGCTCTATCACTACTTCCATGAAAAGTGCTTGGAAAAACTACATTCTTTGGTTCTGCTAGGTCTAACTTTCATGGTTAAGACCTGCCATACCACTTACATTGTAGCAAACTACCCACATTTCCTTTGTTTTTCATCAACAAGCAGTAAGTTCCACTCAAACAGCTTCTTCCCACAAAATGCTGCTCTATGGAACAGACTCTCAAGAGGATGGTTCCCTGATCACTGCAATTCAAGTCTAGTTAACCATTATCTTCCCCTCTTATCGATATAAACTACCCCTTAATGTAACCCTCTACCTTGAGTGGCTCCCTAGGCCTTGTACAGGGTGAAGCTTACTGTAAAAGAAAAAAAAAAAATTTTTAAAAGTGCTTTTTTATTTTTTATGGAAAGTGTCTTCCCATTTTCTGATAGCTTACTCTTACATATCACTCAAGTTCTTTGCTATTTTTTTTGTTTCTTTCTATCCTCAGTTTGAAAAATAATATTGATGATCATTTTTCAAGTTTGCCTTTAATGCATTTCTATAGTAAGAATAGTACTGTGAAAATGCATTTCTATAGTAATATAATTTCTAACGTATTTCTGTGGTTGAATAATTTTGAAATGCTTTTCCAAAGAAAATCATTAGAAATGTATTTACGTTATACATATAATAGTCTATGGATTTCAAAAAGTATTTATTCTATATATCAATAAAACATCAAGTGACTAACAATGCAATATACAATATATGATGTTTACTATAACTGTTATGAAGATTTTGGCATCTGCTAATTACCTACGTATGCTTTTAGTATTTGCTATTTTATTATATATATAGTCCTTTGAGTTGATGTATGTTTTTATCTATTTGTTTAAGAATGTGCATCAATTAATATTTCTCTTCTGATAGTTACTGGGAGAGAGTAAGATAGTTATGATATATTTAAGAACCTGCATCCATTAATTTTTTTTAATAATTGACCATGGCCCAAAAGCCACTTAAGGTAGAGGGTTACTGAATAAGGTTGTTTTATGATTATAAAAGGAGACAAGAAGCATAGATTATGAGGATATATATCAAAGATAATGGTTTACCCTAGACTTGAAAAGGTAAGATTGTAGAAATATAGGAAGCACCTACCTGGGAGTCTGTTACACAAAATAGTGGTTCTTGTCTTCCTTTTTCATTAATGTAATACAAACGGAATGTGATAATTTGTCCTAGTGTATGTGACATGATGTCAAATTGACAAGAATATAGAGGAGCAAAATCAGCTTTCAAACAAAGTATGGACTGTACAAATCGCTGATAGTCTCCATTCTCCTATATGGATGTGAAACGTGGACTGTTGGCAAAAACATAGAGAAGGATCCAAGCATTTGAGAACAAATGCATGAGAAAACTCTTTGGCATCTTGTATTGGGAACATAAAACCAATGAGTTTATACATAAAAGGGTTGAAAGTTTTGTGGGCTACCAGGTACCTCTTCTCACCACTGTCAAATGGAGAAAAATGGTGTGGTTTGGACACATTATAAAACACAACAGCCTGTGCGAGACCATCATGTAAGGTACTGTTGAAGGTAGATGTAGAAGAGGACACTAACACAAAAATTGGTTAAACAGTGGACAAGTATGACTACCAGAAAAACAAATGAATGTCATTGATAGATCATTGTGGAAGAAATTTAATGTGGCTTCTGCATTCGGATCAACCCTATGATTACAAAATTCAAGGGGATGACGATGTGGCATGGTAATTCTTAGCTGTGAAAGTCTAAATTGATAGAACTAATTAATATAGCTCACCTGAACATATTGGACAAAGAAAATAATTTTGATGTAAAACCTTCATCCATTAATACTTCTCTACTAATAGTTGTTTCATGACCATAGCCTTCATTAATAGTTGTTTCATGACCATAGCCTTCATTAATAGTTGTTCCATGACCATAGCCTTCATTAATAGTTGTTTCATGACCATAGCCTTCATCAATAGTTGTTTCATGACCATAGCCTTCATTAATTTAATAGGATATCATTAATTTTGTATATCCACTTTTATTTGTGTAATAATTACATTTAAGATGAAAACCAAGCCAATAAATAAAGTAAATGATAAATAATTAGAACTCTATATGCTTAGGTCTATTTGTCTATCATATTATTTAGTCAAGTCTATGGTAAAAAAGAAAGAAAGAAAGAAAGCAGTGTTTTTCTCCCGAAATGATTAAGCATTTGACCTCACTTTTTATGCATGTGACTCAATAAGCAAAAGTCTGATTTGTTTTTGCAAATACATAACAGATGGCTGAACACTGCACACACTAGAATGATCAGCTGACCTGGTCTAAATAAGTGCAATTAATGAACATTGAGATCTCTCAATACTCTCTGCCTTTAGTTGCCAGTAGATATGTTCTGCTTTCACATCCCCTGGACTGGATAAGTCCGCCAATTGAATCAGCCATCTCCTTGTTATTGTTATTATCATTCTTCCTCTTCCCATATTTCCATCCCCAAAATCTCTTAGATATTTTTCTTTGGTCTTCCTGAACTAATCTACCACTATGTAATCCAATCTAATAGTCACTGAACTGTAACCAGGATGGTAGGATTGCATAATTCTTTTGCCCAGTGCATGTAACTTCAAACTTTGGATAAGCCTATATATATGTGTGTGTGTATGAATAAAAAATAAATCAGTTTCATGATTCAACTAGTTTAAACATTCAGATTATTTCTATTTATTGTTTTCTGCTTGTCTAAAGAGTTTTAAGTGAAATAGATCTGACTAGGCAAATGTTGGTTAATTGTCTTCAAGAAGCAGATTCATTTATTATTTGCATTAAAAATTACAGTATTATCATTATTATTATTATCAATATTATCATCAATATTACTAATAATATTGTCAGTATTATTACCATCAATATCAATATTACTATCAGTATAATTATCAATAATATTATTATCATTATCAATATTATTATTATTATCAATAGAGTGGAACCTCGGTTCATGAATTTAATTCATTCCTGAAGGCCGTTCATAACCAGAAATGTTCGTAAACTGAAACTATTTTTCCAGTAGGAATTAATGTAGAGAAAAAATTCCCAGTACAATAAAATTGGAAAAGAAAAGCACAGCACATAAACGTATATCACATGGCGGTTGACTCAGGAATTATTCTGTTCATGTTAACTCTGATTGGCTATATTGTTCAAGAACCGAAATTTTGTTCGATAACCGAGGCATTTTCATCTCAAATTTTCTGTTCAAAAACTGATGTGTTTGACATGTAAGACATTTGAGAACCAAAGTTCCATTGTATTATTATTAATATTATCAGTATTATTATCATTATAAGTATTATTATTATCAATATTATCATCATTATCATCATCAATATTATCATTTTTGAATTTAATGGATGGACAGATACATATACTATTAGGATCATAAATTATTTACACTATTTATATTCTGACGATTGCCTTCATCCTTGTTTTTATCACAACATTTCAGCGGTTGTGCCCACCAGCCTTCATCAAGTGTAAATGAAATTCTAAACTGAACCCTTTATTTAATCTACAGGGATTAGACTGTTCTTTCTTCCACTGCTCATATCTAGGGCTATCATTTAGTTCTTATGTTATTTAGTACTGTTCAGTTATTGCTTCTCTGTTTCCAAAGAGTGCAAGCACAAACTACCCAGCCTAGGGATTGAACTAACAACCACTATGTCAACAAATTCACACTTTAACCACTAGTTCAATTTGCTGGGGGTAAACAGAGCTTTCAAACCTAACCATGCTGTTGATTAAGGTGTCACTGCTGCTGGCTGTCATGCTTTGACTACTGCTGCCACAGCTGGAGACTTGCTGTTATCTGTTTTTCTTTCTTTTTAGTGGCTTCCATATTGTATTTATTTCTATATTAGGCCTACTAAGCAGGTCTTTATAGCCTAGCATATGCACTGGTTCTTTCAGATGTCTAACTCCCCAGTGTTCCTCCTTGTCCAGTATTTTCACTTCATTCCACAGGATCTGGTGACCATACCTTTCTCTCCATACATGATCAGTCATGTCTGATTTCATTGTCTCACCTCTCACTATGGTTTTTTATGCTCCTCAAGCCCTACTTTTAGGGAGCAGCTTGTTTCACCATTATATTCTATGCCACAACTTCCAGGTATCTTATTTAGTGAAAAGAAGTCCCTGTTCTTATTTAGGTTATGTGACAGCTTCCTCTTAGTTTTTAGGGTCGGATCCTTATTCCCTTTGCTATAGCTGCCATCCCCAACTAGGCTTGCCAATTTTTTTGAGTATTCCAACTTGCCCATCACCACTGAAGTATTGCCTTTGTCAGCTGGCAATATGAAGATATGAGTGTCACACTGTAAGATCTTGATTGCTAACCTTTCTTCAGCTAGTGATGTTTGATTTAGGCAGTTTTGCCATTTCTAGGTTTCACTTTGTATCTTAGCTCATCTGCCTGGACCTTTGATATCTTCAAAGCTATCCCCTTCACTTGTACTCAGTGGTAATGGGCAAACAATAACTGAACAGTACTAAATAACATAAATAGATAATATCCATACACATGAACAATAAGATGCGAACACTCTACTCCTATAGATCAAATAAAGGATTCACTTTGGAATTACCTGTAGATTACTCAAATCAATATACACCTGTGGAAAGCCAGAGGGCAGAACAGCCAAAATGCTGTCATAAAAACAACAAAGATAAGTGCAATAGTCAGAATATAGATAGTGTAAATAATGCTAAAATCTCAGCCCAGAAATTCAGGTAAAACGATTATAAATATTTTGAAAACAGTTTTTCTTACATTAGTAATGTTGTCTTTCACCCAATATTATAAAACTAGCCTTAACTAGTTATGTCACAGGTAACATCTGTTACTAGTTATGTTACAAATAAAATTTGTAACCAGTTACATCACTGGTAAGATTTATAACTAATTATGTTTCAGGTAAGATTTGTAACTAGATAAACCATAGGTAAAATCTGTAACTAGTTATATCGCAGCTAAGATTTATAACTAGTTATATCTCAGGTAAGATTTTGAACTATTTATATTGCAGCTAAGATTTTGAACTATTTATATTGCAGCTAAGATTTCTAACTAGTTATATCTCAGGTAAGATTTGTAACTATGTCACAGATAAGATTTGTAACTATGTCACAGGTAAGATTTGTAATTAATTATATCACAGATATGTAACTAGAGATATCTTTGATAGGATTCGTAATTATTTTCTCACACTCAGGGTTTTTATCTCATATCTTGAACAAATCTTTAAGCAAGAAGATAGCAAAATTCCAATTGTATATTCACAAAGTAAATACTTACAGTGATTATAACAACTGTGTCCCATATTATTAGTCATTCCATATTTTATTGATATAAATATTGAAATAAATATAAATATTTATTGGAATCTATAGGCTATTCTATATATAATGTAAATGCATTACTTTTTATTGATATAAATAAATATAAATATTGATAATAATACTGATAATATTAATAATAATACAATGGAACTTTGGTTCTCAAATGTCTTACATGTCAAACACATCAGTTTTTGAACAGAAAATTTGAGATGAAAATGCCTCGGTTATCGAACAAAATTTCAGTTCTTGAACAACATAGCCAATCAAACTTAACATGAACAGAATAATTCCTGAGTCAACCGCCATGTGATATAGGCTATTCTATATATAATGTAAATGCATTACTTTTGCTTTTCTATAAAAAAGGATTGAACATTATTTTATAGGAAAAACACATTGGAAATGAAATTAATATAAAAATGCATTTTTATGAAACACTTGCATTTTTTAATATAGAAATGCATTAAATCCAAACTTGAAAATTCACTGTTGTCAATATTCATTTTTCAACCTAAGGATAAAATTTGTGCCATTTAAAATATAATATATATTTGTTAATAAATGCTAAAAAAGGGATCAGTTTGATTAATTGGGAGGTTAAAGGACATCACATTTTTAATATTGAACAGTAAAGTATATAACAGTAGTATAATGCTGAGGGCAAGTGAGAGAAGGGAAGGCAGCGAGCCACTTACCTGCTTGTATAAATGGGTGGCGGAATGCAGAGGATGGGGTGCTTAACAAAGGGAGTAAAACTGCTATGGTTCACAAAGGAAAGGAAGTTACAGAGAATCATCATTGCCTATGCCCTGAAGGAACACAACACATAGAAAAAAAAGATTTGGAATTATAAACATTTTGTCAATGAAATAAGATAGAAATAAAGATGCAAGTAGATGTGTTGGAATGGAAAATAACATATCAATAATATCTATGGAAATCAATAATATCATTAGCAATCATTAGTGTAATAACACTAATGACAATAGTAATGATAATCACAGATTTTATTATTATTATTCTTTTATGTGTCATGTCCTTTCAGAAAATGGGCAATCATGGCTTTTGATAATTCCTTATCCTTTGTAGCTCTTAGCAATGTTTGTTTTTTTTTTACTATCGTTTACACTCCATGTTCTTCTATCTATTTACACAGCATCATTAGGTAGGTTACCCACAGTCTACCCTTGTCCTCCTTGTCTTCAGTATGTACTGTGAGTGTCAAATTATTCAAGCCCTTTTGCCTCATTTAGTTATGTGCTATTCATGATACATGCTTAGGCAATCATGTATCTTTCGATACATGAGTGATGAGGCAGATTTTTTTCCCTGTAGTAGGTTGCCATTTCTTTCTGCAGTAGACCAGTTGCCATCCAAGAACCTGGTCTGTCCTGCTATTTACCCATAGCTGGAGGGAGAAGAGGAGGATTCATACCTTTCCCAAGGGTATTAGTACATAAGTGAATGTAATGAATTCAACTGGAATTCGAACTTGGCTCTCCGATTCCTCAACCCGTTACGCTAACCATTATGCCACGATGCTTCCTCCTTGCCTCATTATGTATCCTAAAAATTTCAATAGTTTCTTTATGATTCTAAGCATAAATGTCCTTTTTCTTCCTATTTTCATATAAAACTTTCTTGATATGCTTCATCCATGATATTTTCATCATCCTTCTGTAGAGCCTTGAGTATCCTCTGCATATTAAGAAATTTTCTAACATTCACTACTATATAGGATTGATATTACATAGTAGTTTATTCCTCTTTTCTTTGTTTCTAATGAATCTTATACAAGTCAATGATTTCACAATTGGTATTAACCAACCTATACTGCTAAAAGTTTCAGTATATACTTATATTAAAATGATAAATATACTATTTTAGCAAATAATATCCATTTTTATTAGTGGTTTGAGATTTTTTTATTATACACACTTGAGAATTGTTCATGTTGAAAATATATATTAGAGTAAAGTTACTGATATTTATATTTTAATTTCAAAATATCTACTTATCACCATTGGCCATAAGAAGGAACTAATTTCAAGAGATTAACAAGATATTGTACAGTTATTGAGTGATAGGAATACAATGTCAGAAATTGCAAATAAGTTGAACAGACAACAATCAGAAAAGGAAATTGAAAACAAAGGGAAAATAAAATCAAGGAAAAGCCTGGCTTCAAGTGCACCACAAAAAAAGAGATTTGAGAAAAATTGGAAAGGGTAATGAGCAAGAAAAGCGGACTGACAAACAAGAAAATGTTTTAAAATTTTGATGTTGCAATTTCTTAATGGAGAAAAAGATGCTTTTTTTTTAAAAACATATGGCTAAAGAGATATATATGTTGTGGTTTAAATAAAGTGAGCATGAATGAAGAGCATGTACTTATCAATTCCTGCTAGAGAACCAAGCTGGAAGGAAATTAATATCTGGGGCATTAAGCCTTCATAAATTTTTTTACCAATTTACCAATAGTAGAACTGCTAGAAATCTGACTTATGGCCACCATCACATTGAAATGTTGTGTCTGATGATTACCATGATGGGTGACCACTTGGGAATGCCAGGAGCTGTAAGCTTGGATATGCAGGTGGTGTAATGAATAATGGATCAGAATTGTTAATCAGAGAGCTGAGTTCCAATTCTAGTTGGATTTGTTATATTCACTTATGCACAAATACCATTGAGAAAGGTATGAATCCACCTCTTCTCCCTCAACTATGGGTTAATTAGTAAGACTTTTATCACTAAACTAGTATTAACTAAAAAAAATAAATAAATAACCTGCAAAGGGTTGAGAAGCCATAGAAAATGAATGAATGAATGAATCAATCAATCAATAAAACTGGTAATAAAATAATTATAATGAAAATGCTTCATCTAAAAGGTAAGAATAAAAAGATGGAGTAAAATTAATAATAATAAAATAATAACAGTAAAAATGCTTCATCTAAAAAGCAACAATAAAATAATAATTGTGAAATTTTATTTTAAAAACTGTCAAAAAATATGGAACAAATCTAGTAATAAAATAACAGTAGAAATGTTCCATCTAAAAAGCAATAATAATAAGATGGAGTAAAACAATTAATTAGTAAACTAATAAAATAGTGAATAATTAATAAACTAATAAAACAAGTAAATAAATTTACATTTAGAGATTCTTGATACAAAGAAGAATCTGCAATATTACTGGACCTAACCTGGCATCTCAACTCAAGTCACTTTCTCACTGCCATAATGTAGATTCCTTGTACCTTTTCTATAAATATTTTCATGGTAATTGTTCTGATGAGCTTTCCTCTTTGCTATCTAGATGATATGAATTTAAGCACAGTACAAAATTGGCAGCAATTTTACAGCTGAAATGGCTAGATGCAACCATAAGTTCTATGATAATAGTTTCTTCTATTACACTTCTTGCTTGTGGAACTCTTTTGGCTTCTTGCTTTCCAGTCAACATTGATTTTCAACAATTCAAATGCAATAATTGTTATTTTCTGTCTTCTTAATTCCTGTTCTTTTATTGTTCTCTGTGCATAATAATGTTTTCTTTTTCTCATATTCTCTTACATTCAGTAACCCCCTTGTGCCATAGTGGCTTTGGTGCCTTGCTTGTGGTGAAATGATTAAATGTAAAATAATAATGACAAAAAAAAATGTTTATTATAACAAACCAATCAAAAAAAATATAAAACAAATTTTCATTTAAAATAATAATATGCTTTCTCTTACAAATTTAAAAGCAACAATAAAAAAAAGAGTAAAGCAACAATTATAAGATATTGTAAAATTAATAATAAAATAATAGTGAAAATGTTTTTGCAAAATAATAATAAAAATAATATTTACTCATACAATCTATCCTGAAAAGTGCTTTAAGCAGACTTGTTGTCACTTTGTTTTTAAAAGAATCAATTTTTACCAAATTCTGGCATATGAATCAACTAAACCAATAGTGTTCTTGTAACGATTATCTTTTTGTTTCAAATTGTAATATGATATTCAAACTACATTGCAACTTTAAAGGAATCAGAAGTTTGTTTGTTCAATGGCAGATAAATTTTGAAATGAAAAACAAAAATCCCTAAAGACTTAATGAACTATTATTTGATTTTATTATCTTTTCTGAAATATTTCCTGTCGCTAAAAAGATTTCAAAAATCTTTGTTCACAGATTTTATTTGAAACTAATCTTAGTCTTGGCATTTTCTTATGAAACAGAATGTGAATTGAAAATAAGTAAATCTGGAACATTTGTAGAAATGGATTTTTGTTATTCAAATATTTTGAATTATTAACAAGAAACAAAAAATTTGATTAGTCACAGTGTGTATAATCCAAATCTTAGTCTAATTCATTTTGACAAAAAATTTTAAATCAATTCCCTTAGATACATAAATTTTAATGACCTTTAATGACCTTATTAACCTCAAGAAAATCATACAAGTATCTATTAATTGGCTCAGAGGTTCACCTATGATAGTAACATTAGGATATTGGTCACTTACATTCAAATTGTGTTCACCTCAAATGACAAAAGAAATACACAGACAAGTAATTATTTATATTGTATGATAGATAAATGAATGAAAGCTTTATGATTCAGTCGTGTATAAATCAATCATATGTCTAATTGAAATATGTTGAAACATGGATGTTATTTTCCTGCTTTTTCCCATTTTTCCATGAAATCATTCAACATGTAGTTGAAATATAGGATTATGCAAATGTGGTAGAAATAATGGTCAGCTTGAACAACATGGCTTTTATCTTTGCATTGACTTTTTTAGTAACACAGCATAAATTAGTTTATTGCAATTTGTAAGTATTGATGAAGCATAAAATGAACAAAGTGAGATGTTTATCTTTTAGTAACATACTTATCTTTCATATCTCCCTCTCTATCACTATATATGAGAAAAAAATATTTTTCTATACCAGAACAATGTTAGGAAAATCAATGATAAAGTAGAAAAAAATTTTCATGTGATGTGTCATGCTTTTTAGAACTTCAATGCACTAAAGCGATCTTTACACTCACGTGAGTACATGTATTCACAAAAGATAGTTTATGCTGAAATTTTAAACTTTTAAATTTGTTTCTTTAAATATGTGTTTAAGTATATCGCCTAGCCAATTGCCTTGAATGCATACCATATATACTTGAGTATAGTGGGAGATTTTATGATCAGTTTTTTTACACAATATGATATTGCATTATACACAGATAATTTTTTGAAGAGGTTAAAAATCATGCATGTACTCATCATTCATCTGTCTGTTTGTCTGTCTCTCTTACATTTTATATATTATTTTAGCAAAAGTGAAAAACTTTGGAAATTTAGTTTCTACCATCATCAAATGACTTTAGGTAATACAAAATACAAAAACAGTACAGCTCTCTCCAAATATTTCTGGCAATTAAAAAATGATGGTAATTCACCTTTTATCAACTGGGATATTATAGCAAAAGCCAACATTCCATAACAGAAATGGAAATAAATGTAACTTATGTCTTGTTAAAAAATTGGTTATCTTAAAACATTTAAATAACCCTAGCTTATGAAGCAAAAGAAATGAATTGATAGTTACATGTAGGCATAAAAGTAAATATCTGCTTAAACATGTTGAAGCAGATTAATTTTTAATTTAAATTATGGTTTATTTTAATCTAAATTATGGTTTGCTTTTCATTTTTTTTATATATAAAAAAAAGAACAAGTAATTTTTCTTTAATATAAAAATAAAAAAATAAATATTCTAAAATAAATTTAAAAATTTTTTTAAAAATAAATATATTATAAATATTAACTTTTAAAAAAGTAAATAAACAGATATATTCTTAAAATTTAAATTACATAATGGCTAGTCTATAATTAGCACCTGAAGATTGTGTTATAGATGAAACTATGAATCATAATATCCAATGAGACAAGAAATAATTATTTATATATATATATATATATATATATATTTTTTTTGTGCCTATTGAAAAAAAAAAAAAAAATATTTTTTTTAAAACCAAAAATTTTGTTTGAAAATAAAATGTAGGAAAGAAAACATTTAAAATGTCAATCATGTTTTAAAAAAAAATTGCAAAAAACAAAATTGGACAATGAAATGAAACATGAATTAAGATGAATCAATAATTAATTTGTTTTTTTAAATTTAAACAAATCCATAATCTTTCAAAAAAAAATGAATTGTTTGATTTTTAGTCAATCATTTAAATTTTTTAAACAATACCATACCGACTGCAGAAAAAAAAATTTAAATTCTATCTATCAAAGATATTGTATGTATGTGTGTGTGTGTGTGTGTGTGTGTGTGTAATGAATGCACAGCTGCAATTTTCAATGGATTTGCACCAAAATTTACATGCACATGCTCCAAGTTATGGGAAGGCCAAGAATAATTTTTGCATTCCCAACTCCCATTGATAGTGGAAATAATCGATTTTTCATGCTTCTACGGCAGTTTTCATGTAGTTTGTGGCCATTTTCTACTGTAGAAGAGTGAGAGCCTATAAGCTGGCTGCCACAAATAGGCAGGAAGATTCTATTGGCCAGCGTGAGAGCCAACAGCTGACTGACACGAATGTTAACTAGCATGCTAAAAAAAAAAAATCGATTTTGCATTGTCACAAGTGGGAAAAATTTAAATCTGCATGGCACTTTACTCCAATTGGCTCATTCGCTTGCTTAAACTCAACGTTGATTCTGATTCCGCAGAACTGGGTTGGGTGTGAAAAAGTATTTGTTGTTAACATTCTTTTTTCATTCTGGTTTTCCAGTTACGAGTCCTTTTTTTAAAGCTGATCATTTTGTGTTCATTTTGTTTAGTTCTTTTTTTCATAACAGATTTAATGTTTAGTATAGAGCTTAGAAAAAAATTTGCAGTGTGAGATAGGCAATTCAAGGCATGTAGCAACATCAGCACGGCAAAGGGCTTTTTAAAGACAAGGAAGGGCAAAAATATTTTAAGTCAATTAATAGCGATTGCTGTATGTCATTTTTGTTTTTTAATTCAGCACGGGCAATGCTGGGGCCATGCTGCTATATGATCAGTATTAAACACAACTTTTTTTTTTACTTTCGTACAATTACATTATTTTTGAAGAGTTAAAAATCATATGTTTTTGGTAATTAGTTTGTTATCCCACAAAATCGGAGAAAAACTAGGATAAAGTTGCATTAGATCAATTATGGATTTTCCTAAATATATATTTTCATTAAAATATTTATTACTGAAAAAAATTTTGGTACAGTTGGTATGATGTTTGCCTCATATCATAATTTGTCCGGTTTCAATTTCGGTAGTGGATGAAAATTTCTGATGACTCCCAAATATAGGATGGAAAAAAATGTAAAGTGCTTTCTGTATTCTGTTGAGGTTTCTTCTTCTAGACTCGATGAATTAAAAAAACAATTTTATATAAATATATAATTTCAAAAATGATGTTTTTGGCATTTAATTACTTAATTCAAATAAACTGATTTGAATTGAGTGGGTAAAAAGTGATAAAAAATTGATTTGAGAAAAGTTGTAAAGTTCAATAAAAGCCACAGAAGAGGTGAAGAAACAAAAAAGTATAATTACTATTTACGAATGAATGAAACTTGTAGGAATATTAAATAAAAGGCATCAAAACCCAAGAATTAGAACAGTAAATGCATTGAATAAATGAAGGGTTTGGTTCAAAATTCCAACAAAAAATCACCTGAAAAGGCCTTTATTTAGAACTGTTGAAACATTATGAATATAAAAATAAATATCTCAACAGTCTTAAAAAAAAAAAAGTGTAAATAATTAACTGTGTATTTGGGTAATTATGTTTTTTTTCCATACACTCAGTTTTTAAAAATAATTGAAAAGGTAATTTAAAAAATTAAATTTTTTTAAAAAAATTTCAAATTTATTTAAGGAAATCAATTAAGAAAAATTTAAACATAGAAAGTATAAATAAAGTGATTAAAATTTCCAAATGCTCTTTGTTCGTCTGCATTGGCCAAATGAAGGATTTTTTGAACTGGTAATGTAAGAATTTTATATATGATTTTAGAGTGATGAGAATGATTAATTTTTATTTTCCAATTATTGAATGGTTGTGTTCTTAGTTGAATGAAGTACGTCTGTTCCAAGGAAATTGTTATTATTATTCATGCAAAAAAATTTTTAGACTTTTGGATGAGGTTATTATTATATTTTCCACCAGTATGTTGTGGATGGAATTTGGTAGGTATCTGTGTGTTTAAATGGATCCTAATTGGACTTTGGTCTGAGAAATGTAACACAAATCATCCTGATAAGTATGTACTGGTAGGTTCAATATAATTATTAATGAACTTGTTTTGATCAAGAACTCATTTCATTAAAGAGCATATAAATTGATAGATATTGTATCCTCCACAGCTTGCCTAACTTTTCAGCTAACCTGATGAATGTTTATGAACATTCTTAAATGTAAAAATTTTGAAAACGAATAACATTTTTGCTTTTGAATATAAATAACTGTTACAAAATAAAATTCTTCAATTTACTGTGATAAAGTCCCTCAGAGGACAAAATGTTTCAGCTAAGTTTTCCTTTTGTCAATTATAGATCATTTTACTGATATATATTAAATATAGGCGATATATATATATATATATATATATATATATATATATTATATATATAAAACAAGGATGGATAGTCATTTCAAGAAAAAGAGCACCCTGCCAGAAATTCAAAAATGTCATCATATACAGCTTGGCATTCATAGTCAGTTGGGACCATTTCACATAAAAGAATTTATGTGTTTATTTGATAACCACTGTACTATTTCACATCAGAATGGACTGATATATTTGAATAATCATTTTAGGATAGAAGACAGTATATTCTGGGAGATCAGGTTGAATCACACTTCTGTCAATTCTCTATGTTAGGAAGATACATTTGGACTTTATATATCTTTCTGATTGTTAAAAACTATTGATTTATTCAACATGATTAATTCAAAATATATATACCAGTTTTATATGTTAAATGTGTTTGTCCTTATTTCAATACATCATGGTTCATCAGTTTGCAAATTTTAAAAGGGTTTATTTGATTCGGAAAAGTTGGATACAGTCAAATGGTGAATATGAATATAAAATATTTCAAGAAAACCTACAAATAATAATTCTAATAAATCTTTTGATGAATTTGATGGTGATTTTCATTTATCATATAGAATACATATTGTCATATTATTATGCATGAATATGTAACCAAATTTATTTTGTCATATATATAGATATATGTGTATAAAATCAATATATATTATCATATGTAAATTTCATGAGTGAATTAAATTTCGCTCACAGGGGCGACAGTCTAGTTTTACGTGCCAAAAAATGGATGTCAGTTATCAGTATATACATATCTATATGTTACAACAGACGAATATGGAATATATCAATTGTGGCAAAGATTTGAGGACAATAGTTCGAATAATGTAAATATATATAAATATATATACATATAAAGTAATAAAAATAACAGTAAATTCATAATCTGGTGTTCTTTTATTTTTTTTTAAAAAAAACTGTTTTATATATATATATGGACAAAAATATATATAATTATTTTCTTTTTAAAAATATGATTCTTTCGCGACACAGAAAATTTTTTCAAAACTGAAACCAAATTTATAAATTTAATTATAAAAATTAAAAAATTAGAGTCTTGTTCCATTGTCAAGCGATGTTGAGAATAAACTTTCAAAAGAAATTTACTTAATTTATAGACAATATGAGATATTATGAGTTTGTTAAGGAAAATTCAATCTATTTTAATGATTAGGATGGTTTGGTTTTAATTTCCCTAGATAGCTTATGTATCTAATATACGTTACTTACAAAGTCAGGTGAAGTTTAGGCAGGGTGGGTGTGTCTGCTACCAAATGTATACTTCTGTTATTCAGTGAGTCATTTGGGTTTTCAATGATTCAAAAAATTTTAGGCATTTTTATTAATCTGCTAAATTCATATTTTTATACACAAAGATTTATAAAAAAGAGTCATTTAAATATGTGCAAGACATATTTTTTTAATATTTAAATTTTATTAAACAGATTTTAAAGATTTAAAATATCATTCTAATAACTAATAAGACTATATGGTATTTTACAAAATAAAATATTAGAATGTAATACACTAATTAATGATCAAATATAAACATTTATGTTTCATCTCTATTCTTTATTTTTTTCAAATTTAAAAATTATTTATGTAAAAAATTTGACAGTGCTAGTAAAAAATACTATTTCATTTCTTTGATTTAGTAAATTTTTATTTTAAGAAACTTAATAATGTATAAATTTCATGTATACACAAGGGACATAGGTCATTTAAGGGGCCTACAAGCTCTAGCTTTTCTTATTTATCTCTATTTTACTGTTGGTGTTTTATTGGTTTCTTTTAAGTGCCAGAAATATTTAGATAGGGATGTTTGATTTAAGTATTTATTATTATTAAAGAACATTTGATGTTGGCTCCATCTCCTTTTGAATTTATTTCATGTGCATCCAATATAAAATTTAACTATGTCTGGATCTTCAATAGATGAGATATTGCATTGATAAATTATTGATTCAATATGGCATCTATTATTAAGAGGACAGTTTTGAGGATTTATAGTTATGTAGTTTAGGATCTATATTGTTTTGATTTTGGTATAAGTGTTTATTTAAGATATTAACATTATGTTTCTAACAAATCATTTCTAAATTTTCAGTACAAGTGTAACTTAATTTTAGGGTATTTTTATTAAAAATTGTACTGAGTTTATTTTCTCTTGGAAAATGTTTATCGATTAATGCAAGGAATTCCTTGCATTAATCAATAAACATATTCTTTGATTGTTAATATTTCCATGGTTGAAAATTGCCAAAGACTTAAGTTGTTAAATCTGAAATAAAAAAAAAAAATTGCCTTGATATCAAATGCATTAATTCGACATTCCTAAAATCGTGGCACAGAATTGTTACAGCCTCTCCTACTCTTTTGATATATATATATATATATATATATAAATATTTCCCTATATTATTGTATATAAATATATATATCAAAATATATGTGTTATCATTCACCAAGTTAGTTGAATCTTCATATAAACCAATATATATATCTTGTTTTTAAATATATATATATATATATATATATATATATATATATATACACACACACACACAGTATATTTTATATATATATATATATATATATATATATATACACACACACAGTATATTTTATATATATATATATATATACATACACACAGAGTATATATATATATATATAGTATTTTATATATTTATACACACACACACACACACAACAAATTCTAGCATATGTCTCAACATACAACAAGAACAATCCATAACTATTTACAGAAATGACAAAAATCTGAACCTACTTAAACAAGAATGACAGATTGAAAAATATACTAAATGCAACCAATATAAGTAAAAGCAAATGCCAATCTAAAAATGTACGAAACACATTAACCTGGTCAAAATTTTCACACACAATAAGATATTGACAAAATGCAACAAAAAATCTCGGGTTTGTGATTGGCATTATAGAGAAAACTCCCTACATTTTGAAAGCCCCAAATGACATTCATAATAAATAAAATTTAAATTGCAACTCAAAAATATGATTTTGCACCAATGCACATGTTGCAAAAAGAATATATATAGGTATCAACCAACAACTAAACAACAGAATTTTCTTCCACAAAAACATCAAATTACAGACAACATAAAACTCTTTCTGTACACATACATCTATAAAGTAGCTATATATGAATTTAAAATTATACCAATATATCCAAAAGTAACAATTATTCTTACCTACAAATAAAAAATCATACTTTTAATCAAATTTAAACCAGCACTAAATTTATTCTAACCCCCCACAAAAATTCACAATATACACATGATGATGGAGACAGTGGTCAAATCACTTGAAAATACTACATGCTCAAATACAGGTATCATATCCGAATGTATATATACACATATATTGGCAAAACAAGTGGACTACTCAAAGTAGTACAAAACCCCCACAACATATGTGTATGTATGTATATATGTGTACACTAATTCCTTATAATAAGACGGTATGTATGGAGGGAATATACATATACATACACATGGTAAAACACAAACAATACAAAAAATGGAAAAAGATCTTAGAACACACAGGGGTCATTAAAAGATAAGAATACAGATATCATTCCTTACCCATTCTCGGACCAATCTTATTGTTTTATTACCACTCAAGCAGAAGAAATTTCTCACTGCCAGTTCAAAGAAGACATTTATGTCAGCATCCACACAAAAAAAAGAGAATGTTTAATATCAAAAAACATAAGGGAAATTAACTCATTTGTGGAAATAACTCATATATGGAAATATTCTCTCTTTGCCTGAAGAAGGTCATGAGACCTGAAACGCGTGTTGTAAAAAATGGAAAATAAAGTATGATATATATGTTATAAAAAAATCCACATTACAGCCAAAAACATTTGTGGTCTCTCTCTTGTTTTTTATATATATTATTGTGCATGTGTGCGTGTGTGTATATAAACATATATACATTATTGTATGTATACAGTGACACGCATAAGTATTGGATACATGTTATTTTCTATTATAACTCTAGTTTATATTCGCCATTTTGCTTGATATTTGGCAAGTAATATCTCAAGGTTGTTTTAGTTGTATGTGGAAAGAAAAATTAAAAACATAGATGAATCCATTTTTTTATCAAAGTTTCAAAATTACCCTATGCAAAAAGATTTGGATACATCAATTTTAATATTTTGTTGCGTAGCCCGTCTGTTTTTGTTCCTGCTTCCAGTCACATTCTATAGTTGGCCACTTGGCATAGCCTCCTTGGGTTCTCTGTCCGTGAACAGAGAGTTGAACAACCGTTGCTCAGAAAGTTGAGCGATGGACACAAGTTATAACAGAAAATAACATGTATCCAATACTTATCGTGTCTATATATATATATATATATATATATATATATACAATTAGTCAGGTAAACAAACTGTTGTAATTTAAAAATATTTTTTTAATATGTTCTCTATAAATGTGTTAATAAAAATGTGTTAATAAATATAAAGTATACAACTATATTAAATCATAAATA
>CAHIKZ030004059.1:0-45799 GCA_903632075.3 Acanthosepion pharaonis
AAGGTAAATAATTTGTTCACTTAAATAATTTCACTTCCTTCCATCTGTGAAAGAATTCTCCTCCCGTAAGTTATCTAAACGTCATGAATGTGCCTTTCGTCAATCGTCAAGCGACGCGAAAGGTTATGACCTGCTTTGTTTTATTTTCAAATTACATTTTTTCGGCGCAGAAGCTAAGTTAAGCTTGGTTCAAAATATTTTAAATAAACAGTATAATATCTGTTTTTATTAAAATCAGTTTTGAAAAAATGATAATTGACTTTAAAAAAAAGAATATCAAAGTAAGATTTTAATCTTTTTTATCAAATCGAAAAAAAATGATTGAAAATGATTATCTGCCTTTTTTTGACCAAAACGAAAATTTCAGACGTGCTAGGAACGATTAAAAATGTAAAAAAAAATACCCCAAAATACTTTGATCTTTCCTCTTTAATCATAATATGGACATTAGACGATAAAATTTTGTTTTCGTCAAGTTCGGCTTTTTTTTTCATCATGCTATGCTTTTTTGTTTACATTTTCGTGGGTGAGTTCTCCCCTTTCATTCTCACGATGTGTCTTAATCGTGTTTTCAAATTGATTTTATTAAAAAACAACTGTATTTTTCCCATTTTCGGTCCCGTTAGAACCACCACAAGGTTATTTTATGTAGTCCTGTGAAGTTTTGTTGAAATCGGCTAAAAAATGTAGGAAATTCGATCCAACATATAAACGTTACAGACACACACACACACACACACACAACCTGCATTTTATAATAAGTAAGATGTATATATATAAGTAACCCTTGAATAATAATATCTCATACCACCAAAAAAGTTATTGTAAATATTTCTAGTAAAAACAGATATGATAAGGTGAAATTCACATGACATATTTATTATATAAACAAAAGTTTTACCTGCACCGTTTGGTTAATAAGATTTTTAAATTCCAGCAGGTTATAAAACGATAGAAAAATATCATAAATATTTTCCGTCTAATTAAAACATCACTGAACATTATTACCGGAAATTATCTGGAATCTATCTGAAAGTCATCTTTTTGTTCATAAATACAAAAGCACGCCATGTACAAATAAATATTAATAGTGACATCTTTAAGTAATGAAAATTATCTCTGAAATTAACAGAATTCCTCATATCATATATAGCTCACTACTCATACGAAATCCTCAGTACAGTCGAGACAACCATTTCAGTAAGAACAGTGACCCGTGGCCCCTGAGATTAAGCGATTTCCCACACAATACTACTACTACTACTACTACTTGGCCTCTCGACTTCAGTCACTTTTTCATCGACGTGACGTGTCTTAACTTCTGTCTTTTCTACAAATGGCAACTGTTCTGACGAGCTTTTTTTTCCTTGGTGCCCGGACTACGTGAGTTTAAGTGTGCTACTAGATTGGCACCTAGGTCCCAGTTTTTTAATGTTGAATTAGGTAAATATAACCGCAATTCTACTCTAACAATTTCTTTTCTCGCACTTCCCGCATGTGGAACTCCCTTCCGCTTCCTTGCTTGCCTGGTAACTACAATCTTCAAAAAGTCAAACACAGCGTCAATCGCCATCTTCTATCTTCTTGAACCCCGTTCAGCATTTTACCCTTTCCTCGGTATCCCCTATAGCCAGTCTTTTCTCTCACCTCCACTTTCTGTAAACCCTGCGTACCAGTGGCATTCACGCCTTGCTTGGGGCGAAATTATTAAAAAACAAAAAAACTAATAATAATACTAATAATAATACTAAACAATACTACTACTACTACTAATAATAATAAGCAATACTAATACTACTACTAATAATACTACTAATAATAAGCAATATATTCAGAATAAAATTAATATTAACAAAACGATACAAAAAAAAAAATTCATGATACAATTATAATTATATGATAAATATACTAAATGAATTTCAACTTATAATAACTGTTTTTTATTAGAAATATTTAGAATAGCCTATTTGGTGGTATGCTATTTTATTATGCAAATAGAGGGTTGTTTATCATATTGTAAATTGTAGTATAAAATGGGCTCACGTCGTCTTCAACGTATGAGGCTGAAACTGCAGCTCCTAGCGCTGAATAGCCAGACTACGCCGAGCATATGATTTGATTATAGTGAATAAGACTTACACACTTTCTGAAAAACTGAATACAGTGAACTGGTGCACAGGTTATGTCACGAGGTGGTCAAAGTTTAGATTTTGAATTCACAGTTGTCTTTCTCCTAGACTGATTGCTAACAAAGGATAAAAGACTAGTCTGTCCTACCCAAGGCTGGGTAAAGAGAAAATGGGTTGATAATTTTCTCAAGGGTATTTGCACGAAAGTGAATATAACTAATTCGGCTGGAATTCCGAGTCGCTAACTATTACATTACCTGCACATTCATAATATATATATATATATATATATATATATATATATATATATATATATATATATATATATTATTTTTTTTTCAAACAGATAAAAACAATTTACGCACGACAAAGATGCAACTTCGTTTCGGTGCATTTAGTTTCATCTTTGTCGTGAGTTAATTTTTTTGTCTATATGAAAAAATTATAATAAATAATTATTGCTCTACTATCGATATTGAGCCCTCTTTTGAATTAATGCTGTGAACGTTAGAATTTATATATTATTTTCGTTCTCATTGCATTGGGATAGATATATATATATATATATATATATATATATATATATATATATATAGCCTGACGATTGCGTCTAGCATGAAACAGACTGTCGCCTCTAAGTGTTGACGTCAACGTTCACTTTTATATTTACACACGCTCTATCTCTGATATTGAGCACTTTATCCCATAAATATAGCACACCTTAAGACTATATATATATATAATTATTTTTATAAAAAAAATTATAACATATTTATTTTATAAATTTTTTTTATAAAAATAATTATATCTGCTCTACTTTGTATTGAGCACTCTTTTAAGAATAGTAATTGTTGATTATTGAATTCATTCCGTATATACCAATTATATACTTGTATATATATATATATATATATATATATATATATAATATGTAGGTAATGTAATGATATACATATATATATATAGTTGCTGATATTAATCATTTCAAGTATATAAAGATTGTCATAAGCTGTCTGAAAGATAATTTAAAAAAAAAAAAAAAATTTGATTTGTTTTTTTTTGCAACTTATCAACCTTTTGCAGGTTATTTAAAAGGCAGAAGATATTTTTAGATTGCAATAATTTGGGGAGATAATAATGATTTACTGACACATGTCCTACTAATTAACCAATAGCTAAAGGTGGGGTAAGTGAATTCATACCTTTCCTAAGAGTATTTGCGTGTAAGTGGATATAACAAACCGGGCTGGAACTGGAACTCTTCTCGCTGATTTCCAATTGCGAGCTGCTATCCATTATACCAGCTATACATCCAAAGTTACAGTACCTAGTATTCCCAAGCGGTCATACATCTAGGCATGAAACAGGCTTAATTTTGGTGATCGTACGAGAACCGGTTTTTTCAACCAGGGATATGGCCGTAAGCCAAAAGAGATATTAAGTTATTAAGTGATGAGTACACATTGTCGGAAACAGCGACAAAGTTGAAAAGCTACATAAAATAAATGAAAACATTGGCAAGATAAGAACAAGAAAATGGTTTTAAGAATGTCACAAATGGAGATTAGAGAAAAAAATTACAGAGTAATAGGCCAGAAATGTGGATTGACCAGTAAGAAAACATTTACCATCCCAATCAGTCCCTTTTTCTGTTAAGGGGTCCACCTTTTTTTTTATACAAGTGGACTCGCAGGTGTTATACTTGTACTGCTGCCGGTAAATACCCGGGGAGTCAGAGTCAGAGACTAGTGAGAGTGACGGTGATACAGTGAGAGTGTGAGGTAACTGCTTTGTAGGAGTCACAGTTGGTGAGCACGTAGACTCAGAAGGAAGTCATACTTCCATACTGAATTTCCCAGACTGTACATAAATTATTATTGCTACTAACCGCATTTCTGGATCTACTAACCTGTATTACCAATTGTATTATTACGTCAATACATTTATTTGCTATATTTCATTCCTGCGTTTGTCATTCATTGGAGACCGGATTTCATCCCGGAATCACAACACTTTCGACATTACTCCCAAAACAGCGATACAAACTTCCAATTCACCAACTGCAAATATGACTACAAGTCAACTTTTAGTGAGAACACATCTATCATGTGCTGACCCAATCCTTGTGAGTAAAATTAGGTAAACGGAACTGTTTGGAAGCCGTCAGTGGATGTGATAGCAAGATGTCTCAAGTGATTGTGATCGAGGGTTTGAAAAAATGATCACGCCAGATTATGCGCTCTTTCCGAGAAACTGTTACTAAAGTCCGCTCAGTAGCAGTATAAAGCACAGATGTGCTTTGTGCATTGAACAGGCGTCTGTAATACCATTTGTTAGACTATTTACGTCCAGTCCAGCAGAAATAACACATCATTATCCTACCGGCCTCGTCTTAAGACTCAAATATATAACCTGATGAACTGAATATGGTCTCAATCAATGCCTGAGTGTCAACACTCTTCAACACTTTTTTTCAATTTGGCAATACCAATATAAAGGCATGGCAACTCATTTTAATGTTTGTTTATTTTTCATTGAATAACTCTCGCGTATCAAGTTGTTTTAGTAGATAAGACTGATTTTAATATTTTGAAGTCTATTCACATCATCCACAAAACATGAAGGTGAAAGAGAGAGAGAGAAGAGAGAGAGAGAGAGAAGAAAGGGGGGAATTGAGATAGAGAAAATAGAGACAGAGAAAGAAAGCAAACATATATTACAAGGATGGATCAATAAGTTCATAACCTGACGGTAATAGAATTTTTGTTCTGAACATTTCACTGTTCACTCTACATGCGTCGAGTTATGGGTATTGACAAGGAAGGAGATTATTTTGAAAAATAAATATTTATTATATAAAAATAGCCTTTTTCATCAATAGGCTACATGCTTATTGATATATCTATATACATATTTCGATGTTTATTCACAATACTCAGAATATCAATAAACATCGTCATATAAGCAAAACTATTCAGATAAATAAATAACCGACTTTTTAATGCTTACCATTCTTCTAGTTTGATAGACCCAAGGAGGCTAGATTTCCTGAGCGAACTAAATTGTTGGCCTATCCACCTCCAATCATACCTTCACTGCTCAGGTGTCTAATCTTTACTAACTGCGTCTGCTTGGCTGACATATCAGATAAATTTGGCAGGTTCCAAAAAATACAACGCAGCATGGCTGCAAACTAACAACGCAATAATACACAAATTTGACTTTTGTATTCAGTATGGTTTATCTATTATTGGTTAAGGTTATATCACTCAAACACTCTTATTCATCCGCTTTCTCTTGATCATTCTCGAATTCTTGATTTTCTCTTTTCCCCTCTTATTTATTGTTTCCATTCAACATGCTTTACTCTTACAGTCTGTAATACTTTTTTTATTCACTCAGAATTTCTTTTCATTTTAATTTTTCTATTTTCAATTTTCTGTAATAAAAATGAAGATAAAAAAAAAGCTAAAAGCAAAACGACTTTCCGATTCGACATTTTTTTTCTTTTTCTACTCTTTTGTATTTTCTTTCTGTTTTAGATTTTAAACATTTTTATAAATATTTATCTCTGGTAAAAATAAATTATTACAATGGAGCCTTAAAGTGGTCTGTTTTTCTTTAAATTATATATATATATATATATATATATAGGGTTGGTCAAAGAGTTTGTTCACTTATACTTAATCAACCAAATTGTTTTGCCAATCTAATATATATATTTTGTTTGAAGCCAACGTAATTTATTGTTATTTTGAGCAGAAAATGTTAAATTAGCTATTCTATAAATGGGATTTGTTGACAAAAGTGAAGTATGATTGAGCATTTTCAAATTTTATTAATATTTGTAATCTTCAGTTAAGATTTAGTTTAAGAAGCAGGCTATTATGTAATTTAACCTGCTTTGACACAGTATGAATTTTGTTTCTTTTGCAAATTTTGCATTTTTCAGAAAATTAAATTTTAAAGTCAAAATAAATGAACTGTTTTTAAAGTTGTTGTAATGAAAACAGGACAAGAGATTCTGTCTTAATCGTTTATTCAATTAAGAATACTACTACTCATCTGACTTGACAGCCGAAGTATTTTTTAAAAATATAACTTGGATTATCTAAGAGGAGATAATCCATATTCACAACATTCTCCCCACCAAATTTCTCACTGATTGGGAGGAAAGTATTTAAATGTCCAGGCGTTCACGAAGTTTCTAGGTGGCCGCCTCGGCAGTCAATGATTCGTGGTCGTCCAAACTCGAACAGGAGGCTCTTCAGCACGCGAAACCTGTCTGTGGGCTCTAAAATACCTTGAAAATGTTTCCTTCTCAGAGGAGCAGGCCGTTCCGCATCAGAGTCAGTCTCTGGATGAACACATTTATTCGGTGCTAGCCTTTCATCTGTCAGAGTTTCAGGTGTTGGCCCATCCGGAAGTGTCTGACGGGGCCTCAACGGAGACAGTGTCGTTTGAACGGCGTGTCAGGAACAATTTCAGTGCCATGATCTTCCGGAGGGGCTTCAGTGTCAGGGTAGTTGGTCTGTCCTCAGGGGCTATCCACGGTCCAGGAATGCGTCTCCGGCCGTGCTAGGTCCCTGAGACACGATAAACTCTCTACCATCTGCATGTCGTACTAGCTTCAGGCGTACTGAGGTTCGCCTCTATAAGCTCTACCTCGTCCACCAAGGGATCGTTCTTGGTGTAACGTGCATGTCGTCTCAAAAACACAGTTCCCGGGTCGAGAGAGCCAAGATGGGCGAAGCTCCAGGACCGAACTCCGTCGCTGAAAAGGTAGAAACCTTTCGTGTGGGGTGGCATTGTGGCGGGTACACAATAGGGAACGAATGGCGTATAATGCAACAGGAAGGAGATTTTCCCAATTATCAATTGAACATCCGTTATTTGAGGCAGCCAATTGAGCGATCTTCCAAATAATGCCGTTATATCTTTTCGCATTGGCCGTTACCCTTAGGGTTGTAGGGAGTTGTCCGGCTTATAGCTACTCCTCGTTCCTGTAGAAATTGCCAAGCTGCTCTGACATGAAAAAGCCCCTCGGTCCGAATGTATAGGCAGGGGCTCCAAAGATGGCGAACAGTGAGCAGAGGCATTGTATAATTGCAGCAGCCAATATGTCTGAACAAGGAAGGCAAAAAGGAAACCGTGAATATTCGTCGATAACGTTATTATATATCTGTTCCTTGTTTTACTTGGTAGCGGTCCTTTAAAATCAAGATTGAGTCTTTCAAACAGTTGTGTTGCTTTTATTAAAACGCCAATTTGGGGTTTATAAAACCGAGGCTTTATTTCAGCACACGTTCGACAAGAATTTGTAATTCTTTTTACCTCCTCCACTGAGAAAGGCAAGATTCACGCATGAAATTCGTTATTGGAGATGCCGCACAGCATATTCTTGACAGTGTATCAGCTGTTAAGTTCTCCTTGCCAGGTCGGTAGCTGACGTCAAAAAGAAAAACAAGATAGCTCAATTCTCCACCTCGCTATTTTCTCATTCTTTTTATTTTACTCGTAGTTTTAGAGTTGAACATAAAAGCAACTGATTTCTGGTCAGTAATAAGTTTAAAGTGGCGTCCGATCAGGTAGTGTCGCCATTTTCTTAATGCCTCGACTATGGCAAAGGCTTCCTTTTCAATTGGGGGTGTCATCATTCAGCCTGTGAGAGGGTCCTTTAAAAAAGAAGGCTACAGGACGATCAACTTGTTTCAAAGAAGCAGCAATAGCACAGTCTGACGCATCCGTTTCAACAACCAGAGGAATATTTTGGTCTATTGTTGTAATTGCAGATTTCGCAATATCCTTTTTCAGTCCCTCGAGTCTCTACTTGTGTCAATGGATGTATCTTTTCTGAGAACGAAGCAATCCATTGAGAGTAATGAGCAAACATGCCCATAGTGAAATCGAAGGAAGGCTGGTTGTGAGGGACAGGCATCTGGAGTAAAGGTTTCAATTGATCTGCATCCGGTGCCATAAAACCTTTGCTTATGGTATACCCCAGTAGGTTTATTTTGTCCAG
Organism: Acanthosepion pharaonis; assembly: GCA_903632075.3. Classification (NCBI taxonomy): domain Eukaryota; kingdom Metazoa; phylum Mollusca; class Cephalopoda; order Sepiida; family Sepiidae; genus Acanthosepion; species Acanthosepion pharaonis. The sequence goes on from CAHIKZ030004059.1 coordinate 8,152, forward strand.
TCCAAACGCGAGCATTTGTCGTCGTTTTGGGTAAGGTTGTATAATCGACGGCGGACATGAACCTTCTGAGATTTTCGTCGTGTTCCTTTCTATTATAGCACATACTGTGGCGTTGTCGATGTATGCAAATGTGCCTTCCAGTTTCTCATCCGTTATGATTTGGTCGACTATCCTTTGGAATCTGGCTACCCCATTAAGGCCTTAACGCCAAAAGAATCCTGAAATTGATATAGTCGAGAGTTTCGCCTGGGAAAGCAGTGTATGGCTTGTCTCTAGCTCTAATGGCGATCTGATGGTATCTTTTCAAGTCCAGAGTGCTAAACTGACGATATTTGGCTATTTAAGCCTATCATTTCATCTATCCTGGGTAGTGGGAAGGCGTCCAAAAGAGTTAAATCTATTTATGGTTTGGGGTAATCTATAACCATTCTCTTTTTATGGTTGCTAGAAGTGGTTATAACTAGATTGAGCCCTCCAGTGTGATTTGCTTTTTGGGCTCAATTATACATCCTCCTAAAGTAGTCTTTTTTATCTTAGAGTCAATGAATTTTTATTATTATAAGAAAAACGTCTGCTTCTCACTGCTATGGGTTTGCAGTTTTAAGTTATTTTCAAAAGTGATGGGTACTGGATTTTTGCTGTAATCCAATCCACAAATTTTCACGGGCATTGAACCGCCAAACGGAATTTCAACCTGTAGTGTTGCTGCAAAAATCGTGTCCCAGTATTATTTAGCAACAAAGGTTTTTCATTACGGATAATTTAGTGGTTTTATAGGAGAACGTCATTAAATAGTAAGTCCACCAAACAATAACCACTTACTACGGAACAATGAAACGATTTGCCATTGTTACTCTGCTGGGGGAGGGACAAAATACAATTTGTTGGTTTTTACCAAGCTTTCTTTGATAAAATTTCCTGAGCTCCCAGTGTCGAGCAGGGCATTTGTAGACCTCCGTTAATTTTCACTTTTACAATAGTTTTTGAAAGGCAGTCGGGGGGAGAATTAAAGTTGCAGAAGTATTTTGACGAAGTGGATTTGTATAGAGTTTTAGAAGACTTGCATACCTTTGAAAAATGACCAAGTTTTCCACATTTATGACAACAGAGTATCTCTGGCGGGGCATGAGACTTCTTAGCAGGTGTTTAGATAAAGCAAAAAAATAAAAAGTGTCCTTTTTATAAAGCGGCAGTGGAATTGTTCTTGAAGCTTTGTCAACTATTCGTCATGAGGGGGGACAGTAAGAACAGGTGGTTTAACTCGCTATGACTGTGGTGTCTGGCTGTAAATAAGAACTAGACTGCTGTATAGCACTTGACGAAGATATAGGCTTGCTGAGTAAGCTGTTCTAAGTGTAAGGGTCTTATTCTCAAGAAGAAACGTTGTCTTATCTGAGAAGATAAGCCCGTTAATGAGCCTGTCCAAAATGTGTAGCTCTTGGGCCTCTAATGCCGTCATTGGGCAGAAGTTGCAATCTTTGCTCAGTGTCCGAAGGCATCATTTCAACAAAATGGTCAATGTCTCGCCTGATTCTTTTTCAAAAAGTCACAAGTAGGTGTCTAGAAAATATCTCATTTTTGGGGCTTTATGTATGTAACGTTCAGTACATCGATTGTTTCTTCGTGAGGTAACGCAATCGAGATAATTTCGTTGACTGTGTGAGACAGGTAGTTGGTTAGGACAACACGCTTATTGATGGGACGTCCCGGTCTTTCTGAATGTAGAACCTCGATGAAATTTGTAAATGTCTCCGCCAATGTTTCCAGCACTTGTCGTTTGAATCGCTTTCTGGATCTGTGGTAAATCGCTCAGGTTGCATAAATTGTTCCATTCTTAATTGAATAAAATGCAATGAAAACAGGACAAGAGATTCTGTCTAGTAATCATTTATTCAATTAAGAATACTACTACTCATCTGACTTGACAGCGGAAGTATACAGCTTTTATAACTTGGATTATCTAAGAGGAGATAATCCATATTCACAACATTGTGTTCAATTTTCAATGCATAACTGAACTCTTCCTTTGTATTACATTTTATATTGTATTCTAAATAATATTGGTTTACTATTTTCATGAATGACCAAGTTTAGTCATCAGTTCCAGCCAATTTAGCACATTCATCAATAAAATTTACTATTGAGAAATTATTTAGGTACTTTTTTGCTCAATTTAGATGTTTCTCTTTGTGATGATAGTTTAGTTTCTTTCATGTCTTTCAACAATATTCTTAATATTTAGCATCTTTTCTCTCTGTTTATATTACAGTAGCTTCAAATATTTTCTAGCTGTGCAATCCACTTTTTTGCTTAATGACATTTTTACTTTTTTCAAATGTCTTTATGACACTGTTAAACAGTTATTTTTTCTTGTCAATTTTTTTATGTTTTATTATCTCTGTTCAACTTTCTTTGCAATTTTCAACTTAGTGTTTCCCTCACTCAGTAGCTTTAAAATATCTTACTTTTGACAATATATTTTCCTTACAGTCCATGGCAATTTTTATATAGTGGAAAGTAAAAAATACATATCAACAACTATACTATCATATTTACTTATAATGAGAAGAACAAAAACCTTCAACCTCTATAATAAATTTCAGATTAGGCAATAAGTTATTACGAATTCTTCTAAAACAAGTAAGCTTAAATTAGCATTATATTTACCATATAAATATAAGTATATCCTGAACAGTTTATCAATTTTATTGTACAAACTTTGCTTTACATAACAGAATTTGACAGTATAAGTTTTAAATTTGTGTCTAAATATGGTTATTTGAAAAGATAAAATAAAAATATTAATAAAATTTTAACCATAAACCCTAAAGTAAAAAAGTGCAATTAAATGTTTCCAAAGTACAAGATCTTTTTAATTATCTTTTTAAAACATTATCAAAGTAATTTTGAGATAGCAATATTCATGTGTAGAATCTATATCAGTCAGTTATGTGCCATGTATGATACATGCTTAAGTGATTATGTATCTTTCAATACATGACTGATGTGGAAGATTTTTTTCCCTGCAGTAGGCTGCCATTTCTTTCTGCAGTAGACCAGTTGCCATCAAAGGATATAGAACCTGGTGTGTCCTGCTATTTACTTATAGCTGAGCGGGGGGAGAGAGAAGAAGAGGATTCATACCATTAGAATCTATGACAGAAGGCAAATAATCATCTTTTTACATAGCAAAATATTTGGCACTACTGAATTTTGCTTTACTGGTTTAAAAAATAATTTCCTCAATTAATAAAGCTATTATTAATTATTTAAAAAAAAAAATTGAAATACATTCAAATAAAAAAAAAAATTTGGATGGCAACCTTCACATTTCATAAAAAAATAAGGCTCATATTCGAGCAAAGTAAGTTAAAGAAGAATGGCTAAATGAAAAATGTGCAGAAATAGAAAGTTTAAGTACTACCAATAAAAAAATGAGATAAACAATTAAAGCAATATAACAGGACAGAAGACATTCATCTACAGACTTTTAAAATCAAAGGATGGAAAAAATCCTTCAATGCGAATGTCCAAGTTTGTGTATATTCAAGAACTCTTCCACAATGAAAGGGAACAACCAGCAATGCACAAAACTACCAATGGGCCTGGAACACTGAAAACCGAAGTAAAAGCTGCACTGGCCAAAATAAACAGAAACAAGGCAGTATTATAATTAACAGAATTTGATGGATATACTGATGAGCCTTAGATGACTTTAGGCATTTACAAGATCATCTAAAAATAACAAATGAAATGATATAGAATTCGGGAATATATGGAAGACCTCAGCAGATCTATCTTCATTTACCCAAGAAACCAGGTGCAAACGAAACAAACTCTGGGAACAATAAGCCCTAATGAGCCACATGACAACACTCATCATCCATATTCTGATGAATATATTTGCAGCACACCTCAATCAGTCGTCCAGACAAGATCAATGCAGGTTCGTTAAAGACACCAGAACAAGGAACATGATATTCATGCTCAGAACGTTATCAGAAAAAGCAATACAAATGGAGAAGGATGTGTAACTATGTTTCATAGACTATGCAAAGGCCTTCAACAAAGTACACCACAAGGATCTGATGGAACTGCTCAGCAACCTTGATATATTTAGGAAAGATATCAAAATAATCAAGAACCTATATTGGCAGCAAACAGCATGCATGTGCATAGGGAACAAGTTCAGTGAATATACAAAAATAGAAAGGGGCGTAAGGCAAGGATGTGTCTTCTCACCTGATCTGTTCAACCTATGCTGCAAGGCAATTCTGAGAGAATTGGAAAACCCTACTGGGATTTAGCATTGGCGGCCACAATCTTAACAACATAAGATACACAGATGACACAGTACTGACAGCAGACATGGAAAAGAAATTACAAAATCTCCTACAGAAGGTAGCAACAGAGAGTGAGAAGAAGGGACTAACCATAAACTACAAGAAGACAGAATGCATGGTCATCAGTAAATGGATGAACCTGAAATGTGAGTTGCAGGTTGGGGATGCTAGAAACAAGCAAATGTGGAAGTTTAAATATATGGGAAGTGTTTTGACATAGGATGGTAAATGTGACACTGAGATCCGTAGATATATTGGGATGACCAAGGATGCATTCCAAAAGCTGGAGTATTGCAAGACAGAAGGATTTCTTTGGTAACAAAGAAAAGAATACTGAGCTGTTATGTGACATCTGTCCTTCTTTACAGCAGTGAATGTTGGATAATTTCCTCAAAGATGAAGAAGAGACTCGAGGTGACAGAGATGTGGTTCTACAGAAGGATGCTAAGGATATCATGGACTGAGCATGTGAGCAACGATGATATCTTAGAGAGGATGCAAACAAGGAGGAGGCTTATAAACATCAGGAAGAGACAGCTGAAGTTTCTGGGACACATAATGAGGAAGGAGAGCCTGGAGAATCTGATACTCATGGGTTGAATAGAGGGAAAGAGAGACAAGGGAAAACAATGTGTGACATACCTGGCAGGCTTAAGCACGTGGAGGACAGAATGTTGTCTAGGGGAGGAAGCAGAGGGAAGGATCTTGTTGAGAGCTGCAAGGTTAGAGGGAGGAGGAGAGCCATGATCGCCTACATCCTGAAAGGACATGTCACAAAAAAAGAAAAGAAAGGTTAAATATATTTGGGGGAGATATCATTTTTAAAAAACACTGGTTGCAAAATTGAATCTTATTAAAATTTCTATTTATTTTTAAATGTAAAAATTTATTATATAAATAAGAAATTATTTTTAAAAAATATATTAAAATCACCCATTTTGAAAATAATTTTTTTTTAAATGTATTTTAAAAAAATTGTAAAAACTCTTTAAAAATAAGAAATATTTCACTAGTTAACTTATCTTTTTATCAGTGTATTTGACATATCATCATTTTTTTGATATTATTTAAAATACCAATTTTTTGAAAATCAGATGCTATGGAAAAAATATTGTTTTCCTTATATAGAATTAATTTGATAAATCATTAAAAAATTTTAAGTTTGGTTTTTTTGAAAAGTTTTAAAAATTAATATAGATATATGAGGAGAGTGATGAAAAGTTCTTAGCCACGTCTCAAAATTTAGCTAAAATGGCCAAATATCCCAATTTTTTTAATCTCTTAGCTAGGCTGAGAATTTTTGAAAAAATAATTATTTAAACAATGAGGATATTATTATGAGCAATTTACTTTAAAGTTTTTTGTTTAAAATGAAATGCAAAATTTGGTGTTATATTAAAAAACTGAAAATTTAAAAACCAAAATAAATGAATTCATTAAACAGAAATATTATAGAATTAAGCAGAGCCTAGATTATAAATGAATAGTCAATGAAACATCATGTGAGTACAAAATTATGTTTTCTATTAATTCAAGAAAATACTGAATCAGAATTTAATACACTATGATTTTTTTCAAGCAATTGAGTCACATTTCTTTAGCATGCAGAAGCAAAAGATCCATTGTTCAAACTGAAAAAATTATAATTTTCTATCTTTACCACCAATTGATAAATATTTTTTTAGATATAATTATATTTTTTTTATGTTAAAAAATATTATATCTAAATGCTTTATCAGGTCATCCCATAAGTTCTGTCCGAATTTTGAATAAAAGAAAACAAGTGACCAAATGTTACATTTAATTACAGATTCAATCAACAATGTATTTTCCCTGATTATCTATGACTTCCTTCCATCTATTAACAAGCTTACTAATTCCATTACTGTAAAATTCTTTTTGGCTTTGATTCGAAGAACTCACAAATGTCAGTTTTAACCTCTTCCTGTGTTACAAAAAGCTGTTTCTTCCAAATGATTCTGTAAGCTACGAAACAAATGGTAGTCTGAAGGAGCAAGATCGGGAGAATAAGGTGGATGAGGAATTTTCTCCCAACCAAGTTCTTCGATCTTTTGTGACGTGATTCTTGCTGTGTGGGGTCGCGCATTGTCCTGATGAAACATCACCTCTTTTCGATTCACTAGAGCAGGTTTTTTTTCCTCAAAGCTTGGTTCAAACGCTCTAATTGCTGACAGTATATTTGAGCATTAATTGTTGCATTAGGTGGTAAGAATTCAAAGTGGATTATTCCTTGGCGATCCCACCAGATTGAAAGAAGAACCTTTTGCCCATGAAGTTCCTTCTCGGCTGTGGCTGGGGTCCTTCCCTTTACCAAGCCACTGTCTACGACGCTTAACATTTCGATAAAAGATCCATTTTTTTCGTCGCCAGTCACAAGTCTATCCAAAAAAAGGTGAAACAAGTTGGCGAGAATGGAGAGAAGAGCAGATGTCAACTCGGGATTTGAGGTTGTTTTCAGACAATTCATGAGGCACCCATTTTCCAAGTTTAGGAACTTTTCCAAGTTGTTGAAGATGACGATGAACAGTTGTATGGTTTGAACTGAGAACCACTGCCAATTCCTCAACTGATAAAGCAGGATTTTCTTCAAGGGCTGCTTCAAGAATTTTTTTTCATCAAACTCAACTGGACGTCCGGTTCGATCTTCATCTTCAAGGGTGAAATCTCCACCTCTGAATTTTGCAAACCATCTTCTGCAAGTTCTTTCATTCACACATTCCTCTCCATAAACTGAGTGAATGTTTCTAGCCGCTTCGGCTGCTGAGTTTCCTTTCTTGAACTCATAAAGCATTATGTGCCTCAAATGATTCTTGGGTACTTCCATGTTAGCAGGGTTTTAATCAAACAAAATTTAATTTTATTGTTCTCTGAAATAAAATTTGATCAGTTTAAATGCATCTAAACATAAAAATAATGTTCAGCTCCATTAGACATTATAAAATACTCTTTAAATTTCGTTCATTTTAAAAAAAAGTTAAAATTCGGACAGAACTTATGGGATGACCTGATATATATTAAAATTGATGAATTCAATAAAAAAAATTTTTATAAATAGGATTTTTTTAAATAAAATTTAAATATGTGCTGAAATCATTGTCATTAAATAAATTTAAACAAAATTTTTTTAATTTTTTTTAACCATTACTTTTTTTTTTTTTTTTTGAAAATTTGAATAATAAAGAAAACAAATTCAATTAATTATTAAACAAATTTTCCTAAATAAAATTTTTTTTTTTTTAAAATTTGAACATCTATTAATTATAAAAAATTTGAAAATTTTTTTTTATTTGAAAATCAAATTAAAAAAAAATTTATTATAAAAAATTTATATTTATAAAAAAAAAATAAAAAAAAATCATAAAATAAAAAAATTTTTTTTAATTTATATAGGGCCGTCTTAAATAAAAATAATTGTTTGTTTTTTGAAAAATTTTTTTTATATTAATTTTCACTTTTTTTTTCATTTAAGTATGATATAAGAGTTATATTCATCATTTTTACCAAAAGTGGAAAAATAGTGTTACAAAAAAAAACAAACCACATTTGAAAGAATATATGAAATATTTTTAAAAAGAAAATAAATTAAAATTAGATTTTAAAATATAAATTATGAAAATATTTTTCAATGAAAAAAAATTTTTTTTTTATTTGATAAAATAATGTTATTATTTATAAATTTTAAAATTTTTTACCAATTATTTTTAAATATTTTTATATTTTTTAGAAAATTAAAAAATTTTGATTAAAATTTAATTTTAGAATCAGCGGAACTTTTAATAAAACAAAGACAAATATTCAATTTATTTTGGTATTACACACAAATTTTAAAACGAGGCAAATATTTTTTAAAAAATTATCGGATTTAATGAAATTTTTTTTTAAACAAATGATAAGAAATTAAATTAAAATATAATTTTTTTTTATTAAATAAAATTTTAAATATTTTTAAAAATATTTTTCTCAAAAACTGGAAAAAATCTAATTTTTGATTTTTTTTTGACAAAGATTAATCGGTTTTAGTAAACAATAATTAAAAATATACAAATTTTTTAAAAATATATAAAATGTTTTTTTTTTTTAATTGGAATTAATTTTATTAATTAATACTCAAAGATAAAATAAAATAAAAATTTTTATTTAAATTGAAATTTTTTTTCCTACATTTGTATTATTGGATAAAAAAAAAAATTATATTTAATTATTAAAAAACATGGGATTAAAAAAAAAAAAGAAAAAAAAGTTAAAATATTTAATTTTATATGATCTTACAGGAAAATTTTAAATTTTCATTTAATAAAAAAAATTAAATGGGGATGAATTTTAACAAAATATTTATAATAGAAAATATTTAAAAATATTATAAATGAAAAAAAACGAAAAGTTTTAAGTATAAAAAAAATATATTTGTAAATATATATTAAATAATATCAGACCAAATGATTTTTAATATTTTTTTTAAAAAAAAAAAAAATTTAAAACAAATTAAAAAAGAAATAAATAAAAAATACATGTTAAACTTGAAAAATGTCTTTGATAAAACCTTAAAAAAACAATTTTAAATAAAAATTTTAATAAAATTTTAAATTTTTTTAAAGAAAAAATATTTTTTTTTAAAAAAATATAATAAATTTTAAAATTACAAAAAAAAACTTTTTTTTTTAAAATATTTTGAAAAAACTTTTTTTTTTTTTAAAAAATTTTTTTAAAATTTAGAGAATTTTTTGTTAATTTAATTTATTTTTCGCTGGGTTAAAATTGATAATTTTTTTTTAATAAAAATGATTTTTCAAATAATTTAATCTAATAAATGCTGTTAAAAATCTTTCCAAATTTATTATTTAAAAAAAATTTTTTAAAAACATTAACGACCAATTGATGATTAGATGCAAATGTTAATTTAAATTTAAAAAAAAATGTTTTTTTTAAAAACACTTTTTTAAAGAAAAAATGATCAAGAATAAATCTAGAAATAAATTTTGGTAAAAAAAAATTTATAATTCTTATTTTCATCTTAGCTTCAAATAATTTTTTTACAAATTTTTATTTTTTAAAATATTTTTATTTCATTTTTTAAAAAATATAAATTGATAATTTTCTCTTTTTTTTTTAAAAAAAGGCTGGAAGAGGTTATTATTTTTTTAATTTGTCTACTAAAATAAATTTGAAAAATTTAAAAAAAAAAAATTTATATATATATATATAAATATATAAATATACTTTATATCTCAAAATTTAGAGAAAATCATTTTTAATTATTTGTATTAAAATTTAATTTTTTATAAGAAAAAAAAAAAAGTTGAAATTTAATCCAATGATTAAATAAAAAAAAAATTATCAGATTTTTTTTAAAATAAAATTTTTTAAATTTTATTTAAAATAAAAAAATTGCTGCAAACAAATTGATCAAAATTTAATAATGCATCCAATATTGATATATTAATATATATATTAAATGTAACAATAATTATATAAAATAAATCATATAAAATAGAGTGTATTTGGATAAAAGAGCTAAATAAATTAAAAAATCCCTGATCTATATTAAGGTTTCTTTCTAATCATTTTGTTTGTTCATTTTGTTTCAGTATTTTTTTTTCTAATTTGGGATCAGATAAAACCAAGTTTAAAAATTTTTCTTAGAATTTTATTTACTTATTTGAGTTTTTATATAATGAAAAAATATAAAAATAAAATGCATTAAAAGTCAAAAAATTTCATTTATATATTTTACGTTTATAAATGAGATGAACAAAATGTTAGAATTTTTTTTGAAAAATATTAATGTTAAAACAAGGCTTTTCAAAAACATAACGATAATTTATCAATAATTCATTTTTTTTATAGGATAAATATAAATCCAAAGCCACTAAAAATCAATATTTTTTGTCGGTAAAATTTTTTTTTTTGAGAATTTTTCAGAAAGGTATGATAACTGTATATCAAAAAATTAATATAATATTATATATATATATATATATATATATATATATATATATATAAACAAAAATCTATATAAAAATTTCTGAATAAGTTTTGTAAATTAGGGTTCTGTACTATATATAGAATATATATATATATATATATATATATATGTTTTATAATTGTGGAAGCATCCTCAAGGAGTCTTTTTAATTTCAACAGTTTTAATATAAATTCTTTGGAATTAAAAGCAAGTTTTAATCAAAAAAAAAAAGAAAAAATATTCATAAAATTGATAATAAAATATTAAGACAAAGAAAACCAAATTCTTCTAAATTTAATTCTCCTAACAAATTGAAAAATTTTTTTTTGGTAAAAGTGAAAATATCTTCAAAAATGAGTTATAAATTATAAAAAAAAAATATTCTGATTTTTGAAAAAATATAATGGTTGTCCAAATTTAATATTGATTTGAAGAATTTGCTTTTTTACAGCTGATAAAAAGAAAAAAATAAATTATTTCATGTGTTCCAAATATTTCCTTCAAAATTAATTAATTAAAAAATTTTCAATAATAATGAAACTTTTGAATCAAATGACCAGACCATAAAACTATATGCAATGAGAAAAAATGTGAAGAGAAATGTATGATTATTCTGTAAATAAACAATATTGAAAATATATTTTGATACCTAAGTTTAATTTACAATACTAACCATATTGAAAATTATTATCCTCTGTGTTGTAAAAAAAAAACTTTCACCATCCAATGGGAAAAAAATTAAACAATTTGCATTTGAGCCCACCTTTTAGACAGAGACAGATGGATTTTTAAACATAATTAAAACAAAATTATGAATTTATAACCAAATATATTTTATTTATTTGTTATATAAACAAGAAATATATTAATAACCAATTTTAAATTTTTTTTACAAAATATATTTGATGAATATTAATAAGTATGGAGAATCTAGATTGGTGATTTGATTATTTAAACCTCAAGGATTTGAAAAAAATTTAAAATATTTTTTGATCCTTTTTGTGGTCAAATTTCTATAATCGATATCAATAACAAATTTCTGAAAAACCAAAATATTGATTGATGGAAGGTTATAACTTTCTTGAATTGTTTCAACAAATTAGAATCAACCATTTCAGAATAACCATCGCAATGTGAAAAAAATTATTGCTAAAATTTTTTTAAAAAAAATTGGTAAGTGTCCGCTTCATTTTGAAAAATTTTTTAAAATCTTTTTTAAAATGTAATTTTAATAAATTTTTTTCAAAAATGGCTATTTTTTTTCATTTTATAGATATTTTTTTTTAATAAATTAAAAATGTTTTTGAGACTTCAAAAAAAATGAAATCAAAATTAATCAATACAATTTTAATGAGTATTTGGGCAAAATAATTTGTCCTTATTTTGTTTGCAATCATTATTATTTTACAAATCATCAACTATAAAAAAGGAAATATTATTTAATCTTTAATTAATGTTAAAGAATTTTCCTTGTTAAAATAAAATGAATTTTAAAAAATTGTTTAAGATTCTTGTCAACTGGAAAAACAAGAATTTTTTTTTGTTGCCCACAGAAAAAGAATTGTTTATGATTTATTCTAAACTTTTTTTTTTTTTTTGTGCCATGTCCTTTTCAGGACGTAGGCGATCATCCTTTTCCACCTCCCCTATCCCTTGCAGTTCTCAATAATTTTTTTTCCTCTGTCACCTCCCCCAGACCACATTCTGTCATCCACTTGCTTAAGCCCGCCAGGTATATGTCATGCGTTGTTTTTCCTTGTCTCTCTTTCCTTCTATTCGACCTGTGAGTATCAGATTCTCCAGGCCCTCCTTTCTCATTACGTGTCCCAGAAACTTCAGCTGCCTCTTCCTGATGTTAAGTATAAGCCTCCTCCTTGTTTGCATCCTCTCTAAGACCTCATCGTTGCTCACACGCTCGGTCCATGATATCCTTAGCATCCTTCTGTAGAACCACATCTCCGTCGCCTCAAGTCTCTTCTTCATCTTTGAGGAAATCCTCCAACATTCGCTGCCATAAAGAAGGGCAGATGTCATGTAACAGCTCAGTATTTTTTTTTCTTTGTTACCAAAGAAATACTCCTGTCCCGCAATACTCTGCCCAGCTTTTTGGAATGCGTCTTTGGCCATCCCAATACATCTACGGATCTCAGTGTCGCACTTACCGTCCTCTGTCAAAAACACTTCCCAGATATTTAAAATCAAATCACATTTTAGGCTCATTCTTTTACTGATGACCATGCATTCTTTCTTCTTGTAGTTTATGTTTAGTCTCTTCTTCTCACTCTCCTTCGCTACCTTCTGTAAGAGATTTTGTAATTTCTTTTCCATGTCTGCTATCAGTACTGTGTCATCTGTGTATCTTATGTTGTTAAGATTGTCGTCGCTAATGCTGAATCCTGGCAGGATTTACAATTCTCTCAGAATTGCCTTGCTGTATAGGTTGAATAGGTCTAGTGAAAAGACATCCTTGCCTTACGCCCCTTTCTATTTTTGTATATTTGCTGAACTCATTCTTTTTATGCATGCATGCTGTTTGCTGCCAATATTGGTTCTTGATTATTCTAATATCTTTCCCAAATATATCAATGTTGCTGTTTAAAATTTGTTGTTGTAGACAGGATACAGGACAGCGTAGGAATAACCTATTGGATTTGAATATATATTATATTAGACAGGAGTCCAAAACCACTACAACTTTTATCACAGTTAAAGGTTTATGTACCTTAGGATGCTTCAAGGCTACTTGGCATCTGGTGATGCATACACCTGTAGAAAACGATGAAGTAATAAAAAGACATTGCCAGGAAAATCAAATTGGTTGATGATACCTTGCTCTACAACAACGACATCAAAGAGGCATTTTATCATACCTTTGATTTTCTAATGAGATGTGCACAAAATGGGATTGTACTCAGCAAAGACAAATTCCAGTTTTGCAAAGACACTGTTCAGTTTGGTGGACTGCAAATAACTTCATTGGGAGTATCACTTTCTGAATATGCTTAATGCCATTTTAAATTTCCCTGTTCCGAAAAAACATCACTGATGCAAGATCTTGGTTTGGTCTGGTAAACCAACTTGCCTGGGCATATTCATTAAGTTCCATTATGCTACCTTTTCGGAACCTTGTCAAAAAGAACTCAAGATTCACCTAGAACCAGACCCTCAAGAAAGCATTTTAGGAATCAAAGCAGGTCATTGTTAAAATAGTAAGGCGGGGCATCTTAACATTTGACATCAACAGAGTTACCTGCTTAGCCCCTGATTGGAGTAAAGATGGCATGGGATTTTTACTTCTTCAGAAACACTGCACATGTGCAATCAAAAGAGCCCCAGTCTGTTGCCCTGAAGGCTGGCACCTTGTGTTTGCTGGAAGCAGATCTGTAATGATGCTGAACAAAGATATGCACCCATAGAAGGTGAAGCAGCAGCTATCAGCTGGGCACTTGAAAAGTGCCGCATGTTCATACTAGGTTGCCCAAACATTATAGTCGTGACCGACCATGAGCCACTCAAAGGACTTTTTGGTGATCAAGATTTCAGCAAAATTCACAACCCATGCCTATTCCGACTCATGCAACACTGCCCTGGAAAATGGCATAGGGCCTCTGATGCTATTTCCTGCAATCCAGTCACTACAGTACAAAGCCTACTCGATACATTCCCCATAGAACCCTCCCCTATAGACATTGATGAATCAGATGAGACTTGTGCAGCAATAAGATTGACAGCCCTCACATCCATATCCCAATTAGATAATAACCCTGCCATAACTTCCCCTGACCACATTCGTTTTGCTGGTCAAAAAGACATACAATACACCTTATTAGGCAAGACCATAGACAATGGTTTTCCAAACAGTCATAAAGCAACACTGCCCACAATCCAGGAATACTGGGAAGTTCGTAACCGCCTCAGCAATGACAACAGCCTAATACTACTGGACAAGAGGGTAGTAATACCAACCTCCCAGCGCAAAAAAACATATTAAGGTGCCTACATTGGGCTCATCAAGGAGAAATTGGCATGAAAGCGCATGCTAATGAGTCAGTCTACTGGCCTGGAATGAATGCCTCAATTTGCAATTACAGGGATAATTGCATTACATGTTGACGGAATGCCCCAAGTTTACCACATGAACCAATCCACATGACACCTACACCAGAATGGCCTTTTCAACAAATTGTGATGGATTTGTTCTATGTTGGGTCCTTCCCGTATCTTGCTTGTGCAGACAGGCTCACTGGATGGCTCATTCTGTACCGCATCAAGCCAGGGCAAGCAGTTGCCTCCAGGTTGATATCCATCTGCAGAGAAATATTCCAAACATATGCTGCACCTGAGGAACTTAGTACAGATGGTGGGCCACCCTTCTCAGGTTACTCATTCCAACAGTTCCTAAAAACCTGAGCTGTTAAACAAAGAATTTCATCAATGGCCTATCCTCAATCTAAAGAACGAGCAGAATTAGCAGTCAAGACTGCAAAAAGAATCATAAAAGACTGCACAGGACACCAGGGTTCCTTGGACAATGACAGGGCAGCACAAGCAATCCTGCAATATAGAAATACCCCTATCCAAGACATTGGCTTATCACCAGTGCAACTCCTGCTTCATAGACGTCTTCGGGATTTTATCCCATCACACCCACGCTTATATAAACCACACCCTGAGTGGATAGCCACAGCCCAAAAACATGAAAAGACATTATCCAAATGCAATGCAGGCCACATTGAGAGATACAATCGTACTGCACATGCCCTATCCCCACTTCGTAAGGGCGACACAGTCTCCATTCAAAACCCAATTAGCCATCAATGGGACATAGTTGGCGAATAGTAGAGACGCTTCCCAACCATCAATATAGGATTAGAGTTGCAGGATCAGGTAGAACAACCCTGTGGAACTATGGGTTCCTAAGGAAACTTGAAGCGCCCATAATCAACATCCCCATACCAAGTGCCTTGCCTGTGTCCCCTGAGCCGACGATTACAAATGTGTAGACCACATCAATCTGCCAAAGAATCGGGAAATGGTGACATTACATTGCAAAGTAACCTGGCATCCTAGGGCCCTGCTCAATCACTGCCATCAAGAATTAGGATTACCAGGGTGCTATCCCGAGTACACCCATACAATCAGTCAGGTAATAAGGAACTGATTCCTCCCTAACAGCCAATATGCTTCCGCAATGGGGAGAAGAGGGGATGTAGAAGTCAAGTGACTTACCTGCTAACATGGCTGACTTCTTGTGTCTTATTGGAAAAGCAAGCCAGCTAATTTTACCTCATTTATAGGAGAGTACCTAATGCACCAGTTAGGTTGGTCCATTTTGCTAGAACAAACACATTTGCATTAGTGGTCTCTATTCACCCATATATCTCTCCATTAAATGACTCAGGTCAGCTTTAACATGTGACTACACCAGTCTACTTGTGTGTCAGACCACTTGCAAGCTAACCAATATTCTACAGCTGATGCTGAATCCTGGTAGGATTTACAATTCTCTTAGAATTGCCTCATTGAATAGGTCCAGTGAAAAGACATCCTTGACTTATGCCCCTTTCTATTTTTGTATATTTCCTGAACTCATTATCTTTACACATGCATGCTGTTTGCTGCCAGTATAGGTTCTTGATTATTCAAATACCTTTCCCAAATATATCAATGTTGCTGTGCAGTTCCATCAGATCCTTGTGGCATACTTTGTTGAAGGCCTTTGCTTAGTCTATGAAACATAGGTACACATCCTTCTGCATTTGTATTGCTCTTTTTCTGATAACATTCTGAGCATGAAAATCATGTTCCTTGTTCTGGTGCCTTTAATGAACCTGCACTGTTCTTGTCCTGTCTCTGGCCTGATTCTGCTGTGTGCTCTATTCATCAGAATATGGATGATGAGTTTTGTTACATGGCTCATTAGGCTGATTGTTCAGTTGAGTTCACATTCATTTGTTTCTTAGGCATTGCTATGAAGATAGATTTGCTGAGATCTTCCAATATATCCCCACTGTTGTAGATTTCATTTATTATTTCTGTGATCTTGTCTATGCCAAAGTCATTTAAGTCTGCCAGCATTTCCGACGGTTTGCTAGTTGATCTGCTTGAATTGAATGCCATAAAAAAAATTGTGTTTGTATTTGTGGTTAATAAAAAAAACAAGATTGCCAAATCTATAAAGTACTATCTGATAAAATCATTCTTGTGCATTAGTATGAGGATTTTACAGACCATGAAAGCAATATCATGTCCACTGTGAAACATTTTGCTGCCCATGATGGAACATTGTGGGAACATGAGAATGATCTAATGAATAAAGAAAGCATGTCTCATGTCAAATTTCAAGGCTAGGATGAGAGTAGCAGATTTTGAGATATCCTAGTTTAAACTTTAGAGACATTTGGCATCATTTTCCCTTTAATATGGGAAAATAGTATTTGTGAGTCCCGACCAGGTATGTGGAGAATGGCAGTTTGATATAATGAAAGATATAATTCATTCTTCTACCACCTATCTCACTAAAGACAAAGGATCTTTTCCTATTAAAAAAAGGAGAGGTGGGAGACAAAGAACAATGTAAAAGCAAATTTTACAAAGGGGAACAGACCTGCTGTGTTGACACCTACATATATTAGAAAAATAAACAACTGTAGCACCTGAGGAACTTGAATGTCTTCCACAACTTCAAATTAATGGATCTTAGAACATAAAATGTGGAGGATCCAAGAATTTTCCCCATGGTCATAGACTATTGACAGTTGTCAGAATTGGTTAAGGTACATGGCAGATCTAATCAATGCTGTAGAGAGCAAAAAAATAAGCATTCAGAATATTTCCTCTTCTGACTTCACATCTGACAATTCCCCCCAAATTGTAGCAGCTTTGTTTTGGGAGGGCTCCTATTTGCAGACACACAAATCTCTATAAGTAGTAAATTATCTGTGTCCTTGGCATGTTTTTCCATCTTAGGCAACACTACTGAACTAGAGCATGGCTTTATGGTTAGCTTCTTTGAATAGCTGAGATTGAAGTCTAAAAGGTCTGCAATGTTCAGTGTTGATATATGTTATATGAAAGAGACTTATCTTATACCAAGTGACTACGAAGATGTGTTGCTGATTGATAGTTTTAGCAGGTGATTGGAATGCCATCCTTGATCTAGATTTAGAATACAGAGGCCCTGGGAAAGACACTAATATGCATCCAGACATAAACATTTTATGAATTTATCACCAAACTTAGTTTGCTTGATAAATACTGAAAAGAACATCTGAAGCAGGTAGGGGGGACTTGAATAGATAGTGACGGCTTGTTCAGCATTTTAGCTACATTAACTGAATTAGAAGTGTTGACTTAAGGCTAATAAGTTGTCCAAGTTTCTATAGTGTAGTTTATTCCAACCATAGGCTTGTCTTGGTTTGAATAAATTTAGATAAGTCAAAGTGAATGATGGGCTGGTTATTTGAAATTTAACACATCCCCAGTAAATATTATCTCTAAAGTGGGAATTGGTAGGAGTTGTAGAGAATAAATGGTGAGACCACCACAAAAGTAGCATTAAGTGTTATGCTGATGATTATAGCCACTGACTTGAATCAGTGACACAAAAGGAACTTAAATCTAGAATAGACAAGGCAGTAAAATTTGGAATTGTAGTTGCAGTAGCAATAGCTAAAGCAGAACTAGTCTCCTTACTTATCAAGAAGCATCAGTCTCTGGCAGTTAGATTAAAAATGTCTGCTGAGGTAATGAACATGGCTGCAGAATTACATGCAGAAGAACTCAAGAATGCCACTGATTAACATATCACCAGTATCACATTGCTTGATAGATAAACCTTCACTACAAACAAAGGCATCTGTGAAGACTATTGTGATAACAATCAGAAGTTTTTTACAAAGGATCCTGGCCTGAACTTGTCTCAGTTCAATGCCTATTTTGCTGACTTTCCTCATCTCAGGGCAACTCATAAAGAAGACAAATCTGGGAATTTCCTGCACAAATCAGGATCAGGTCAGGATGAAAAAGAATCCTATAATCAATGGCCTTCTGTAGAAAGTGTACTTGAGTGTATTACACACATTTGTCTTCTTGCTGGCCCTGATCTACAACAAATGGATGAAGTAGGAGAATTTTTCTTAATGCTTCATCAGATGTCTAATGAAATTGTTAGACAAGAACAAACATACTAGGAAGAGATTAATAATTTTCAGCCTTTAACTATGTTACAGAGTCAAAGATTTTGGCGACTGTAGGCTGTGTTGGATTGTCAGTACCACCTGAAAATAATTGTTCTGTGAAGGGTAGGATGATCTGAAGTAACCTGAATTTGGTGTGCATGTCTATAAAGATAGTCAATGGTAAGGTAGTGCTAATCTAAATCAGTACAAAGCCTTTGATAGAGTCCACCATCATTTGTTGTAGTCTGTCTTGCCTGCAGCTGAATTCAAGCAACACTTTCACACCTTTTATGACACAAGTGAATAGAGTATGATCAAAGCCTTTCATACTGAACTGATTTATTTGTCAAAGTTGTCCACTTGTACCCATGGTATATATCCTTGTACTAGAACCTTCCTTGTACAAGTTAAGAGGGAATTCAGTCCAACACAGCATCATGTTACCTGGTGTCACCATCTCAGTCATGTACTCTGTCTATGCTGACAATATCTCCACACTTATAATTAGCAAGGTTGAGATTGAAGAGGTTGGTAAAGAAAACCAGTTGTATGAAACTAGTAAAAACCAAAATTAATATTTTACAGGTGGACTCCTAGAAAGGTTGTCCTCACCCCAACACCTTCAGTTGGATGGGCCATTTAAGATATTTAGTGATGATTAAGTCCTGATCTCCATCTAGAGAAAAATTGGTTGGAGGTATGAGAGAAGGTCAAAGCCACAGTTAATCAGGGGCCTCAAAGGAATATTTCCATAAAGTGGGCCAAGGTATACACATTTAACTCTTTATCCTTTACTGTCACTCAGTACTTCCACTCCCATATACCAAACTATCTGAGAGAGAGAGAGAGAGCCCTGTTTCAACTCCATGAGTGTTACTGGGCTCTCACGAAGATCTGTTGCCTCTATCTTTCCAAGAGTGGCTCAGGTATGATGGATAATAAAATCTGTCAGCATACCTTAAGGTTACATTTTCTAGGCTGGATGTGTACAAATTATTAATTTGTGATTTATCAGGAATTGAACCTGAGATCTTCTCATAATAAATTGCAGGTTGGTTTAATTTAAATAAGACTGTTTCAGCCAATCAGGGGCAGGCACTACTTAAGATACACACAAATTTGTTCAGTGGTAAAAAGTCATTTGCCTGGGAAGGCGCTAACAGTTTGAGCTAATGGATTAACTCTGTGTCAGTGCTCATTTCACAAATTTGGTAGCAGAGCATAGTTCCGGAGGGAAAAAAAATATGGATTCAAAAATATTTGCCCACCTGTCTTGAACCCAGAAAAGTATGATTACTGGAGGAAAGAAATGAAGTTCTGGGAGATGGCTACCAGTCTAGAAAAGACAAAAAGAGCTTCAACATATTTTTGTCCTTAACTGGAAAAGCATGTGAGGCTATACTTGAAATGGATCCTGAAGTATTCAACCAGGAGGATGGTATGACAACCCTCTATGCCAAACTAGATAATTTGTTCAGAGTTGATACAAAATTGGCTGCTTTAATGGCATATGAGTCATTTGAAAGCTATGCTAGACCTGAAGATATTCCCATAAATGACTAACTTATATAATTTAAACATCTAGTTGCCAAGTTGAAAGAATTCAAAATATGTTTGCCAGAACCAGTTTTGGTCTATTGAGCTCTGAAGAGTGCTAACCTCTCTAATGAAAATGAAAGGCTTCTGAAAGCTACAGTTGAAGACTTGACACTTGATGCAATGTCAATACAATTGCAGAAAATAATGGCAAGCACAGGTGTCTCCAACAACTCCCAGACAAGATCTAATCCCATAAAAAGGGAAACTAATGTTGCTATTCCAGATAACAGTTACATCAAACCACAGGAGGCAGAAACATTTCTTGCCAATAAATTTGATAGCCACTGAGTGTCTAAACCCAAAGAGAACAGAAAAAGTCAAGTCTCCAAATCATAAAGGAAGAGTCAACCCACCTTGACGTGGTGGTAGGCCCTCTAAATGTGCTATCTGTGGATCATTTAAACATAGGGCTAGAGACTGCCAACACTCTGAAGAAGAGATAGACAGTGCTGTACATGAGGCTAATGTCGTACTCATGAGCCAGTTAGGTCATGAACCAAAAGTGTCTCAAACAACCCTATTTGGACAGACAATTGGGGCTGTTGTGCTGGATTCCAGCTGTTCATGAACAGTCTGTGGTAAGACATGGTACGAGTGTTACCTAGATACTCTGCCTTGAGTGATGAGGGATAAAGTTAGGAGAACCAAAGGATGCAGCAAATTCAGGTTTGGCAATGGTAGTGTTTTGCCATCTCTTTTTTATGAGGAACTGCCTTGTGTGCTTGATGGTAAAAATGTAAAAATAGGAGTCAATGTGGTTGATTCAGACATCTTGATGTTGTTAAGCAAAGGAGCTATGAAGAAAGCAAGTACTGAGTTGATTTTCTCCAAAGATACTATAAAATTGTTTGGTACTATGCAGAAATTGTTCTGAACAGATTCAGGACATTATTATCTACGCCTAACAAAGGCTTCATCATAGAAGGAGTGTGCTGAAGTACTACTTATCAGTGTAAATAAAAAAAGTAGAAAGGAAAAGCTGAAAAATTACACCAACAATTCAGCCACCCCAGTGGTTCCAAATTGGCTTCATTGGCAAGGAATGCTGGTATAAAAGACAGGGAATTCCTTAAAATCCTGGAAGAGTTTCCATCAACATGTGACTTTTGCTTAACTTACAAAAAACAAAGCCAAGACCCATTGTCACATGGTTCAATGAGCAGGTTGCAATGGATATTAAAGACATTCAAGGTCATAAGGTGTTCCATATGATCAATCATGGCACTAGGTATAGTGTTGCGGCTGAAATCCCTAAAAAAGAAAGCTCTTCCATTATTAAATGCATTTTTAAATATTGGATTTCTTATTTTGGAACACCAGACTTTTTTCTGTCAGACAATGAAAGAGAGTTTGATAAACAAAAATTTTGAGACATGGCTCAAAATCTAAACATGGTTGTAAGAACAACTGCTGCTCAGTCTCCCTGGAGTAATGGGTTATGTAAGCATCATAATGCTGTTCTAGGAGATATGGTAATTAAGACATTGGCTGATGTTAAGTGTAATTTTGAGGTGGCTCTTGGGTGGACCATTAGTACAAAGAATGCATTGCACAATGTGAATGGATACAGTCCAAATCAATTGGTAATAGGTAGGAACCCAAACATTCCTACACTACTAAATAATATGGAAGGGATATCCACAAATGAGCTAGTTGCCAACAATCTAAATACAATGCATGCTGCTATTAATTTGATCATTTGTTGAAAGTGAGTCTTCTGAAAAATAAGAAGAGCTCTGCAGCATCAAATACGATCAGCATTTCCCAGAAGTGGATTCAACAGATCCAGCAGAGACTCTTATATTATCTACATCTGATCCTTGTGTTGAGCAGACAAAACAGGAGGAATTATCTAACTGGCTAAAGAATAAAGTCTATACAGTTGTTCCTGACATGGGGCAGATTAGAGTCAACACACGATGGGTATGCACAGAAAAAACTGCACAAGGCAAAAATTCTGTTAAAGCCAGGCTTGTTGATAGAGGATTTTCGAATTTTAATGCAGGATCCATTAGATCTGGCTCTCCCACATGCTTCAAGGAAGGATTTAGGATTGCTTTGGCTGTGATAGCCTTGAAAGGTTAGTTTTTCAACTCTCTAAACATAAAGACTGCTTTTCTCCAAGGCATGAAAATGGACAGACCTATTTATTTGTTGCCACCACCTGAAGCTGTCAATGACAGAGGTAAACTTTGGAAGCTTACCAAGTGTGTTTATGGTTTGACCGATGCCTGAAGGTCCTGGTACCTTACAGTAAAAAATGCACTGCTGAAACTTGGAGCTGAGATATCCAGATATGACCAAGCTATTTTTACTTGGTTCCATAATGGGGAAATGCATGGTATTATTTCCACACATGCTGATGACTTCTGTTGGGGTGGCTCTGAGCTTTTCAGGAGATGTGTCATTGATAAACTAAAAGCCATCTTTGTTTTAAAATCTGAGGATTCAGTTAACATCAGGTACCTTGGATTAGATGTTAATCAGAAAAAAAAACAAAATTGTTATTAGCCAGGACAAATATGTTCAAGGACTTCAGCTTATCTGTGTTCCTTATGTTGTTGGAGATAGAAGATTGAGTTCTGATGAAGAAACAATGGTTAGACAGGCCAATGGCAGGTTAAATTGGATTGCCACCCAAACCAGGCCTGATCTCAGCTCTGATGTGAGTGATTTCCATCTTTCATGAAGAAAGGAAGATTTGATTGTATACGACAAGCTAACAAGTGTAATAGGTTCCAGCATGAATGTCTTTCATGAGGAACTACACCGGTTCACCGGAAGAGTCCTTCTTAGCTTACTTACTCAGCAGTACTGTGTGGCTGGTTTGAATGCAGATAACAGCATGTATTCTAACATTATCTTCTATTAATAAAAGTAATTTAAAGTTACGCCAGTATCCTGGATCTTATTCATGGTGGCAGCAGTGAAAAATTTCTGTAATAATGCAACAGACAGCAGGAATGTAAAAAAAAAAAAAAAAAAAAAAAAAATTACTAATGGAATCTTATTCAATGGTGGTAAGACAAACTCTTTCTTATGTTTTTTTTTCTCTGTTGTTGTGTCTGAGGCTACGATAGAAAAAAAAAAATCTATGATACCACGTTTTCTTGCCATAACACATTTCCCAGTATCTAACACTGCTTTTCTTGAAAAAAAAAAAAGAAAAAAAAGCGGCAAACGTACACCTGCTTAACTATTATACTATAATCTACTAACATGTCCAAAGATGCTCACCATATTATGCCCATAATGAAATGGGATAGCAATAATTTACTCTAGGCATTTCATCTTTTTAAACAGAAAATGGAAATATTTTTTATTATCAAACATGTAAAGAATGAGGAGAAAGTACCCTACATCCTCAGTGGTATGGATGATGAGGGCCTTCGGAGATACAACGTGTGGACTCTAACTGAGGAGGAAAAGAAAAATCATGAGTATATTTGGTCAAGATTTGAAGAACAGATGAATCCAAGCCAAAATATCAGGGTCGCAAGACTGAAGATGCATTTCTTCTACCAGAAACAAACTAATGAAACCCTTGACAAATTTGTAACTCGATGCCGACAACAAGCTCAGAAATGTGATTTCAGGGCTGATGAAATGAATGAAAGAATTCTGGAACAAATTATTGCATCTACACTCATCCAAGACTTCCAAAAAGAAGTTTTGAACAAAGCTAAAGGACACACAGTCGAGGACACTTTGAAGTCAGCTCACAGCTATGAAGCAACGGAAAAAGGCGTACAGGTACTTAAATCTATGAACATAAGTCCTGAAAACACCACAGTCATGGCCGACACCATCAAAACAGTCTGTCTGAACTGCAGAGGTAACCACCCTCGAAAACCGAAGGGCAAGTGTCCAGCCAGTGGATCTAAATGCTACACGTGTGGAAAACAGGGACATTGGAAGAATATGTGTATCACTTCAAGGTATTCAAAGAAAAAAAACCATCATATAGACCAGTCCGACCCCAAACAACAAAACGGACTTAAACAAAATCAACCAGATTGACATCAGTAAGCCTAGGACAGAGTCCCATGGAAGCGAGAAGTGGGCATGTCCAAAAGCCTAGCACAGAATTCAACACCATCTCATTCGAATCAATTATAATTTCGTCTTTAGCCTTAGACGAAGAGGAACATTACAGAGATTAAGCATACGCAGTCGTGGACATCCAGATATACCGAAAGGCCAAATGCAACCTGAAAATAAAGGTTGACACAGGCGCCTAGGGTAACACCCTACCAGTCAGAATATTTCGCCAGATGTTTCCAGACCGTTTAGATTCAAAGGGATTTCCGGACTTGAACAAGATCAAATCAGAGAGGCATACAAAGCTTATTGCTTATAATGAAACGCCCATAAAATGCTTTGGATCAGTCAGCATACCATGCAGATACAATTCCAACCGTTGGCAACCAACCAGATTCTATGTCGTGGATGTATGTGGACCAGCTGTCATGGGACTTAGGTCAAGTCGAAATCTAGGAACTGTGACACTGCACTGTGCTATAACACAGGCGAATGAAGCACAGCAACCTAAACCAACAGTAGACCCAATAACAATCAACAGTGTCGATGATTTGACCAGGTTGTTCCCAGGACAATTTGACAGAATTGGCAGCTTTCCGGGGACAGTGAAACTTCACCTAAAAGAAGACACGGTACCATACATCAACCCACCATGAAAGTTTCCCGTTAACAGACGATATAAACTCCAACAGGAGCTTGAAAGGATGGAAAACAGTGGTGTAATTAGGAAAATGACAGAACACACAGATTGGCGTTCAAGTCTGGCATTATCAACAAAAGCAGATGGCAGTTTGCGAGTATGTTTAGACCCTGCAAAACTAAATAAAACACTCAAGCGATACCCGCACAAAATCCCAACAGTTGAAGAACTAACACACAAATTCAATGGTGCAAAATTCTTCTCAAAACTGGATGCCAAGGATGGTTATTGGAGTCTAAAACTGGATCCAGGAAGCTCAGTACTGACAACATTCAGAATGCGATTTGGGAGGTACTGCTTTGAGACTTTCATTTGGTCTGGCTATATCTCAAGACCTGTTCCAACAGAGAACGGACTCCATCCTAGAGCAGTGCGTTGGAGCTGATGGCACCACAGATGATGTTGTGGTGTATGGACGGACTGAACAGGAACATGACCAAAACCTGATATGCAGAAAGAAATGGTCTCATGTTCAATTCCAAAAAGTGATTCATCAAACAAAAGCGAATCTCCTTCTTCAGCATGATATATGATGAGCAGGGCATACATCCTGATCCGAGGAAAAATGTTTAACATCCATGGAATGCCAACTCCAAGGAACAAGAAAGAGCTCCAGGAATTTCTTGGTCTAATCCAATACCTTTCCCCATTTATACCAAACCTGGCAGAAAAAGCAGCACCACTCCGGCAACTGCTAAAACAGAATGTGCCATTTTTGTGGGATGAGAGCTACCAGAACAGCTTGGAAAGGTTGAAAGCTCTGATCAATGATGTTGCAATGCTACAATATTATGATACAACTGCACCAGTTATCCTGCAAGTCGACGCCAGCCAGAAGGGTTTAGGAGCAGCACTCTTCCAAATAAACGACAAGGGAGAAGAGAGACCAGTAGCATATGCTTCCAAGTCATTGAAGACATGGAAAACAGATATGCAAACATTGAAAGAAAAATGCTAGCCATATGTTTTGGAGTTTAGAGGTTCAAGACATACTTATACGGCAGAAGTTTCCATGTCATTACAGATCACAAGCCACTGATAATGATCTTTAATAAGAATATCATTTCTGCATCTCCAAGACTTCAGAGAATGATACTTAAGCTTCAGGGATACAACTTCACCATAGAATACAGACCTGGGAGGATACTCACCTTACCAGATTCCTTGAGCCGTTTTCTTAATCCTGAAAACAAGGAAGCCATCGACCTTGACCTGCGAGTAGACCATGTCCAGTTCTCCACGCAGAAGATCCCCAATGTACGTAGTCTAACGAGAGCAGAACCAGTGCTCAACCAACTCATCGAGATGATCATTCAGGGATGGCCCGACACCCTGAGAAAGGTACCCACAGATCTACATGAGTACTGGAGTTTCAGAGACGAACTATCAGTAGAGAACAGTGTACTGCTGAAAGGAGAACGTGTCATCATCCCAAGATCCCTCCAAAAGAAAACCCTTGAACAATTACACACGGGGCATCTTGGGCATGACAAAATAATCCTGCAAGCCAGACAGTCAGTATACTGGCATAAGCTCAACAGAGACATAACTGACATGTGCAAACAATGCAGCATATGTCAGGAGTTCCAAAAAAGTCAGCAGCATGAAAGTTTACTACAGTATGAGGTGCCAACCAAACCATGGGACTATCTAGGGACAGATCTATTCTTATTGGATGCTGAAAGCTATCTGGTCATTGCCAATTACTACAGTAAATACATATTGGTATGGAAGCTTCCAGAACATTGTCTGAGCTCAAAAAATGTGGCCGCAACTAAACAAATATTTGTGGAATATGGCATACCATCCACAGTGGTGTCTGACAACGGTCCTCACTACAACAGTGCTGAATACCGGAAATTTGCATCAGATTGGGATTTCAGACACGTAAGATCATTACCACATTATCCCAGATCCAACAGATTTGTTGAGTGACAAATTCAAACAATAAAAAACACATTTAGGAAAGCCAAAAGAGCCAATGAGGATGTTAAACTAGCTTTGCTGGCGCTCAGATCAACACCAATTGACCAGAAACTGCTTAGTCCTGCTGAACTACTCTTCAACAGAAGAGTAAAAGGACACATTGCCTATGCACACAAGCAACAGAGCTCAAAGTCGAGACGACGTCATCAGTCAGTTGAATGAAAGACAGGAATCATAGAAAGCTCAACATGACAGAACTGCTAGAGATCTACCTCCACTATACAAAGGGCAGCAGATCCTTATCCAAGACCAGAGCACCAATAGGTGGAAGCCTGCCCAAGTACAAAATGTCTGCGAGGGACCCAGATCCTATATGGTGAAACAGGACAAAGGTGGTGTGGTTAGGCACAACCGACACCAACTCCTTGAGAAATCAGCATCTTTTGATATTGATGACAAGACTTATGATGGAGAAAAAAATCATGCCTGTCAACCACCTGCAGGGACAGCAGACAACCCTTACATGACTAGATCTGGAAGGGAAGTGAGACCCCCTGAACTATACGGACATGAGTGTCACTCTATCAACTCGATCAACCATATTAATTCACATGTGGATCAATTTTTTTTATTTCAGCTAACTGTGAAACTGAGATGATGAACATTCTTGTGAAGGAAGGGATGTAATAGGTTCCAGCATGAATGTCTTTCATGAGGAACTACTATATAAGTAACACCAGTTCACCGGAAGAGTCCTTCTTAGCTTACTTACTCAGCAGTACTGTGTGGTTGGTTTGAATGCAGATAACAGCATGTATTCTAACATTATCTTCTATTAATAAAAGTAATTTAAAGTTACACCATTATCCTGGAATTTTATTCAACAAAAACAAAAAAAGTCAAGAAGGAGACTTCCTGGATTTGTATCCCAGCTCTTGGTGATCTACAGAAACTGCGAATAGTGACATATAGTGATGCATCTTTTGCCAATTTAGAGGATGGTGGTTCTCAAGGGGGAGCTATATCATTTTCATTGTTGGAAGCAACAGTAAATACTTCCCTGTTCATTGGCAATCCAAGTAGATAAGGAGAGTTGTCAAAAGCACACAAGCGGCAGAGACTCTAGCTTTAGTGGATCTTACTGAGGCTTGTATATATTACAAAACATTACTTTGTGAAATTCTGTACATAGATAATTTGTCAAAGATCACCACAGTCTGCAAAACAGACAACTCTGGAGTACATCTCATTCTTGATAAAAGGTTGAGAGTTGAGATGGCCATCCTCAAAGAAACGCTGGCTAAGAATGAAATAGAGGAAATCATATGGATTTCCCAAGAACACCAAGTAACTGATATTCTTGCAAAAAGAGGTGTCTTCCCCACAAAATTCATGAGATGCATGACAGGCTATGAGAGAGAAAAAGAAAAAAGTGGGGGAGAAATGTTAACTTGTGACTTATCAGGAATTGAACCTGAGACCTTAATTTAAATAAGACTTTTTCAGCCAATCAGGGGCAGGCTTGGAATTGTAGCAGGCACTACTTGAGACACACACAGACAAATTTGTTCAATAGTAAAAAGTTGTTTGCCTTGGGAGGTGCTAACAGTCTGAGCTATTGCATTGACTCTGTGTCAGTGCTCATTTCACACAGATGATGACAAATGCACAATCTGGAAGGAAGATGTTAAAAAGTCATGCATTTGGATGAAGGAGAAACACATTTGCCGTAGAATAAGTGCTCCTTCCTCTGTGAATGTCAACTTACTCTGAAAGTCTTCTCTTAGGTGAAGATCGGCTTCTCCAAAACCTGGCCATTTTTAAGAAACATATTATATCAAGTGTCAGTAGGAGATGCTGTACAAGATCGTTCGATTAAGATGCTTGGCTTTGGCTGAAATGACTTAGGTAACTCTTTTGGCTACTGATTCAGAGTGAATTCAGGGCTGGCAAAAGGTCATTCACAGCAGAGCTGTTTTTTTGCACCAGAATGCATTTTCCTTCCACATCATTTTTGGGGGATTTAAGTTCTTTTTTTATATGTTAGATCATATTAGATCACACAATGCATTTTTGATTAAATAGCAAGGGAAAAATTTTCAAAATTTTGAAATATGAATCATTTGTTTCATCAGGAATTAAAAATATAGGTAAAGATTTTGAGTAAATGTAATGTTATGGTAAAAGAATAATAAAGATTGTTCAGTGAATGCAAGTAGCAAAGTTATTATCAGGATAATGAAGGTCACCTTTCCCTTCCTCCAATTTCATCCTTGTACTACATTTTTGCAATCATTATTTATTTATGCCTTCATGGGCATCTCAACAGAACACTATAAAAAATACCCATATAATATTATTTTTTTAATTTTTAAAATGATGAATATCATTAAAAATAAAATCTTTACCAAATCACTTTTCAGTTACATAAAACTGAATTTTTGAAAAAATTATATTACATGTAAAAAATATTTAAATACTAAACATCATTAAAAATGCAAATACACTGAACCTGTTTTGAAAAAAAAATCAATATGAGAATTACCCAAGAACTATTTAAACAAAACTGCTTCAAAAGAAAAACTATTATTTAATTCATCCTTCAAAAAAAAAGAAAAATTAAAATCATGTTAAAGTAATTTTATTGATATCTTAAAAAATGTTTCAGCATAATATCCAATGTATTTTCTTTTTTTTTTCTTTTGAAAATTTTCTGTGAGCTTCCAATATTGTTACATAGACTAATTCTTGTCCCACACTTATGGAATCCATCAAGATTTCTTTAAAAGCTTAAATTTCATCATCTCAGCAGCTTATTCCAATAATAACTTTTCTGTAAAAATAGATTCATAGGTTTATTTGGGTATGATTAGATTTTTTGTTATTTTTGATATTCTGAAAAAGTTTTGTCCATAATTGTTGTCTCTTATTAAAATTTTAAAAGTTTTAATAAGGTTACCACACATTCTGCATTCAAAAAGTGTCATGATGCACGTTTTTTCAGTCTCTCCCTATAGATAAATTTTTCTAGATCTGTAATATGGCTTGTGAATTTTCCTTGTACACATTCATTGTCCAAGATAATCTTTCAATTACCATAGTAAGATTTTGGTGACAACAATAACTGACAACAGTATTCAAAGTTGTATCATATTAGTGCCCATTAATATAACAGATGTTCTTAAAAATGTGTATAATTACTTTTCAAGTGTGTAATATTTTACATTTTTCACTCAAAAACATATATCTACTAAAACAACCTTTATAGTAATAAAAATAATGTTGGATTAAAATTCATTAATTACTTTATACATATACACACACACGTGTGTGTGTGGGGACAAGTGTTGATGGTCTGTTTCATGTTTGAATGCAATCTTCAGGCCATCAAGCATGAAACAGACTGTTACTGCTTTTTGTTGACCTCAGTGTCCACTTTTATATTTACATATACTCTATCTCTGATATTCAGCACTTTTACCCATAAATACACCATAAAACTATATTTTTATTATATAAGTAATTATACACACAAAGTATCAGGTGATAATGAGCTCTTTAAAATTTTCTACTGAAACAGCTTTTAGAACTCAGTCTTTTATATATCAGGGTCTCCCCACATTGGGCCCAGGTGTGGTAATTTGGGCTAAAATGGCTATCAAAAAAAACGAAAAAAACATACAAAGTTATATTTTTTGGAAACTAGATAAAATTTCTGAATCAATGCAAAAATAAAATCAAATCAATATCTTGTCTAGAACTAAAGATATGGCAATTTCAATGTTGTGAATTTACAAAAACTTAGATGATACGCCATTTTCCAAAGAATTTAATTAAAAATCTGCATTTTTGGGAAACGGCCAGTAAAATGCAATCTGTGCCTAAATCCTATTTTCTATATTATATCTATCACATAGACACATAAAAAAAACTTATTTGAACACATTTTACTCACTCACTGACCCATATTGGACCCTAGAAGGACCTTCCAGGGGTTAAAAAATGGCAATATTTTAAAGAAAATATGACTGAACATTGCACTTATCAAATCTGAACATATATCATCAAATTTCTATGCAAGGAAAAAATCCTCAAGTCCATCTTAAAGCATCATGAGTTTGAACTGTGTGATCTTTGCAAATTGTACACAATTTTGTCCCAATTTATTTTGATATGACATGAATAAGACAAGGGTCAGATTTCTCAAAAAATCTATGGTGAACATTTCCAATTTGATTGTTCTTTTTGCATTTCCTACTGAGACGTTCCAGATAGTTACGAATATCCTTATTGTTCACCTCTAAGTCTTCCTTAGAATACCACCCCAAGCTTTCCCCACTATTCATTTCAATCAATTAGGCACTATGCTGTATGATCCCATGAATGTGTGGTTCATCAAAGCCCATGGAAAGTTGTTGGCGATGTCAAGCAATGTTTCCTTGCAGTGCTGATCAAATTTAACTGCCAATTTTTCTGTTACACAAAACTATCCGGAGTATAATGCTCAACTATTTGTGCAGTTTTAACATTGATTCTTTGTTTTTTGTTGTGCTTCTTACTCAGCAGTTCGTCAATAACAGTAATCAACTTATCTGAATAGAATCAACCACCTTGTTTCCTATAAGTTGACATACCACCTTTATCTCCTGTGGAATTTAAGTAATCTAAGTACAGACCAGTTTTTTGTTTGATGAAGTCCCTCACCTTATCTTTGGATTTGTCAAGGTGATCGCATAAACCAGCTTTCTCATCCCATTTCTTGTCTGCATGACAACGATACAACATTTTCAAATACCACATTGTTCCATTTATATAGGAGTGGGTGATAGTTATGCAATGCTGGTCAAAATTGGAAAGTGGTTGTTGAGTGACAACAGCTCTGGTTCCAAAGTCTCCTAGTTTAATACAGATGTTTCCACCAACATTGAGGACTTCATTGAATATGTTTGGTGTATCTGAAGCTGACCTGTTGATTTTGAAGCCATCTTGTATTTTGTTTGGGTCCGTCCAATCTTTGACCTTGGACGTACACAATATGCAATCTGCACCTCCTAAGCTAGAAAACAATTTCTTGAACTTAAGGTCTTTCATAGAATCTTTGATTACATGACACACTAAATCCATCATCACCAACATTAACTGATAAACCATTAGTATTTAAATCACTCCGAGTATGATTAGTTTCTTTGACCATGAAGTTGAGGTGGTCATGATTACTTTCTACTACTGTAATCAAATACTCAGGTCTCAATGATCATGCAGAATTGGGTACTTTGTTCTGCCATAAAATCTCTTCTTTGCTGCTAATATTCTGTGTAAGTTTCAGAGGAATGATACCATATTGAAATATGTGGTCTTCATCACTGTCATCTCCAGCCTCAACTCTCTTCTTTTTCAATTTAAGTGCTGGCAATATACCAGCACCATCTCCACCATCTTTCAAGTACATAGTCAAACTGTTGAGTGCCTGATCTGGAGAATTTTCCTTGACTATCTTGACTACTGATGTTATTGTTTCTGTTACAAGGTTCTTGTAGTCTCTTCCTTTGCCATCCAAAACAGAATATGTTTGAGGTCTCAAGGCCTTTTTGATGGGAAGATGTGCATTAGTTGTGGAAACTCAATGCCTTTTTGACTGAGGAAATAATGAACATGTTTCATCTGCTCTTTACTGAGAACCATACAGTGCATGAACAAAAGAGCTTCTAATGGCGAGAAGGAAACTACAGGGACACTTTCTTTCTTTCTGTACTTCAGGTAAACAATGGCCTTTCTATTTTCAACAAAACCAAAATTACAGCAATTTTTGTATTTTGGAGCTTTAATGCCCAAAGATGGAAATCCAGTCCCAGACCCTAAAAATTTTTTATATGAAAAAATTCAATTTTGTTGATTTCACTGATATCGTGTTGTTCATGTCATTCTAGAAAGCCCTTAATGACCTCTCTATCTTCAACCAAACTGAAATTAGAGCAATTTTCATGTTTTAGGACCATTATGCTCAAATATGGAAATCCAGTTCGCAGACCCCTCAAAATCTGAAAAAAAAAAGAAAATCAACTTTCTTTTCACTGAATCCGTGTTGCCCATATGCTTCCATCGAGCCCTCATACAATATCATACCATGAATATTTCTTAAATCATTCCCAAATTACCAAATATTACCATTCTGGGCCCATTGTATTCCCCTTGCACTTTAAAGGTCGAGAGATGTTAAATACATCTTAAGATGAATAGCAAAACTCGGAAAACCTGAAAATAGTAACAACAAAAAAAAAGAATTTTGTGTAAAAGTTTTGTCTTGTTTTATTTTTTTTATTACATTTATTTGTTATTCTAAAAATAGAATTTTCATTCTAATCATTGCATTAGTTTCATTTTTTTTATTTTACAAGTATTTAACAATATAAAAGTACTAATCTACAATGTCTTTATAAAATTCTTAGGTGAAGAAGTACAAGTACAACAAATACAAAAATTTGTGGATCTGAAGATGATATGTCATTTAATAATGGCTCCTCACTGTTTATTTGTAGTTACTGGAGACTGAAATTTGTAAGCATAAAAGGACTTTGACAAGTGAATTTACAACAAAGGTTTTATTTACAAGGAAATTCAATAATGAGCATGTTATTATGGAAGGCCAGTAGACATTATTTATGAAATGCTTGGCATTCGTGTTTAGTGAAGAACCATATGAAGGGCACATTAGACAGATTTTGCTGTAGCTTTGCAAATTAATATAAAATATACTGTAAATCACAAAGAAATTAATTTCAGGAGGAGGAGGAGGATGATGATGATTCTTCTATGTGCTGTGTCTCTTCAGGATTTTGATATGCATCATGAAGACAAATTCTCCCCCTTTTGATCAGGTTAATAAATGTTAAATTTTAATATCTCTCCTCATCCCTGTTCAGAACCAACTATTTATAAAATCTTGTTTGTAAATTTCCAAAAAATGGACAAACATGCTTGCAATAGTTTATAAGTGTCAGAAGGAAAGTTTCTCCTGTAACTCTACTTTTTTTTATTAATAAAAAATCTTATCAAAAATTTGTTGTTTTTTAAAAGTGGTGATTGAATTTACAATGAAAAATTAAACATATAAAAGAATTTATACATTTTCCTTTGTTCTTGACAAAATTACAAAAAATAATAAACTGTTTTTATTTATCCATGATTGTTTATTTCACATTTATATGTTATTTTTTGAAATAAATGTTTACAAAACATCAACTAGTTGTTATAATTGATTCAAATTTTTTATAAAATTTTTAATTAATATCAATGTTTAATAAAAAGTTCCTAAAAATATTTTAATAATTTATTTAAATGTTTAAAAATTTAATGTTAAAAATTTTTTCACATTTATTTCTTTTAAACTCCTTTGAAATGTTTATTGTTTTAAAAAATGATTAAAATGAAATAAAATTGTAATTATATGATGAAAGTAAATTTATACAATTTTTTGTTCTTGAGAATTTACAACAAAAATATTAAACATTATTTATTAGATTGTTTATTTACAAGAATAATTGTATATTTACAATATTCTAAAAACTAATACAATTAGATCTGATGCAATATTTATTATTTAGCAATTTATAAAGAAATAAATGTGAAAACAATTTTTATTCATAAATTTATAAACATTTACTAAATTATTAAAATATGTGAACCAACTATAAAGGAAATCTTTATTATTTAGCATTTTATAAAGTTTGAATCAATTGGCAACTAGTTGATGTTTTTCCAACCATTTAATAAATAACATAATAGTGTAAATAAACAATCTGATAAATAAATAGTTTATTATTTTTGTTGTAATTTCTCAAGAACAAAGAAAATGTATAAATTCACTTTTATATGTTTAATTTTTATTACAATTTCAATCACCACTTTTTAAAACTAATCACAGATATTGTTTGAAAATTGGTCTAACTGGAAATAGCATTTGTCTGAACCAATTATTTATTTCTCAGAAACTCTCTTATGTTATAGAGGACTCATTTCCAATCCTATCATAAACACAACATCTCTTACATTGTTGTAAAATATCCACGTTTCATTGTTTGTCAAAAACATGATGCTTAAATACAGTTTTATGGGGCTTAACTTATATGTAGGAGCTACACAAACAAGATAGTGTTAATGATTTTCAATACTTAATTTTGATATTTTGAGTATGTTAACTTTTTGTATAACATTGCTTATTCTCAAGTAATATTTTGATTGCTATCAATCTCAAATTAATGTGCCCAACCATAGAATATTGCAAAATTTCATAAACCACTTTTGATAATTCAATTATTTGTCAAGCTGCAGAATATATTTGCATTTGAGTCACATTTTTACTTTCTTTAAAATAAAAAAAATAGTCTGATGGAAATGTTGTTTATTTGCTTCTATATAGAATAATAGAATCATTAAATAAAAATATACCAATTTTGACAGTTAAATGCATGCAAATATAACAGCTGTTACAATTTGATAAAAAGTGTGTTTTTGGAATCTAATTAAAGCTAAATGCTCCTAATGACATTTAATAAAAAACAGAACAAACTTTTGATCAACTCAATATTTTATATTTCTGATGGGACACTCATTTAAAAAATATATACAAAAAGTGGATATAACTGGCATCTAAAGAGAACATAGTCATCTTTTTATAATGCAACATTGCATATAATAAATATTGCGATTTACTGAGTTATGAGAGAAGTAAACATAATCATTGAAAAGGACAACATATAGGATCAGTGTGCAACAATCAACATATACATCTAGTGAATCAGTGAAAGTGATAAGAACAGAAGTTAGGTTCAGAGAAGCATAAATGAAGTCAGATTAATTAAAAACTCAAAAGAAATCTACTTAGAAAACAGCAACTGGAACATAGTGGATAGTATACCCAAAGTATAGTGGGATTTATTATTCAAAAAATTATTTGCTCAGTGAGTGAAATCAGTGGCCATATGAGAAACTGTGAAATAGTAGAAAATTTTAAAAAAATGCTTCTGCAATGTAATTAATCTACTACCAACCCAATGGAATAAGTAATAATTGACAGAGACTGGACTCAAATTTCACTAAATGTAGCCTATTTTAAAATCCACTTTACCTGATTGTCACTGAATTTGGAAAGTGGACAAATCTGATATAAAAATTAGTCATAAATTAAGACAAATTTTCCTTGAGCAAGGCCTACTGAAAAACTACTGTGAGATTAGCAGATTTAGGTCACACCAGATTTTCATGATCAGAGAGAAGCCTGAGAAATAAATATTTTATCTGTGAGAAGTATAATTTTTCCATTCAGTTAGCTTACCATAATTTCTAACTAGGACCATTTTTAGTTTTTATAATGGGTTTAGACGCTTTCATAAAGTGTTTTCAGGACCCAGCATGCTATATGCTTCAGGATTAACACATCCACATACACACACACACACACACAGACACACACACACACACACACACACACACACAGACAAGGGACACCAGGACAGACCTCTCAAACAAGGATGTAGAGTAATCCTAGCCTTCAGGTAGAATTACACATTACAAATACCTTTGAAGCCTTACAATATCTACAGTAATCACAAAATATTATAAACATTATGTTATTGAAAGTTAGAGAAAGCACTGAAGTGTTTATCAGAAAAGCATCACTATCAAATACTATTTTATTAAATAGTATCAAAGTAATACAGATTAAAACTATAACTTATTAGATATTTTTGATTTTGTGTATTTAATAAAAGTATATTAGAAATGTATTTTGATAGTTACCAAGGTTTAGAAGCATACAGGTTATAAACTGAATGTACATATCTAAATTATCTTTCATTTTAAGTATTCTGTTTGTGTAAAGAAGGGTATTTCCACAGCATATTTAAGCTGTTTTTGAAGTGTTACTCAATTATATTTTTCTTTTAAATGTATTCTAGAATAATTAATATAATAAGTTATTGTAGCTGCTATTCCTCTATCACTGACAAGTAAGTATAACATAATTACTGTTTATTTTGTTTTCAGTGGATGAAAATTATAGCAAAAAGATTAATTCTAAAAGAAGACATTTAGAACAAAGCTTTTTTTAAAGCCTACATTTTGGTTACTGCAAGTAATCTAAAAAAACTAATTTTTAATTTTATAAGTACCAAACATTACTTATAATAATATGCATATACAATGAAAATTAATGTTATGTGCTGACAATACTTGGTACTCCTGAAAAAGTTTGATATTTTTGGTTTGGTTTGCTTTGTTTTACGGCATATCTACCTCAATGGGTTATTTGTTGCTGACAAAATTTTTATTGCTGGTAATATTTTGTTTTGTCAAAAATCTATTTCTGGTAATAATTTTTTTTTTTCAAAAATGTGTTGCTGGTAATAATTTTTTTCAAAAAACTATTGCTGGTAATACTTTTTTCCTGAAAAATGTATAGCTGGTAATATTTTTTTCAAAAATGTATTGCTAGTAATACTTTTTTCAAAAATATATTGCTGGTAATAGATTTTTTCTTCAAAAATTTATTGATGGAAATAATTTTTTACAAAGTATTTCTGGTATCAAAACCTATTTTTAGACTTTCACAGGGTTTTTTTTTTACCCCAAATTCAGGGTTAACTATTTGCCCATAGCTGGGACCCTAACAGGTGCTACCACCCTGGGTCAAGGTGGACCTGGGAACACCAGCAATTAAGAGGTGGTTCCACGCTCCTCAAAACCTTGCTGTTGGACGTAGTTTTAATCGTCTTACCCAGAACACGGATGTAGTTTATCGTCATACCCAGGACAGTTGATAGTTTTGTACTCTCAAAAGGGTTGACATCTTTATGCACAGAAAGTCACATGATTGTATGGT
>CAHIKZ030004060.1:0-47796 GCA_903632075.3 Acanthosepion pharaonis
GATAACGTTAAATTTTTTTCCTTGGTCGAAAAATGAGTTAAGTTTACAATTTATAAGTTCTTTACTTCTTTAATTATCGGACATAAAGATTTTTTTTAATTTCTGACAATAATTCTATGAGACACGCGTGTCTTTTCTTTCAAAAAATTTAAGAAATACTTCAAGGGAAGAATATTGAAAGGAAATCGAATTTCTTTTTTATTAATTATTTTATTTCATTATTTTTGGCGCTACAAAAAATAACAATGTCAGGAAAAAAAGGAGGAAAAAGAAGAGGAGGAGGAGGAAAAAGAAGAGCAGCAGCAAACGACGGGTTCGATTGGCGCATGCGTTAGCGCGGTAAAATCTTTAAAATTTTGAAACGTCTTCATTTGCTTCTTTAACAGATCGAAATTTTCTCTGAATTTATCCGCAACACTAAATGTAAATGTCTGGCGCATAAGGTATGTAAGAAATTTTGTTATTTGAAATTGTTTATTTAACAAGAGTTTTCTTTAAATTTTAATTTTCTTTCTCGCGGATCAAGAAATCGTTAACATATTTCGACTTGAATGTTTAAAAAGATGGAAATAAAAACTAATAAACCCTTCAAACGACTAAAAACAATTAAAAATTCGGACAATTTCAGTTTATAAAAAAAAAAAAAAAAAAAAATCAGTGAAAACTATTATAAAAGTTTTGCTTTTAACATCTAGAAAAAAAAGGGCAAAACATTGAGTTGAATGTATTTCGTGTAGATTTGCTAAAAAAGAAATGAAAATGTCATATTTCTCCTTTTTTGATTGAAATTTTATTTTCTATAGTGAATTTTTACATTTTAATTTTTACTCTTTAAAAAATCATACAAAAATTAAGTAGGTTGACTTGTTTTTCTTTAATGTCACTTTTTCGCTGAAAAACCATGAAAAAAGTCTGAAGACATAGGAACTTCGCTAAAGAAAAAAAAAAGGCCCCAAGGTTGATAATTTTTTATCGTCTATGCTATTAAGAGGAAAGACGAAAGTATTTAAATATTTTTTAAAACTTAATCGTTTCTAGCACATTTTTACATGCTTTTTGG
This sequence comes from Acanthosepion pharaonis, assembly GCA_903632075.3. NCBI lineage: Eukaryota > Metazoa > Mollusca > Cephalopoda > Sepiida > Sepiidae > Acanthosepion > Acanthosepion pharaonis. The sequence continues at coordinate 1,061 of CAHIKZ030004060.1, forward strand.
GGATGTGCAGAGTTTGTTAATTATGTGAAAGAATCAGAAGGAATTGAGCTGGTTGCGTGTCTTTCTGCATCCCAAACAAATAATTAAACGAAATTCAAAATGCAATTGATAAACGAGACATTCAATTAGAAGTCAATAAAACATTTACATACAATTCAAACAATATACAGATAGGATAATTGATGTATGTTATGTAGGCGAAATGTGTATGTAGTTTTTAGATTTCTGAATGTCTCTCTTTGCGATTGTTCGTTGATTTGCAGTCTTTTTGTGTCGATATTTGCAATTGTTAAGTGTCTTTTAGAAAGAGTTTAAGAGTGATCTACCTTTAACTGTAGTTGGGGTTTTTGTAATGTCGTTCGTTCGTTAGTATTTACTTACTTAAGTAGTTAATTTAATTCACTTTACATAAGCAAAATTGAGAAATGGTGTACACAGAGTTGATTAATGCTTGATCGAGTACGAGTCAGCGATGTATCTTTTTGCGCAGCAAAATTGTGATTCGTAGTGACGTGGAGTATTTTGGAAAGTTCTCTGTGAATTTGTGTTACTGCCTGGGGCTGTCTTCGTTTATTTTTATATGGTCTGAAAATTCAAAGGTGGCTCATTTGAGTTTTGGCGCAATTTCTATTCTGCACGTGAACTTCAAGTGATGAACCAATGAGATTGTTTGCTTCGTTTCGTGCAGTTTTGATTGGTTGAAGTTTTTAGGTCACAGCTGTTTGAGGTTTCCTACAGACCCACTGAACTTAAATAAAGTCAATTCAGGTTTCCTATGGTAAAAATTTTCTTTCCCAAGTGAAAATCATCACAAAAATAGCAAAAGTCATTTTGTCACAGCTTATTTTCTCTCAAAATATGGGTTTTCATACTTTTTTAGGGGTAAAATATTGAAAAATGACTGTTTTATCATCACCTAAACGAATATCAAGGAAACTTTTGATCTGAACCCCATGAAACTAGGTATTTTCTGAAAGCAAAAGATATATTCTTTCATTTAAAAGTAAAATTAGCTGGTGTAAATGACTCAAAAATTTTTTCAGTGGGTAAAATGTGAAAAAATAGTGAAAATTTTGCATTTTTTTCTTGTTCTAAACAAATATTTCCCCCATTAATGGGAAATTAACCATTTTTTTTTTTTTTTTGAAAATCAGAAAGCCTAGATCATAATCAAACTATTTCAGGCATAAAATTGAGAGTTTTGAAGGAAATCAACATTCCTAGGGGTTCAAAAATGCAACAAAATCCATTGTTAATTTTCAATTATGACTGCCAAGGGTTAAAAAAATTGACACCTGGCCACGGAAATCTTTAGTAAAAGGCAAGAGATTTATCTGCAATTCCTAACCACCAGAAACCAAAAGTTTTTTTTTTTTTCCTAAAAATAGTGATAAGGGAAAATAAACCTAATTGACTTTGACGTCTAGGTCAAAGGCCAGCCAGCCAGCCAGCCAGCCAGCTAGCAATAAACGGACGGCAAACCTTAGAACAAGTTGTAATAAAACCCACCACTCCCAGATAAAAGCAAAGGGTGAATAAAAAAGGGTTCACAATTACTAGGGCTTCATATAACCTATGTTTGAACAATGGCTTGATAAGTTTTGTTTTGTTTTTAACACCCCGTGACCCGGGTGATGACAACAACACTTAGCAGAGAACATTGTTTTTTTTTCGCCGCATATCTTTTGTATTTCCCATCGCCGGTCCATTTAGCCTTTCTTTTTATTCAATGATGTTCATGCCAAATGAAAGAGAAAGGAATGAATTTTGAATGATGTTATTTTGAAGCGAAAATGAATATTTTTTTCATTAAAAAAGGGAATTTTTCTCAGAAAATTGTGCATAATTTCTTAATGCTAACCGCCGAGTGACATTTTCCACAGCCAAATCGAAGATTAATTACCAGTGAATAATTCCATGTGCAAAAAATAGCCGTCTGGATCCTATAAGGTCGCCCTAAAAGGTCCAGAAGTTTACTAATTGATCGAAAACCTGTTGCGCATAATTGTATTTTTCACGGTCAGTTTCCATTATTTCATCTTGATATTATCATTTTCGGACAGCCAAGTCATCAAGGATTCAGGAAAACACTTTGACATAGGTTTTCTTTAAGAACTTTACATTCTATGAGGTGTTTAAAATGTTACTGACGAATGAGATTTTTTGCCGCATATTTCGTTTACGCGCCATGTTGGATTTTCCTATATGACAAAAACAAGGGTTTTAAACAGCTGTGAGGTACGTAGGTGTAAGATGTGGACTGTGCTTTTGTTAGGATTGGGAGGTAAGGAAAATTGGAAGAGTCTACAGCTTATTTTGAAAATAACAGTAAAAGTTTGCGGAAATCTACCGTTGGAATTATCGACGGTAAAAGTTTGGGCTCATTTGCATCGGGTCCGTCCGCCATTATTGTCGTTGCTTACGTACGTTTGGAGAAATCATGCGCGAAAGCTATGGCCTTTTTACTCTTATTCTCTTAATCGTCTCAATTATTACGCAAAACTACATCAATGTAGTTGTCCAACATAAATCATTTCGAGAAGTTGTAGATGGGGAAATTGAGACGATTAGAAGAAAAAAAAGGAAGAGTGATCAACAACGAAAGACAAAAATTCATAAAAGGCTAAGTAGGATAAGCCACAATAGCTCTTCAATTAAGGCAAAATTCCATGATCTTGAGCTAAGCAATGCAGATGTTGAAAATATTAACAAAATACTGAATGGGGATTTTGTCAATCACAGAATTAAACATGTTTGGGAGGTTAATTCTGCTGAAAAAATATTTGTAGGATGGATTTTGTGACCCCTACTACAACATCTTCTATGAAGAAGATAATGACGATTATGAGCTGTCAAAAATAGATTTGGCTACGGACTATATAATGCGTGAGGTAGATGTAAGTTAGAATTATATGCAATAAACTACATACTGAGCAGGAAAGTAAAATCATGTAAAGCAGCAAAACTCACAGTCATCATTCACACATATTTTCCATTTTCTGGGCCTTTATATACTCATATTTATTGAAAGATTTTGCACATTAAATGAAGTTTCAAGTTTTAATGCCAATTTCTATGGTGCTTCCCCAAGTAATTAAATGTAAAGCACTATCCAACTTTGCCAGTGATCATTATGAATTCTAACTATTTCTTCAAAAAAAATATTGCAATGTCAGTCAAACTGCAAAGATTATGTCGACAACGAAATCATCTGCCAAATGGTCCCAAACATTCCAAGTGTCTTCAAAGTAATCCTAAACTGAATTTTATGAGAATTTCCTGTTTCACACAAACTGTTTCCTGTTCTTATCAACAGTTTATTACCACATCCTTCATTGTGGAAACTTCTGCAATAAATTTGCAACACTTTCCCTGTCAGCAAAACTCACAATCATCATTCACACATATTTTCCATTTTCTGGGCCTTTATATACTCATATTTATTGAAAACTTTTGCACATTAAATGAAGTTTCAAGTTTTAATGCCAATTTCTATGGTGCTTCCCCAAGTAATTAAATGTAAAGCATTATCCAACTTTGCCAGTGATCATTATGAATTCAAACTGTTTCCTACATGTGCCTATGTTACTTCATGTGAAGTTGTTCTTGTCATTCATGAAAATATGATAAATTTGCATAATATCCTCTCAGTCCTTGGTCCACTTTGCCTGCAGCTCATAATTGCATCAAAAATACAAAATAAATATTGCAATGTCAGTCAAACAGCAAAGATTATGTCGACAATGAAATCATCTGCCAAACTGTTCCAAACATTCAAAGTAATGCTAAACTGAATTTTATGTGAATTTCCTGTTTTGCACAAACTGCTTCCTGTTCTTATTAACAGTTTATTACCATAATCCTACCTTGTGGAATTTTCTGCAATAAATTTGCAACCCTTTTCCCTGTCTGTCAGCAAAACTCACAATCATCATTCAAACTTATTTTCCCAATGTTGGTCCGAATGAAATTCAGTACGAATTCCGAAAACAATGGCCCAGAGGACCAAATAAATACTTAATCAAAAGCTATAATGATATCTGGACTACTGGGAAAATGCCAAATTTATGGAAACAAGCCACAATAATTCTTATGCCCTAAATTTAACAAAATATTTTTTCGGTACAATCTGCGGTTAAAACTGGTGTTACAGTCAATTTTCACCGAGACAATTCAAAGTTAATATATTCAGATGAAACTGAATTTAATATACAGCAAAATGGACCTTTGTATTATTTGAAACATATTAAGTCTGCGAAGACAGCCATGCACGACTTAAGGACTTGGCGTAAAATATTAGGCCACTGTAATAATTCAGATGTTAAAAAATTACAAGAACACGTCAATGGAATGAAAATTACATTTCCAAAGGGCTTACAATATTGTGACACGTGTATTAAAGGGAAAATGACGAAATGTAGAAAACGGGGTTGTCTCCCAAAATCAACAGATATATTGTTCAGAGTTTATTGCAACTTAGCGGGTCCAATTTCCCCAATTGGTATCGACACCTAAACTTAGTTGACGAATATTCAGGACTTATTATATATTTCCTATGAAACAAATCTGATACCCTGCAAGCTACAAAAATCTATTTATCCGATAAAAGTTATGGAAAAGTTATGGACAGGTAATGGTGGAGAATTTACCTCTGATGCTTACGAAAACCTCCTAATAAATGAAGGCATTAAACATGAGAAAACTTGTTCTTATTCTCCACACCAGAACAGAGTTGCTGAACGTAATTGGAGGACACTTTTTGTAATGGCTAGATGTTTGCTAATAGAATCTAAGTTACCCAAAACTCTGTGGGTTTATGCGTCAAATACACCCGTATATATAAGAAACCTTTGCTATAATAGTAACATTAAAAAGACTCCTTATGAAGCTTATACAAACTACAAACCCAATGTAAGTGATATGCATATTTTTGGTACAGTTTACTATACATGTGTCGACCACAGGGCAAAACTGGATCCAAAAAGTGAAAGGGGCATATTTATTGGGTATGACAAGACAAGTCCAGCCTATATGATTTATTTCTCACAAACGAAAATGATAAGGAAGATCAGATGCGTCAGATTTACAGATTCCTTTGAGCCTGGGGAGGAACCCGAAGAAAAGAACATTATCTGCGAGGAGCTGGTCCAACAAGAATTATCATGGCCTAATTATGAGCCTATTAGTAGAAAACTGGCTCAAATCCACAATCAGAGAAAGGTGTTATACCAGATGATGTAGACCAGGATAAATCAGACGCAAAACTTGAGTTAAAAGAAAATACAACTGATGGGGGGGGGAATTCAGCGTTATCCGACAAGAAATAGAAGAAAGCCAGACTATTTTGGAATGGGTCAATGTAATACGTGCGACATTGACTGTTGTTATTTGGTACAATGTATCCCAAAGAACTATCAAGAAGCCATACATTCTGTCAATTCCAGATGGTGGATAGCTGTCATGCAAAAAGAAATTAAATCTTTAGTATCAAACGACACGTTTGAATTAAAAAAGGCCCCGAATGATAAAAATATTATCGGCAGCCGTTGGGTCTATACTGTAAAGCGAACTGAGGATGGATCGCCAGTGTACAAGGCTCGTTTTGTAGCTAAAGGATTTTGACAGATATACGGGGAAGATTATGTAGAAACATTCAGTCCAACAACAAACATGACAGCAATTAAAATTTTGATGCAAATGGCCGCACATTATGGTATGGATATACACCATATGGATGTTAAAGCAGCTTATCTGAATGCTGCCATTGACTATGAAATATACATAAAATCGCCAGAAGGTTTTGAAGAAGGTGATAATTATGTAAGGAAGCTTAAAGTCACTATATGGACTCAAACAGAGCGAAAGAACATGGAATAGATTAATCCATTCTTATTTAATAGAAAACAATTTCAATCCTCCTAAGTTGACCCATGTCTGTACACAAGGACATTTAATAATGAAATATTAGTAATTCTGGTTATTTGGGTCGTCGATATGTTAATTGCATCAAAGTGTGAGGCCGCTCTATTAAAAATCAAACATTCCCTAGAAATAAGATTTAAAATGACCGATTTGGGTCGACTATCATGGTTTCTTGGTATACAGTTCGAATTTTAAGGCAACACTATCTCGATGAATCAATCAAGATACATCGAAAGGCTCTTATCTAAATTCAGCATGCAAAATTGTAAAACACGAACTACTCCGTGTGAAATGGATTTAAACATAATTATGAACAAGGAAGATGGTACAGCGGCATGTGAGAAAGAATACAGAACATTGGTCGGAAGTCTTATTTACGTGATGATATCAACCAGGCCAGATATCTGCTATACGCTTACTAAGTTGTCCCAAAACTTAAATAAACCGGGGACTGTGTATTTAACAAGAGCTAAGCAAGTATTACGTTATCTAAAGGGAACTAAGAGTCGTGCCTAGTATTTCAACAATCAGATAAACCATTAAAATTGGAAGGATTTTGTGATGCTGATTGGGCCAACTCACCAGATCGTAAGAGTATAACAGGCTATTGCTTTAAGCTAGCAGACGGTAACCCAATAATCAGCTGGAAATCGAAGAAACTGAATGATTTCGCTTTCTACTTGTGAAGCTGAATATATTGCATTGTCAAAAGCAACACAAGAGGCTATTTTTCTTAAATTACTAATAAAAACAATTACAAGACTGGTAATAACTGAGCCAATAATTATTTACTGCGACAATCAGGCCAGTATTGCTTTGGCCAGAAATCCAATAATACATCAAAGATCAAAGCATATTGATATCAAATATCAATTTGTTAGGGACCAAGTACAAAAGAAAACAGTACGAATTGAATATGTTCAATCGGGAAATAATATGGCGGATTTATTTACAAAACCAATTACGAAATTGAACTTATGGGCTTTCACTTCTGCCATATTTGGTACCGACTTATAAGATCCTTATTAATCAACAGTTTATTACTACATAATATTTTGTGAGAATTTCATCACAATTTCTGACACATTTAACCTCTCAGTTACAGTCAGAAAAATCATTCACACTGAGTGTTTGTGCCAATTTCTATGAAGTGTGTCCAAGTAATTACATACAGAACCCCAGCTAACTATCTGCCTAACTGATCACTGTATTCAAACTATTTCCTACACATGCCTATGTTGCTTCATGTTGATTGTGAACATGTTGCAAATTTCCAGTATTCCCTCTGAGTCCTTGGTCCATTCTGCCTGCAGCTCATAATCATTCCTGCCAATCAATCAATGAAAAAAAACCAAAGAAGTTGTAGACTAAAAAATAAAATATAAAAATCTGCCTGTCTCAAACATTCCAAGTGTCTTCAAAGTAAACTTAAACTGAATTTTATGTGAATTTCTTATTTCAAACTGTTTTCGGTTCTTATCCACAGTTTACAACATACTATTTTGTGAGAATTTCTGACACATTTGACAGTCAGAAAAATCATTCACACTGACAGCTCATAATCATTCCTTAAGTTTTGTTGTCTTCACCCTCCTCAGAAGGTGTTAAAAAAAGAAAAATACATCAAGCCATTGGTCAAACATAGTTTTAAAAAAAAAAAAAAAAAAATTTTTTTTTTTTTTTTTTTTTTTTTTTTTGACAAATTGATGACAGCTGGGAATTGTTAGCTGGCTGGCCTTTGACCCAGCAATGTCAGTCAATTTTGGCTTAATTTCTTCACTGTTTTCTTTATTGCTGACTTGTTAAAAAAAATAAATATAAAAAAAAATATTCCTGGTTTCCAGTGTTCAGGAATAGTAATTATTTTTTCATATATTATCCCCAGAAACATTATTTATAATCATTTACACCAACCAATTTCACTTAGAAAGGTAAGTGCATTCTTTGCTTTCAGAAAATACCTAGTTTCATGGGATGCAGATCAAGTTTCCTTGATATTTTGTTCAGATGATGACAAAAGTCATTTTTCAATTTTTTTTTTTTTTTTTTTTTTTTTTTCAAAGCAAATAGGCCATAGTGTAACAAAATAACCTTTGATATGTTTGTGATTATGTTTAATTGGGATAGAAATATTTTATGAAATCAAATCTGTATTGACTTTAGGGGGCTATAGTTGCCCTCAAAAAGCTGTGCAGCACTTGTATTTTAATTTATTTATAGTATTTATTATCTCTACAGATAGTATCAACAAAGTTAGGGTTTAAGCTACAGTAATAAAATAACAAAATAAAAGAAATTGGAATGCTAATTTTTTTATTATCTAATAATTACGGTAGTACATAAGCTGATTCACGTAAAAAAAAAAAACAAAAAAAAAACGTTAAGTCACGTATGACCTTCCGTGTGATAACTCGAATCTCACGTTAGCTGTCGATATGTGATGACAGTCATCACTCAGCACTTGCAAATTGACAACGATGTTAAGATCGCCTACATTTTATTTCGAACAATTTTTTTCTTCGAAGAAAGTAATTAAAAGCTTCTTTCAAAATATTTTAAATAATCTTTAAATTTGCTAATTTTTGTCAAATTTTGAAAAACGTAGAATTGATTTTTGAAATAATTCTAAACGAGGATTTTAACTTAGTTTACAAAATTTGGAAAAAAAATGGCTGATAGCAATTTTTTTTTAAAGTATTTTCGCTGACAAAAATAAACAAGATTTTTAACTAAAATTTCGGACATGCTAAGAATGAGTAAAAAAATTTTTTAAAATAATCAAAAAATACTTTGGTGTTTCTTCTTAAGAATGATATACTTAAGCCGTTAAAAAAATTTTTATGTCAAAAGGCCGTTCTTTTCATGATATACTCTTTTTTAGCGATTTCGTGGAGGTACTTACAAAATTGATATTAGCTAATTAGAAAAGCTTTTAATTGCCTTTGTAAATAACTAATATTAAGGACAGTACTGTCTGAAGAAATAAATAAAAAAAATTCTGAAGAATATTTTTACAAGAATTTTTTCATTTTTAAAATTTTAATTATGATAGTAAAATCGTGTGAAATTCTGTAGGCTTTTTCCTGGATGTGATATAGTAATTAAGCGGAAACGAAATTTACGAATCCACAACAGAAAATAAACGGAATTGCGCGATTTTATTTTTAAAATGATTTTTATTTTGTATCTTTCTTTTTTTTTTTTTTTTTTTTTTTTTTTTTTTTTTTTTTATATACTTACGTTCATTATTTCCATGTATGGTGGACTGAAATTGCTATTATGAAAAGGTCACGTAATCTAAGGGTTCTGTCCCTTTATTCTAATAAACATAGTAAAACTTAAAATAAAAAAAAAAAAAAGCGTTTACTCAGATTTTTAATAATTTTCATTCATGGTCATCCGTAGTAGCTGTCATCGCTTCGTCAATCAACAGTCCATCAAACGTTTGATCAAGTGAACAGTACCAATCGTAAATAATTGGTTGTATATTACTTTTTTATGATATAATAAGTAATATTTCTTTCAAATCAGATTAATTTAACTTTGAATTTTTTAATTTTACTAAAATAATGTGTCATTTTTTAAAATATTTTTAAAATCGATAAATTTGTTTGTTTACAAATTTATTTAAATTAAGAAAATAGCCGCTTTTAAGAAAATTTATGAAATCAAAATTAAATTTGACATTCCTATGTATCTGAAATACACCAGAATTGTTTACTTAATGGAAATAATAAATTATTAAACTTTCAATTAAAGCTAAAATGAAATCTTCGAGAATGTTTTTTTTTTCATTTTAAAAAATTCATTTTAAACTTAGGTATCGAAAATTTATGCCGAAAAAGTGGAGGTCCCTACTTCAAATTTTCTTAAAACAGCCATTTTCTTAATTTTAAGAGAATTGTAAACAAGTTTTAATATTTTAAAATCCTTTCAAAAAAAATAAATATACTTCTGACACGTTATTTTAGTAAAATAAGAAAATTTAAAGTTAAATTAATCTGATTTGAAATAGATATTACTTATATGATAAAAAATAATATACAACCAATTATTAACGAATGGTCCTGTTGATAGACGAAGACAGCTACTTTGGATGACCCAATTCTCAGAAATCGAATTGAACGCATATTTTTGGTTTGTAACTGACTTACCTAGTTACTTTTACAAATGAACATATTTTCTGAAATTATTTAATATTTTATTGACTTTTATTTACCTTTAGTCTGCCGTACATGAAAATAATGAGCGTATTAAATAAATAAATAAAAAAAAATACAAAATAAAGAATGATTTAAAAAATGGAATAGCACAACTAAGTTGATTAAATCTTTTCAAATTAGGATTTCTAAAATTTGTTTCCACTTAATTACTATGTCACATCCAGGAAATAGCCCAATACAGAATTTTACACGATTCTAAACTATTCTACTTAATTAAAATTTAAACAGAAAAAGAAGAAATTCTTGAAAAAATTATTCATCAGAAAAATTTTATTTTTTCAGACAATAATGTCCTGAATATTACTGAAGCTTTTCTGATTAAGGAACATTATAGTTTTATTGGATTCATTTTTTTTTTTTTTTTTTTTTTTTTTAATTCAGAGCAGATTTTCAGTTAGATAACTCATTTAATTAAAAAAAAAAATACAGTAAAAGAAAGTTTTGTGTGAATTTTCATAAAATTAAGTGGAGGGTAACATTTTTAAAAAAATGTTTTTTACTCCCTGCTCATCTCTCTCTCTCCCCCGACCACAGGTAGCTTTTTTTTTTTGTCAGCATCATCATCACCCTGGTATTACAGTACCCCTGTCAGAGGAGAAACAACTATTTGGGCCCCAAAACAGAGAAAAAATGTGCTTCTTATCCCGCTCATTATCGGAGGTTCACGACTTATTGCCATGGACCAACACCAGGGCAATAAGTCGCGAACGTCTGATAGCGAGCGGGATAAGAAGCACATTTTTCCCCCGTTTTGGGGCCCAGATAGTTGTGTTTCTCCTCTGACAGGAGCACTGTAATACCAGGGTGATGATGATGACGACAAGAAACAAAAAAAAAAAAACACATTGTATGGTTAGTAACTGGCGCTTCCTTTCGAGGTCCCGTCTCTTCGCTGAAATTCTGCAACTGGGTCTGCAAGGATAAGCGACCGTTCCTTTTGCGGTCGCGCCTGGACTCTTTTGCTTTTATTCTTTGCCTTCTCTCCCCCCCCCCAGATGCCTGAAGTAATTCCCTACTATTTGCAGGGCTCTGAAGCATGCGGGAGGGGGGGTGATCTCTCTCTCCCCACAACAAACAAGGAGCATTTAAACTGCTCCGTGATGATGTCAGCGCAGAAGTAAGTAGCAGGCAGGAACTCCCTCCCCCCACGCTGTAATTCACCCAGCCTGACATGCTTCCGCTGAGGGTGTCCGGCAGCCCAACACAATATCAGGCAATTGCCTCTTGTTGTTATCCCTGAGAGTCTCGGTGAGCACTGAGGCCTCTTTGCGAGGGAGACTAATGTCAGGACTTTATCAGCTTTTCGATCACTCCTTTGCCCCATCGATGTGGTCCGGTGCCTGGCACCACTCGCCCCACCTACTAGTTAGCGCTTCTCAGCCTTTTGGCTAAGATCAAAGTGTGTTATCTGTTCCAACATGCTGCGACAAAGGACCAGCAGTATGTAATCTTGTGTTTGCTTGGCATCATGCGAATGGTTGTGTGGACAACGCGACAGAAGGAATTTCATGGAGGCGAGAAGTTCTCCTCTTCTCAACTGGTTGCTTTCTTTAAGCATCATTTTGTAATTTTTACAAATAAATATTAAGATCAAAGTGTAGTATCTGTTCTAGACTCGTTCGTGACCCTTTCTGGACGCGGCCCTGTTTAGGGAGGAGGTATCCATCTGCAGGTTGGATGATCTCTGACGATTCCCCCGGAATCGTTGAAGCAGACGACCAGGAGGTTTCTAACCTTGTGTTACAATATCTCCGACTGTTCATCCGAACGGTTGAAGTAGACGACCTGGAGGCAACCCCCTTAGTGGAATTCCCGTGTCCGAGGGTGGGCGCCATGGCGGAGCCTCGCCCGGAGTACCCTGCCCCACCCTTGCGAGCAGTTTCATCTCCAGATGCTGAAGCATCTGAGCCCTTTCCCCCTCAAAGAGGCAGTGAAAGAGACTGTGGGCGAGGCAATGCCCTCCAAATGGAAGTCCCCACCTGTTCCAGGCTTTAACCTCCAGGAATTTCTTGAGAGGGCAGATGGGTACACCTATCTCCTGAAGAAGGGCAGACTGACCTTAGATCCGGTGGAGGTGGAGAAGTTCGCCAAGCGAACAATGTCAATCTTCGTGGTAGTCAAAGTTACCCAGAGGATTTGTCAATCCACGAAGGACAGTGTTTTTAAGTTCTTGACGTCTATGGGGTTTCCGCCCCAGCAGATTGTTCGGGGAACCAAACCTTTTATGTGGGACGTGCTGCTGTCCTCGCCAGAAGATTGCGTGTCCATGATCAAGCGATTCCTAATAATGAAGGATCTCAACCTTTGGATGGAGTACAGGGGCATGAGATGGACCAGGGTGGCTGTTAACGAGGTTCCCGCCCAAGGGAAGCGAGAGGCGCTGACTGCCTATTTTAAGCAGTTCAGACAAATCCTCGGACGTTATGCTGGTCAAAAAGGCCTTTGGTGACATTTCCAGCATGTTTGATTTCAATAATAGAATGCTGCCTGTCATTGTAACAGGCAGGAGACCGACATGCTGAAAATGTGGCAAACCCGGCCATATGGCCTCTGCATGTGCAGGGGATCACGCCCCGGACAGACAGCCAGACTCCAGTAAGAGTGCCCCTTGGACTTCCCAGTGGCCAAGACCTAAGGCCTCTGTTCCCACCGCCCCCTTGACCACATCTGGTGAAGGGGATTGGAAGGTTGTTGGGAAAGAGGAAAGCAAGGTCGGCGGCACGCAGCAGAGCGTTGATGTCTCCACTTCCGACAGCAGGCGGGATGATGCCTCGGGCCCCCTGCTCCCAGGATGGATCATTCTCCATACACTAAAAAGATCCAGCGGATCAAGGAAGTGATTGCTTATTTGGAGAAGAAGCTGGCCCAACCAAAACAGACGGCACCACCACCATCACCGGATTCTATTAGCCCCCATTCTCTGCCCCGTCTTCCCTGACCAACCCAAACACTCTGCCCCCGCCTCCAAGAGCCCACTCAACATCCCCGCAAAAGAGGGACACAACCCCGATGCACGAGGGGGGAAACCTCTACAAAAAAAAGACTTTGCTGCACCGGGGAAGAGACTGAGAAGCCCCTTGGAGGGTGTCGACAGAAAGAGGCGGAAGGTATGGGATCAGGACAGGTGTGGGGCATGATAGAGGAGGCCAAAAAAGCTTTCCAGGATGCCACACCTATCATCACTACCGACAATGAGGACCTTTCCAAATTGAAACAGTTCTGTACTGGGAGGGTCCCCGTTTTGATCCACCCATCCTTTTATAGGGCCTTAAAATTAACCTTTCCCTGGGATGTCAGTGGTATATCCCAACACGTCTCCATCAAAATTGAGATGGGCACCGGATCGATGGGAGAAGCAGTCGGCATTCCCATCCAGACTATGTTTCGGGGCTAGGCTCAACCCTAAGGTAAGTGTCTTTCATGAGTCTTTGGTTAGCGACTGTGAATGGCCAAGGCCTAAGATCAGAGTCTCGTAAGGTGAGACTCACACGCGAGCTTCAGCACCTCGGCGTGAATGTGTGTTGTGTGCAAGAAACCCATCTTATTCCCAGCGACTATGAAGATGTACTGTCGAAGAGGTACCACCTCTACTCAGCGTATTTTGATAGCCACTCCAGAGGGATCCCTTGGCTAGTCAGCAGGGCCTTGATGGCGACGTGGAACCTTGTGTACGCTGATTCGGAGGGTAGGCTTTGCTTCCTGGATGTCACCATAAAAGGAAAATCTCTTCACTTCATCAGGGTTTATGCGCCCAACGACCAGACGGAGCGGGCTAACTTTTTTTGGCGGATTGAGCCGTTTTTGATGACATCTCGCCAGGTAGTTTTAGCGGGTGATTGGAACGCCGCCCTTGATCCCGATTTAGATCGTAGCGGGGCTAGATTGGGTACTTACAACCCGGATGTCAAACCATTTCACGAATTTATCAACAGATTTGACTTAGTCAATAAGTTTCGAAATGAGCATCCTTGTGAGGCAGCATGGACTTGGACCAATAGGAACGGCCTGGATACGATAGTTCGTTCAAGCTATATCGACCGGGTTTTTAGTAAGGATAGTTGACGTAGGGCTCTTAGGGTGTCCAAGTTTTCATTCCATAGTTTTCTCGGACCATCAGCTTGTCCGGGTACGAGTAAACTTAGATAAACCTATGTCTAGATTGAATGGTTGCTGGAAGTTCAACACGTCTCTACTCGAGTCGAAAGACTTCCGGGACCAGTTACTACTAACCATACAGAGGGAAATGGTGGGGAGTGTGGTTGGGAAATCTTATGACTGTCATTTGGTCGTTTGCAGCTGATTATAGCCGTCGGCTCAACAGAGATAGATTAGCAGCGCAAACGGCAGCCGAAGCTAGATTAGAGGGTGCCATCCAATCGGGAGATTGCGTGGAGGTTTCTGTAGCTAGGGCCGAGCTGGCCTCCTCGCTTATCAAGAAGGATCAAGCTCTGGTAGTTAGGTCTAGGTTAAAGGAAATGTCTGCCGAGGCGACGAACATGGCTGCTGAATTGTGGCATAAGGAGCTGCGCAGCGCTTCGGATCGACACTGATGTTTAACCACTGGCTGAGGAATGGGAATATACCCCAAAGCTTCACCAGGGGGTGTCATCAAGTTGTTACGCAAGAACAAAAGCGGAGGGTATGTGATCGATAATTTCCACCCCTTGACTATGCTAAATGCAGATCTCAAGGTTTTGGCGAGGGTCTTGGCCAACCGTCTGCAGCTTGTGCTGTGAAGGACAGGACTATTCAGGACAACCTTCATATGATACGCCAGTTCATAGAAAAAGTCGATGGAGAATCCGCACTGATCAATTTGGATCAGTCCAGGGCATTCGATAGGGTGGACCATCATTTTCTCGAGGCTGTTCTTGCATCTGCTGGCTTTGGGCCACATTTTCGCTCCTGGATCCGGCTTTTGTACAAGTCTCCTGGAGCTCTGGCCGAAGTAAACGGGGTGAGGTCAGAGCCTTTCACCTTGTCTCGCTCCATTCGTCAAGGTTGTCCACTATCACCTATGCTTTACCTTCTTGCGTTGGAGCCCTTCCTACTAAAGTTAAAGGAGAAGCCGGTCCTTCGTGGAATTTCGATGCCTGGCGCCACCAACGTTGTCAGGTATTCTGCCTATGCCGATAATGTATCGGTGTTTGTTAAGAGCGTTGACGAAATTCACAAGGTCGGTAAAGAGATTTGCAGGTATGAGGCGGGGCCCAAGATCAACCACGATAAGTCTGTCAGCTTGTGAGCGGGAGGGTGTTCCTCTCCCCGGTCCCTTCAGCTGGATGGACGGGCCTGTCAAGATACTCGGTATCTGGTTTGGGCCGGACATCAGCTGGACACCAACTGGTCGGAGGTTCTGAAGAGGGTCAAGTAAACAGTTTGCCAGTGGAGTCAAAGGAATCTTTCCTTGAAGGGGAGGGCGGAAGTGTGCATCTCGCACATCTACCCGATTATTCTTTACCGTCTCTCTGTTCTTCCACTCCTGTCTACCGAACGACAAAAGTTCATTGATGCCCTTTTCGATTTCCCTTGGAGAGTAAAGGCGCATCTGGTACGTTGCGAGGTCTGCTGCCTCCATCCTGCAGAAGGCGGTCTAGGCATGACCAGCATCGAGAATCGTCAATACACGCTGTGTATGAGTTACCTGCAAAGGATGTACACCGAAAGTGGGGAGGGTGAGGACATTTTCTGGAAGGAAGAAGCTCGCCAAGCCTTCCCATCTCTGGAAAGTGTGCATACGGGAGAGGCAAACCAAACGCTTTAAGACGAATGCCCTTTTTATGAGGAATGTCGAAGTGTGCTGTGCAAACTCTTAGAGGTGAAGGATCGCCTCTCCGACTCCAGAGCATTATATCGGGTTCTAGTGAGGGAAGAGACAAAAGACAAACTCCATGACGAGCTCGGCCTTACAAATGAGGAGTTTCACTCCGTATTGCCATGGGCGCCCGGGTTGAAATGTCTCAACAACGACAAGGCATCACTCACCTGGCAGGTGTTGCGAGGGGCTCTCTGGGTCGGCAAGAAGCTTTATGCAGCGGAGCTGGTGGCCACACCAATGTGCGTGCGCTGCGGTGACTGGGAGGAGTCCATTGCGCACACCTTCCTTCACTGTAGTGTCGTAAACCCGCTGTGTAGGCTGATTGAAGGCTACATGGTTCGCATCTTGGGCGGAAAGTTCTTCTTCCTTGATGCCAGCACAGTTTGTTTCAACATGCTGCCGCCAGTGACAAAGGATCAGCTCTATGTAATCTTGTTTACTTGGCATCATGCGAATGCATGTGTGGACGACGCGACAGAAGGAATTTCTCCTCTTCTCAACTGGTTGCTTTCTTTAAGCATCATCTTAAAGTCAAGAGCAGGGCAGAAAAGATGCGTCTCTCCTCGCTGAAATTCGGCAAATGTTGGGTGAGAGTTTCGCAATTGGTGTGTGTGTGAGAGGAGCTAACCTTGAGTTGTTGTTAGACGCGACTTAGGACAAAGGATATTGGGCCACGCACCAAAATGTCAGTCAAACCAGACCCGTTTAACTTAAGATAGGTTTTTGACAGACTTTTGTCAGAACTAGCTAGAGTATGCAAGTGTTTAGATTCCCCCTTTGGACCCACATGTATTTTAAATAAAATTTTCATGCTCGGATTCTAGTGAAATAATTGAGGTATTTTGGTAATTATGGTGCAAATGTGGTATTATGGTGAAAGGTTTATTGTCAGTACGAATGGGTCAATGAGAGCGACTAGCTAGTTACGAGTTAAGACTAGAAATGACCAATTCTTTTTTCCCCCACCCCCAAATTTTGCCCTTGTGGCACATTTTGTAGTTTTTACAAATAAATATTAAGATCAAAGTGTAGTATCTGTTCTTATCAGCTTAATATCTGATACGTCCCCGAAGTGGGACTTCGATATTAAACTGATTTTCGGAACATGGCGAAGAGTCAAGGGCTTCCTCTGCCTTTGCCATGGGTTGGCCTGGTATTGCAGTGCCTCCAGGAGTCAGCCCAGTCTCCCTATTAGGGGAGAATAATAAAAACAAATCCAAAAATAGACCTCACTCTCGCAAGATATTGCCCAATTATTTGCATCGCGGTTCCACGGAAAATAAAAGTTATTCCCTTCGGGTCAGCTTGTTGACTTTTTTTATTTATTTTTTTAAATTTTTTTTGTTCGTTGTCCTCGTCATCATCGTCCTCGTATTAGAGTGCCCCTGTCAGAGGAAAAGCACAATTATCTGGGCCCCAAAACGAAGAAAAAATGTGCTTGCTTTTTATCCCGCTCACTTCGAGGACATATCAGATATTAAGCTGATAAGAACAGATATTACACTTTGATCCTAGCCTAAAGGCCGAGAAGCGATAGAGATTTCTTATAAATACAAAATTGTGGCACTAGGCCGAAAAGGGGGAGGGGGTAAAAGGCTGGTCTTCACTAACTATCTTATACCTAGCTAATCTGATTCACAACCTATTCATACATTACAATTTACTCATTCACCATAAGAACTCGTTCGTCACCAATCAATCCTCGATGCACCAAAATACCACATCCAGTCTAGGAAGACCTACAAAACGCGCCCCGTGTCATAATAATTTAATGATACTAACACGTATGTACAAAATTCTATGATGAAAAAATGAGAGGGGGAGGGAGATGAACCCAATAACGAACCAAAATGTTAACACAAATCAAATTAAACGTTAACTGATGTTAGTAGTTTGAATTTGGAAAGGTCCTCATTGTCTATATTGACAATGGGTGTGGAATCCTGGAAAGCTTTTTTTGGCCTCCTCTATCATGCCCCACGCCTGTCGTGATCCCGTACCGATTGGAACTATGGTGAGAACCATTTTGGCCTGAGGAATGTTCACTGAATCCTCCAGATCATCCTCACCGCATTTCTTCATGGCCAGGAGGACCTTCAGATCACTTGTCCTTCTGCCAAAGTCTCTGCGCTCTCGGTGATCACACGGCAGACGTTCTTCCCCGTATTGTACAAGAGTTTTGCTTTCCGTCGACGTCCTCCGAGGGGTTTCTCAATCTCTTCCCCGATGCAGCAAAGTCTTTTTTTGTAGGAGTCTCCCCCTTGTGCCCCTCTTTTGGGGGGATGTCGAGTGGGCTCTTGGAGGCAGTGGCAGATGATGGGGGTGCTAACAGTCTTTGGTGGTGGTGTTGGTGGACTTGATGTTCTTGGTGTTGGTGGTGGTGTCTATTGTCTCGGTGTTGGTGGTGTTGGTTCTGGTTGGGCCAGCTGCTTCTCCAAGTCAGCCATCACCTCCTTGACCCGCTGGATCTTAGTGGATGGCGAATGATCCGTCCTGGGAGCTGGGTCCGAGGCATCACCCCCACTGACGTCACCGCTCTGCTGCGTGTTCGGACGCACCACCGCCCTCGCTTTCCTCTTCTTCTTGCCAACAACCTTCCAATCCTCTCCGCCAGACGTGGTTAAGGGGGTGGCGGGAACAGAGGTCTTAGGTTTGGGCAATAGAGATGTCCCAGGTGTGCTCTTCTTGGGATCTGGCTGTCTGTCCGAGGCGGGAACCCCTGCTCAAGCAGAGGCCATGTGGCCGGGTTTGCCACATTTCCAGCATGTCAGTCTCCTGCCTGTTACAATGACGGGCAGCATTCTTTTATCGACATCCAACATGCTGGGAATGTCTCCAAAGGCCTGTTCGCCCAGCATAATGTCGAAGCTCCATGAACCGAGCCTGACAGCTAAGGATTATCCAAACTGCTTAAAATAGGCGGCCAGCGCCTCTCCTTTCACTTGGGCGGGAACCTTGTGGACAGACACCCTGGTTCGTCTCATGCCCCTTTACTCTGTACGAAGGATAAGATCCTTTGTTATGAGGTCTCTATCAATCATGGCGACGCAATCTTCTGACGAGGGCAGCAGCACGTCCCACATAAAAGCTTTCGTTCCCCGAACAATCTGCTGGGGCACAAACCCCAGAGACCTCAAGGATTTAAAAACAATGTCCTTTGTGGATCGACAAATCCTACTGGTAATTTTTTCAACCACGAAGATTGACATTGTCCTCTTGGCGAACCTCTCCACATCCTCAGGATCAAGGGTCAGCCCACCCTTCTTCAGGAAATGGGTGTACCCATCTGCCCTCTCAAGAAATTCCTGGAGGTTAAAGCCTGGAACAGGCGGGGACTTCTATTTGGAGGGTAGTGCCTCGGCCACAGTCTCTTTCACTGCCTCTTTGGGTGGCAGCTGGCCTGTGCTAGATCCCTCCTTGGGAGGCGAGGGTCGGAAGGTACTCCGGGCGGGGCTCCGCCATGGCGCCCACCCTCAAACAGGGGAAGACGTCACGGGTAATCTACAAAGTGAGGTGCCTCCAGGCCGTCTGCTTCAACTGTTCGGATGAACAGTCGGAGATTTCCCAACCAAAGATTGGGAATCTCCTGGCCGTCTGCTTCAACGATTCCAGGGGAGTCGTTGGAGATAATCCAACCCGCAGATGGATACCTCCTCCTTAATCACGGCTGTGTCAAGTAAAGGTCAAGAACAAGTCTGGAACAGATACTACACTTTGATCTTAGCCAAGAGGCCGAGAAGCGATAGATATTTATTTCGTATAAAATACAAAATTGTGGCACAAGGCCGAAAAGGGGAGGGGTAAAAGGCCGGTCTTCACTAACTATCTTATACCTAGCTAATTTCAATCACGACCCGTTCATACATTACAATTTACTCATTCACCATAAGAACTCATCCATCACCAATCAATCCTCCATGCACCATAATACCGCATCCACTCTAGGGAGACCTACAAAAAACGCGCCCCGTGTCTTAATAATTTAATGACCCTAACAAATATGTACAAAAATTCTAAGATGAAAAAATGAGGGGGGGAGGAGATGAACCCAATAACGAACAAAAATATTAACACAATTAAAATTAAACTTTAACTGATGTTAGTAGGGCCCGTCCAACCCTCAAAATATAGGGAGGCCACTGTATTCTGCCCATGAGACAAAATCAAGCAGCTCTCTCTCGCTAAGGGAGTGGGGAAAAGGTGAAAAAAAAAAAAAAAAAAAAATCATAAGGGCATGGGAAAATATAAAAGGCTGACCCAGTCGAGATAGAAAAGTCGAGGCCAAAAAACAAACTGGGGAGGTTGGGAATCTCGGGCTGGATCATAACTAAAAGATGTGGCCCGGGGACAGGCCGGGAGCAACACTTACTCGCATTATCTAGGTACACCAAAGCTTGTCTCACCTAACCAAGAGGAGGGCACCACAGGAAGCCACCCCAATGTAGCATAGGCTTGACCTAAAACAGAAAATCAAGGCTAGCCCCATTCACACGAACCAAGCTCGCCTCAGTCACCCACCTTTCGCTGAAGACTGTCGAATGCAAGCGTTTTCTATCAGTTCTGATCTTCATCTTGAGCTGATGCTCAAAGAATCTGTTCAGATCCTGATGAGAAAGACGGATACCTCCCAAGACTTCTTCCTGTCGTGTCATCCATATCACCATTTGGGCCGTGGCTAGCAGCGTGAGAAACACCATCCGTTTCACCCCGGAATACGGGGGGGCGACACATTGTCACACGCGTATGCGCGATCCATGGGCACGAGCTTTTTGGGAGCGAGACGAGCCGTCAGCTCGCCGACATAGTCCCATAAGGGGCGGACCCGGGGGCCAATGGAAGAATGCGTGCGAAGCCGTTTCCTTCAGACTAAGGCCACACCGATCGCAGTCTGGCAATGAAGGCCTTGTCGTTGAGAGGCAGCCGATTCCGAGCCAGTCGCCAGGTAAGCGAAAACTCAGAGTTACTGAGGTAATCCGCCGCTGGCGCCCAAGACCAGTTAGAGCGAAGCTCGCCCTCCGACATGTCGAGTTCCTCACGTAGGGGATCCTTCGCGACCCTCTCCAAAGCGAACGATAGAAGACCTTCCTAGGCCGAGAAAGGTCACTGGACCGAGGGACGGTCACCAGGGCCAACCGACACTCGCGAACGAAATCCGATTCCTCCCGGGGCCTACGATGGCGCTCGGCCCGCGAGATGGGGGGACTGATAGTGAGGTAGGGAAGGCGTCCCTAACAATCCCCGCCATGACCGAATCTCTTGTCAACGCGCGGCGCAGGAAAGCCAACCTCGAGGCATGTTTATGACTCAGCAGGTGTGGCATTCCCAGCCCCCCATGACACGGACGTTGTGCACAGACTTCTCTGTCGAGGTCCCGCGTACCCTCCACAGAATGGAGGTGGTTTCCAGCGGCTTCCTGAGGTCGTCACAGAGAGGAAGTACGGACAATCGATAAAGGACAAGAGGGAAAATGTATGTAGCACACACCTCCGCCCTGCCCTTCACGGACAACCTCCGTCGACCCCAAATCTGACCGGCGGCTACGACCTTTGCTCGTACTTCAGACCAATTCTTCTCCAGCTGGAGGTCGGGTCCAAACCACACTCCAAGAATGCGGACAGGACCGTCCGTCCAACCGAACGGGTCCCAAAAGATCGACCCCCTTCCAGGCGCCTAGCCGCAAGCCGGACGACTTGTCGCGGTTAATCTTGGCCCCTGTCACCTTTTCGTACCGATCAAGCGCCTTCTGTACTGCCTGTGCGGGACGACACGAAAGCAGTTCGCGTGGTGCCGGCCTGCACGCCCCGTCCCTCAGCCGGCGAAGGAGAGGCTCCAACGCCAAAGTGTAAAGTAGGGGCGACAGCGGGCAACCCTGACGGACCAACATAGACAGCGCAAAAGCGCCCGACAGCTTCCCGTTCACCTGTACCACAGCGCTGGGGGAGCGATACAGGAGGCTAATCTGGCGGCCTGCAAGACAGCAGCGAAGTAGCGATGTTCGACCCTATCAAATGCCTTGGACTGATCCAAATTGATCAGCGCGGCTTTCATCGTCGTCTTTTTACCCTCTATGATCGTGCGGATCAAGTGCAGGTTGCTCTGAATTGTTCGACCCCTCACAGCACAGGTCTGCTCGGGACCCAACAGAGACTCGGCAACTGACTGCAAGCGCTCCTGCAGGATCTTGGCCATAATCTTTAACTCTGTGTTCAGCAGAGTTATGGGCCTGTAGTCGTCTAGTTTCCCCCGACACCCTTGCCCTTTTTCAACAGCGTGATCACGCCCCTGGAGAACCGGTCGGGGAGGGACCCCTGCCGGAACCAGTTGTTGAACACGACCGTCAAAATCGGGACAAAGATGTGCGACAGCCTCAAGTACACTTCATAGGGCAGACCATCCAGACCGGGCGACTTGCCTCTGCCGACCTTCTTCAAAGCCGCGTAGACCTCGCCCTCGGTAATCTCTCCCTCGCAGCTAGCCGCTTCAGTCGGCGAAAGCCGAGGAAAGTCGGCCAAATAGCTGCAAAACTCGTCCTCACGAAGACCAGGCTCCCTGGTAAAGCGGCTCTCGAAATGCCGCCGAAACGCCTCGCACACGTCGTCGGTGGCCCGCAGGGTGCGCCCCTCTGGGCTTACGACTTCACGAATGTAACGATCGCCACCTCGACGGACCTCTTCCCTGCGCAGATCTGCGCCCATACTCACGGCTTCAGAAGACATCTTGCTTAACCTATGCCTAATTACCTGGCCCATGTAGCGCTCGCTATTCAAGCGCTCCAGGGCCTCCTTAGCTATGGCTATCTCTAGGGGATCCCCCCAGCCACCGCCCGGGCGTGACTAGCCTTAAGCGTCCTCACCTTGTCAGCTCTATCTAGGGCGAGCCGTTTGCTGAACTCAGTGGCGAAGGACCTAATTCTACATTTAAGTCTGTCCCACCACCTATTCCCGATAACCGCCCCCACTAGTTCCCGCTGCACTACGCTGGTCAGCTGCTCCCGGAAGTCCTGCCTGTCCAGTAAGGACAGATTGAACTTCCAGTAGCCAGCCATTCTAGGCCTATGTTCTAACGCCACACGGGCACAAACGAGTTTGTGGTCCGTATAGCCTACCCAGTGGAACGTGGGACAATCTAACAGATCTATGTCGGCCCTTCTCACTAACATTCTGTCAAGGTAGCTAACCACCTTGTCACAAGGCCAGCTATTCGCCCACGTCCACATTTTCCCCCCGGGGTGATCGACCCGGTATCTATCGACGAGACCGAAATCCGCGATCAGATCGACCAGGCTGCGATCGCCACTTCTCCCGCTAGCACCCCACCCCCGATCTATGTTGGGGTCCAGGACGGCATTCCAGTCCCCCACTAGAACTAATCGCTTGGAATCCACCAGGAAAGGCTCCAACCGCCGAAAAAACGAAACCCGCTCCTCGTGGTCGTTGGGCGCATAAACCGCAACGACCCGAAACGAACCACTTTTCACGGCAATATCGGCCACGATCAACCGTCCCTCGGCATCGGTATGCACAAGGTCCACCTTCGCATCTAGAGTCCGCTTCACCAGCAAAGACACTCCTCTGGCAAGCCGCTCCCCGTATGCTGAATAGACGACAAAGTCGCCAGACAGCACACACGCATCGGCACTGCAAACAAAGTGGGTCTCTTCGATCGCGGCAACATCCACGCCGAACGACAGGAGATCCCGGAGCAGGCGGGCCGCCTTACCCCGATCCCTCAAGCCGTTCACATTCAGCGTCGCTATCTTGACAGACATGGTTTAGGCCTGCAAATAAAAGAAAGAAAAAACATGCAAAAAGCCTACTCACATACCGGGCGGAAATCTGCGCTGGTAAGGACCCCGACGGCCTGTCCCAGGTTTCCGGTTCCTAATTCGGTCGTCATACGACCGTCCAGGACAATGCCGCCGACGTCCGTGGGGTAGGTTAGTTTTACTGCCCTATATAATGAGGGATGGAGCAAAACGGGGACCCTCCCAGTGCAAAAGTTTTTTAATTTTTCCAGTGTGGAATTGTCTGTCTCTACAATCCGGATTTCTGGAAAGGCTTCCTTCGCCTCGAAGATGTGGTTCCATACCTTGAGATACGCCCCCTTCTCCCTCACGCAGGTTATTACGCCGGGGGCCTGTGGGAAGTTTCGGGGGTCCTCTATACTTTTGCCATCTACAGAGTTCATTTTGTATAGACCCCCGAGAATGGCTTTCCTTTGGTTCGTCAGGCCCCATTTGAAATCGTTCCGGTCGATTTTGCAAATCGATTCGGGGTCTGCGAACATCTTCTTCTTTTTCTTTTTCTCCCTGGAAGGGTGGGGAGGGGAAGAGGTCGATGTGTGGGGTGGGGTGGCCGATGCGTCTACGGAGGAGGAGGTGGAGGGAGAGGGGGGTGGAGCACGGGACGGGGAGGAAGGGTGGCTCCTAGGTTTGGTCGGAGCCGTCGATCTTCTTGGTGAAGCAGGGACGGAGAGCGACCTGGATCTCTCCATGCCTTCCTCCGCCCTACTACTGCTGAAAGAATGTTTTTGTTTGATTTTTGGTTTCCTCCTCTTCGTCTTCGTCTTCCTCCCTGCACCTTTTCAGGGATGAAGCACGAGGTGGAGGCGATCTGTCCCATCCATCTGCATCCATTTGCTGGATCTGTTGCTGCTGCTGTCTTTTTGTTCCTCATTGTTTTGTCTGTTTCATTTGCTGCTGTTGCTGCTGCTTTTTGTGGTTGTTGTTGTTGCTTTGCTGCTGACTGCTGCTGGTTGTTTCGGTAGCTGCAGACTTTCTTCCTTTTGCTTCCCCTTCACATTTTGGTGGCATTTTCTTCTTCCTGAGGTATCTCTTTTTGGGGTTGGAGACAAAATTTTAGGAGACTTCCTGCCTCTGACTACCTCTTTCCAGTCTCCGTTCGATTTCGACGTCCCCTCCCCCGGCTGAGACGCTGCAACTGATTTACTAGTAGATGTTGCCGGTTGTGGTGCAGCTTGTGTGGCCCTCTTGCCGGGGCATTCTTTTGCCATGTGGCCCGACACACCACACGACCAACACCAAGGCTTTCTGCCCTCCACCACCACCAGCATCCTTCTGTCTCGGCAGGTGAGTGTGTTGGGGACGTCCTTGAAGGCCGATCTGTTCAGGGTGATCTGCACCTCCATGTCCCCGGTTTCTATTCCTGACCTACTTCTGAGGGCCTTCACTTCGTTCACCTCTCCATATTTGGTGAAGAAGGCCCCCATCCGGTCCTCGGAGATATCTACGGGCACCCCATGAACGGTCACTTTTGTCCTGCGGGTGCCCATATATTCAGTTTGAAACCTTAAGTTTTTGGTGTTTAAGGTTTTCCCTGCTAATTCTTTGGCTTGCTCCTCAGTCTGGAGAAGGATGTCCCATAAGGCATTTGTCCTTCTCGCTAGGACTTTGGGGTTAATTTGTAGAGACTTTAGGGCCTCTTCCATACTTTCCCTGCTGACACCAATTAGCTTTCTCGTTTTCACGTCCGAAGTCAGCAGGGAAATTGTTCGTGGTTCGACAGCGTTGAGAGCCTCTTTAATTGTGAGGAATTCGTTCCCTTTAAACGTTTCCTCAAATATCGTTCTTTGCGTGGCATAAAAATTGCCATCCTTCTGGGCCGGCCTATTTTGAGACCAGGCCGATTTGACAGGCGACACCGTTTCTGGAACCGGTGTCGCCGGAATGTCTTTGTTGTTATTATCGACCATGGTGGAAAATCCACCACAGTCTTACGGCTTAAAAACTTGTCAAATGTTTTTTTCTTTGTTTGGCATGTACAGGAGAAGATATTATTTAAGAACAAAATAAATTAAAAATTACAAAGCGAAAGGGGGCAAACCAAAGACAATAATAGTTTCAACAACAAAAAAAAATTTCACCAAGACGACACCACCATCCACGAAAATTAAAACCGGGAGGGTATAAAACACGAGAAAGAAATAAAAATGCCGAGCCAACAAAAAGGAATAAGAAATAAAAAAAAAAAAAAAAAGAACGAAAATTTTTTGAAAAAAAAAAAAAAAAAAAAAAAAAAACTT
This sequence comes from Acanthosepion pharaonis, assembly GCA_903632075.3. Lineage (NCBI taxonomy): Eukaryota > Metazoa > Mollusca > Cephalopoda > Sepiida > Sepiidae > Acanthosepion > Acanthosepion pharaonis. The sequence goes on from CAHIKZ030004060.1 coordinate 27,065, forward strand.
ATCGATTTATCAAGGAAAATCAATTCGGGCACCCAACCATGTTCTTTCCAGTGTCTGGTCTGGTCAGAGTTTTTTTTTTTTTGTTTTTTATCAGTTCGTTTCGTAAATAGTCCGATAACAATCCAAAAAAAAAAAAAAAAAAAAAAAGTCCATAATAATCCAATGGATAAATCCAAGTTGACGCCGTCGGAACCAAATAAAAAAAAAAAAAAAAAAAATATAAATCCAAGTAATGAAAGGAAAATTATTTTGAGGAAAATAATATTTTTGGTGTTTGTCAAAAGGGAAAAGGGTCCAAAAATCGGGCAAAAAGATACTGATAAGAACAGATACTACACTTTGATCTTAGCCAAAAGGCCGAGAAGCGATAGATATTTATTTCGTATAAAATACAAAATTGTGGCACAAGGCCGAAAAGGGGGGGGGGTAAAAGGCTGGTCTTCACTAACTATCTTATACCTAGCTAATTTCAGTCGCGACCCGTTCATACATTACAATTTACTCATTCACCATAAGAACTCGTCCGTCACCAATCGATCCTCCATGCACCATAATACCGCATCCACTCTAGGGAGACCTACAAAAACGCGCCCCGTGTCTTCATAATTTAATGACCCTAACAAATATGTACAGAAAAATTCTAAGATGAAAAATGAAAGGGGTGGGGTGAGATGAACCCAATAACGAACTGAAATATTAACATAATTAAAATTAAACTTTAACTGATGTTAGTAGGGCCCGTCCAACCCTCAAAATATAGGGAGGCCACTGTATTCTGCCCATGAGACAAAATCAAGCAGCTCTCTCTCGCTAAGGGAGTGGGGAAAGGTGATAAAAAAAAAAAAATCATAAGGGCATGGGAAAATGTAAGGCTGACCCAGTCGAGATAGAAAAATTGGGGCCAAAAAAACAAACTGGGGAGATTGGGAATCTCGGGCTGGATCATAACTAAAAAGATGTGGTCCGGGAGCAACACTTACTCGCATTAACTAGGTACACCAAAGCTTGTCTAACCTAACCAAGGGGAGGGCACCACAGGAAGCCACCCCGATGCAGCGTAGGCTTGACCTAAAACAGAAAATCAAGGCTAGCCCCGTTCACACGAACCAAGCTCGCCTCAGTCACCCACCTTTCGCTGAAGACTGTCGAATGCAAGCGTTTTCTATCAGTTCTGATCTTCATCTTGAGCTGATGCTCAAAGAATCGATTCAGATCCTGATGAGAAAGACGCGTACCTCGCAAGACTTCCTCCTGTCGCGTCGTCCATATCACCATTCGGGCCGTGGCTAGCAGCGTGAGAAACACCATCCGTTTCACCCCGGAATACGGGGCGACACATTGTCACACGCGTATGCGCGATCCATGGGCACGAGCTTTTCGGGAGCGAGACGAGCCGTCAGCTCGCCGACATGGTCCCATAGGGGGCGGACCCGGGGGCAATGGAAGAAGGCGTGCGAACCCGTTTCCTTCAGACCAAGGCCACACCGATCGCAGTCTGGCAAATCCGCCAAGCCCCATATGAAGGCCAGGTCGTTGAGAGGCAGCCGATTCCGAGCCAGTCGCCAGGTAAGCGAAAACTCAGGGTTACTGAGGTAATCCGCCGCTGGCGCCCAAGACCAGTGAGAGCGAAGCTCGCCCTCCGACATGTCGAGTTCCTTGCGTAGGGGATCCTTCGCGACCCCTCCACTAGCGAACGATAGAAGACCTTCCTAGGCCGAGAAAGGTCGCTGGACCGAGGGACGGTCACCAGGGCCAACCGACACTCGCGAACGAAATCCGATTCCTCCCGGGGCCTACGATGGCGCTCGGCCCGCGAGATGGGGGGACTGATAGTGAGGCTAGGGAAGGCGGCCCTAACAATCCCCGTCATGACCGAATCACTTGTCAACGCGCGGCGCAGGAAAGCCAACCTCGAGGCATGTTTATGACTCAGCAGGTGTGGCATTCCCAGCCCCCCATGACACGGACGTTGTGCACAGACTTCTCTGTCGACCCGGGTCCCGCGTACCCTCCACAGAATGGAGGTCAGCGAGCTCTCCAGCGGCTTCCTGCGGTCGTCACAGAGAGGAAGTACGGACAATCGATAAAGGACAAGAGGGAAGATGTATGTAGCACACACCTCCGCCCTGCCCTTCACGGACAACCTCCGTCGAGCCCAAATCTTACCGGCGGCTACGACCTTTGCTCGTACTTCAGACCAATTCTTCTCCAGCTGGAGGTCGGGTCCAAACCACACTCCGAGAATGCGGACAGGACCGTCCGTCCAACCGAAGGGCCCCGGAAGATCGACCCCTTCCAGGCGCCTAGCCGCAAGCCGGACGACTTGTCGCGGTTAATCTTGGCCCCTGTCACCTTTTCGTACCGATCAAGCGCCTTCTGCACCGCTCTGATGCCTCTGCGGGACGACACGAAAGCAGTTACGTCATCGGCGTACGCGGAAACCCTGGCTCGAGCCCCGCCGGGAACGACGATTCCGCGTAGGGCCGGCCTGCACGCCCCGTCCCTCAGCCGGCGAAGGAGAGGCTCCAACGCCAAAGCGTAAAGTAGGGGCGACAGCGGGCAACCCTGACGGACCGACCTAGACAGCGCGAAAGCGCCCGACAGCTTCCCGTTCACCTGTACCACAGCGCTGGGGGAGCGATACAGGAGGCTAATCCAGCGGCAGAAGTCGGGTTCGAATCCGGCGGCCTGCAGGACAGCAGCGAGGTAGCGATGGTCGACCCTATCAAATGCCTTGGACTGATCCAAATTGATCAGCGCGGCTTTCTCGTCGTCTTTTACGCCCTCTATGATCGTGCGGATCAAGTGCAGGTTGCTCTGAATTGTTCGACCCCTCACAGCACAGGTCTGCTCGGGACCCAACAGAGACTCGGCAACTGACTGCAAGCGCTCCTGCAGGATCTTGGCCATAATCTTTAACTCTGTGTTCAGCAGAGTTATGGGCCTGTAGTCGTCTAGTTTCCCCCCGACACCCTTGCCCTTTTTCAACAGCGTGATCACGCCCCTGGAGAACCGGTCGGGGAGGGACCCCTGCCGGAACCAGTTGTTGAACACCGCCGTCAAAATCGGGACAAAGATGTGCGACAGCCTCAAGTACACTTCATAGGGCAGACCATCCAGACCGGGCGACTTGCCTCTGCCGACCTTCTTCAAAGCCGCGTAGACCTCGCCCTCGGTAATCTCTCCCTCGCAGCTAGCCGCTTCAGTCGGCGAAAGCCGAGGAAAGTCGGCCAAATAGCTGCGAAACTCGTCCTCACGAAGACCAGGCTCCCTGGTAAAGCGGCTCTCGAAATGCCGCCGAAACGCCTCGCACACGTCGTCGGTGGCCCGAAGGGTGCGCCCCTCCGGGCTTACGACTTCACGAATGTAACGATCGCCACCTCGACGGACCTCTTCCCTGCGCAGGTCTGCGCCCATGCTCACGGCTTCGGAAGACATCTTGCTTAACCTATGCCTAATTACCTGGCCCATGTAGCGCTCGCTATTCATGCGCTCCAGGGCCTCCTTAGCTACGGCTATCTCTAGGGGATCCCCCCCAGCCACCGCCCGGGCGTGACTAGCCTTAAGCGTCCTCACCTTATCAGCTCTATCTAGGGCGAGCCGTTTGCTGAAATCAGTGGTGAAGGACCTAATTCTACATTTAAGTCTGTCCCACCACCTATTCCCGATAACCGCCCCCACTAGTTCCCGCTGCACTACGCTAGTCAGCTGCTCCCGGAAGTCCTGCCTGTCCAGTAAGGACAGATTGAACTTCCAGTAGCCAGCCATTCTAGGCCTATGTTCTAACGCCACACGGGCACAAACGAGTTTGTGGTCCGTGTAGCCTACCCAGTGGAACGTGGGACAATCTAACAGATCTATGTCGGCCCTTCTCACTAACATTCTGTCAAGGTAGCTAACCACCTTGTCACAAGGCCAGCTATTCGCCCACGTCCACATTTTCCCCGGGGTGATCGACCCGGTATCTATCGACGAGACCGAAATCCGCGATCAGATCGACCAGGCTGCGATCGCCACTTCTCCCGCTAGCACCCCACCCCCGATCTATGTTGGGGTCCAGGACGGCATTCCAGTCCCCACTAGAACTAATCGCTGGAATCCACCAGGAAAGGCTCCAACCGCCGAAAAAACGAAACCCGCTCCTCGTGGTCGTTGGGCGCATAAACCGCAACGACCCGAAACGAACCACTTTTCACGGCAATATCGGCCACGATCAACCGTCCCTCGGCATCGGTGTGCACAAGGTCCACCTTCGCATCTAGAGTCCGCTTCACCAGCAAAGACACTCCTCTGGCAAGCCGCTCCCCGTATGCTGAATAGACGACAAAGTCGCCAGACAGCACACACGCATCGGCACTGCAAACAAAGTGGGTCTCTTCGATCGCGGCAACATCCACGCCGAACGACAGGAGATCCCGGAGCAGGCGGGCCGCCTTACCCCGATCCCTCAAGCCGTTCACATTCAGCGTCGCTATCCTGACAGACATGGTTTAGGCCTGCAAAAAAAAAAAAAAAAAAAACATGCAAAAGCCTACTCACATACCGGGCGGAAATCTGCGCTGGTAAGGACCCCGACGGCCTGTCCCAGGTTTCCGGTTCCCAATTCGGTCGTCATACGACCGTCCAGGACAATGCCGCCGACGTCCGTGGGGTAGGTTAGTTTTACTGCCCTATATAATGAGGGATGGAGCAAAACGGGGACCCTCCCAGCACAAAAGTTTTTTAATTTTTCCAGTGTGGAATTGTCTGTTTCTACGATTCGGATTTCTGGGAAGGCTTCTTTTGCTTCGAAGATGTGGTTCCACACCTTCAGATAAGCCCCCCCCTTCTCCCTCACGCAGGTTATTACGCCGGGGGCCTGTGGGAAGTTTCAGGGGTCCTCTATACTTTTGCCATCCACAGAGTTCATTTTGTATAGACCCCCGAGTATGGCTTTCCTTTGATTCGTCAGGCCCCATTTGAAATCGTTCCGGTCGACTTTGCAAATCGATTCGGGGCCTGCGAACATCTTCTTCTTCTTTTTTTTCTCCCTGGAAGGGTGGGGAGGGAAGAGGTCGATGTGTGGGGTGGGGTTGATGCGTCTATGGAGGAGGAGGTGGAGGAGAGGGGGTGGAGCACGGGACGGGGAGGAAGGGTGGCTCCTAGGTTTGGTCGGAGCCGTCAATCTTCTTGGTGAAGCAGGGACGGAGAGCGACCTGGATCTCTCCATGCCTTCCTCCGCCCTACTACTGAAAGAATGTTTTTTTTGGGCGTTTGGTTCTTCCTCTTCGTCTTCGTCTTCCTCCCTGCACCTTTTCAGGGACGAAGCACGAGGTGGAGTCCTACTGTCCACATCCATCTGCATTCTCCGTTTGCTGGATCTGCTGTTGTTGTTTTGATGTTGTTGCTGCTGCTGAACACATCGTTTTGTTGTTTTTCCTGCTGTTGTTGTGGTTTTTTCTTCTGCTGTTGTTGTTTTGGTTTTGACTGCTGCTGGACTTTCCCTTTGGTAGCTGCAGCCCTTCCTTTTGAGTTTGCACCTCCTTCACATTCTCAGGCTGCGACTATCTCTTCCTGAGGTAGCTCTTTGCGGGGTTGGAGACAAAACTTTAGAAGACTTCCGGCCTCTAACGACCTCTTTCCACTCTCCCTCAGATTTGGAACTCCTCCCCCCCCGGTTGACTAGAAAAAACTGGTTTTGATTGTTGTTGTCGATGTCGGTCGTGGTGCAACTTGTGTGCCTTTTTTGCTGGGGCATTCCTTCGCCATGTGGGCCCGACACACCACATGACCAACACCAAGGCTTTCTGCCCTCCACCACCACCAGCATCCTTCTGTCACGGCAGATTAATGTGTTGGGGACGTCCTGAAGGCCGATCTGTTCAGGGTTATCTGCACTTCCATGTCCCCCGTCTCTATCCCAGACCTTGCTTCTGAGGGCCTTCACTTCGTTCACCTCTCCATATTTGGTGAAGAAGGCCCCCATTCTGTCTTCAGAAATGTCCACGGGCACCCCATGGACGGTAACTCTTGTTCTGCGGGTGCCCATGTATTCAGTTTGAAGCCTCAGGGTTTTTTGTGTTTAAGGTCTTCCCTGCCAACTCCTTGGCTTGTTGTTCAGTCTGGAGAAGGATGTCCCATAAGGCATTAGTCCTTCTCGCCAGCACTTTAGGGCTAATCTGCAGAGCCTTTAGGGCCTCTTCCATATTTTCCCTGCTGACTCCAATTAACTTTCTCGTTTTAACGTCCGAAGTCAGCAGGGAAATTGTTCGTGTTTCCACAGCTTTGAGAGCCTCTTTAATTGTGAGGAATTCATTTCCTTTGAACGTCTCCTCAAATATTGTTCTTTGGTTGGCATAAAATTTGCCATTTTTTGAAGCGGCCTGTTTTTGACACCAGGCCGATTTGACTGGCGACACCGTTTCTGGAACCGGTGTCGCCGGAATGTCTTTATTGTTATTATCGACCATGGTGGAAAATCCACCACAGTCTAACGGCTTAAAAAACTTGTCAAATGTTTTTTCTTTGTTTGGCATATATGGACAATTATTATTTAAGAACAAAATAAAATAAAAAACAAAACGAAATCGCCCAAAAACCAAAGACAATAAAGTTTCAACAAAGGTAAAAAAACGTCAAATTAAAAAGGGGTAGAAAACCAAAGACAATAATATTTTCAACAAAAAGAATAAAAAGAAAAAAAAAAAAAATTTTTTTTGAAAAAACCGGGACGTTGGAAAAAATAAAACAAAGTCAATTCGTAAAAACACTTTTTTTTTTTTTTTTTTTTTTTTTTTATAGGAGAAACAAAAAAAATCCTTTCAAAATAAATCCTGTCCAAAATAAAAGTCAACAAAGAGATAAGAAAATAAGAAATCAAGAACCGAGAGAATGGCCGAAACGGAAAAGCAGCCTGCCTCTGAAAAGGCCTCAAAATTCTGGAAATTTTCCGCCCATGGTCGGAAAGACCGCGGGGAGTGGACCAAGCCTTTTTTGGTCGGAAATTTTTTGAAAATAAAAAGTCAGTAGCGAACGGAAAAAAGGAAAAACTTAGATCAAAAAAAAAAAAAAAAAAGAGTCAACGGTTTGTTGTCCAAACATGGTCCAGAGAGGAAGTTTTTCTTTGCCGTCTAAACATTACCGTCCAATCACCAAATTTACACCCACCATTGGAACCCCTTGAAGGAAGCCAAAGAACAAAAAAATCAGTTTAATAAAAAAAAAAAAAAAAAAAAAAAAGAGTTTTTTTAAAAATCCTCGAAAGGAAGCGCCATTTTCACCCACAGCAACGGACCGACAACACCACGCCAACAAGATCCAGAATCATTTTTGTCAAAAATGCAAAACACGTCCCAAAAAAAAAAAAAAAAAAAAAAAAAAAAAAAAGAGTCAACGAGCTGGCCCGATTTGGCAATTTATTTTCCGTGGAGAAACGTTCGGAACTGGGAGTGCAATTTATGCAAATAAATGGGCAATGTCAGGAATAATGATTTTGTCCAAAAAAAAAAAAAAAAAAAAAACACTTTGATCTTACGAAGGCCGAAGAAAAAAAAAAAAAAAAAAAGGCCAAGTGGCAAAAATTTATTTTTAACTCGTGCAAATAAATCCGAAAAAAAAATAATGGTCCCAATTGGCAAAAGGGACGTATCAGATATCGAAGTCCCACTTGGGGACGTATCAGAAAGCTGATAAGAACAGATACTACACTTTGATCTTAGCCAAAAGGCCGAGAAGCGATAGATATTTATTTCGTATAAAATACAAAAAATTGTGGCACAAGGCCGAAAAGGGGAGGGGTAAAAAGGCTGGTCTTCACTAACTATCTTATACCTAGCTAATTTCAGTCGCGACCCGTTCATACATTACAATTTACTCATTCACCATAAGAACTCGTCCGTCACCAATCGATCCTCCATGCACCATAATACCGCATCCACTCTAGGGAGACCTACAAAAAACGCGCCCCGTGTCTTCATAATTTAATGACCCTAACAAATATGTACAGAAAAATTCTAAGATGAAAAATGAAAGGGGTGGGGTGAGATGAACCCAATAACGAACTGAAATATTAACATAATTAAAATTAAACTTTAACTGATGTTAGTAGGGCCCGTCCAACCCTCAAAATATAGGGAGGCCACTGTATTCTGCCCATGAGACAAAATCAAGCAGCTCTCTCTCGCTAAGGGAGTGGGGAAAGGATAAAAAAGGTGAAAAAAAAATCATAAGGGCATGGGAAAATGTAAGGCTGACCCAGTCGAGATAGAAAATTAAAAAAACAAACTGGGGAGATTGGGAATCTCAGGCTGGATCATAACTAAAAGATGTGGTCCGGGAGCAACACTTACTCGCATTAACTAGGTACACCAAAGCTTGTCTAACCTAACCAAGGGGAGGGCACCACAGGAAGCCACCCCGATGCAGCGTAGGCTTGACCTAAAACAGAAAATCAAGGCTAGCCCCGTTCACACGAACCAAGCTCGCCTCAGTCACCCACCTTTCGCTGAAGACTGTCGAATGCAAGCGTTTTCTATCAGTTCTGATCTTCATCTTGAGCTGATGCTCAAAGAATCGATTCAGATCCTGATGAGAAAGACGCGTACCTCGCAAGACTTCCTCCTGTCGCGTCGTCCATATCACCATTCGGGCCGTGGCTAGCAGCGTGAGAAACACCATCCGTTTCACCCCGGAATACGGGGGCGACACATTGTCACACGCGTATGCGCGATCCATGGGCACGAGCTTTTTCGGGAGCGAGACGAGCCGTCAGCTCGCCGACATGGTCCCATAGGGGCGGACCTGGGGCAATGGAAGAAGGCGTGCGAACCCGTTTCCTTCAGACCAAGGCCACACCGATCGCAGTCTGGCAAATCCGCCAAGCCCCATATGAAGGCCAGGTCGTTGAGAGGCAGCCGATTCCGAGCCAGTCGCCAGGTAAGCGAAAACTCAGGGTTACTGAGGTAATCCGCCGCTGGCGCCCAAGACCAGTGAGAGCGAAGCTCGCCCTCCGACATGTCGAGTTCCTTGCGTAGGGGATCCTTCGCGACCCTCTCCACTAGCGAACGATAGAAGACCTTCCTAGGCCGAGAAAGGTCGCTGGACCGAGGGACGGTCACCAGGGCCAACCGACACTCGCGAACGAAATCCGATTCCTCCCGGGGCCTACGATGGCGCTCGGCCCGCGAGATGGGGGACTGATAGTGAGGCTAGGGAAGGCGGGCCCTAACATCCCCCGTCATGACCGAATCACTTGTCAACGCGCGGCGCAGGAAAGCCAACCTCGAGGCATGTTTATGACTCAGCAGGTGTGGCATTCCCAGCCCCCCCATGACACGGACGTTGTGCACAGACTTCTCTGTCGACCCGGGTCCCGTACCCTCCACAGAATGGAGGTCAGCGAGCTCTCCAGCGGCTTCCTGCGGTCGTCACAGAGAGGAAGTACGGACAATCGATAAAGGACAAGAGGGAAGATGTATGTAGCACACACCTCCGCCCTGCCCTTCACGGACAACCTCCGTCGAGCCCAAATCTTACCGGCGGCTACGACCTTTGCTCGTACTTCAGACCAATTCTTCTCCAGCTGGAGGTCGGGTCCAAACCACACTCCGAGAATGCGGACAGGACCGTCCGTCCAACCGAAGGGCCCCGGAAGATCGACCCCTTCCAGGCGCCTAGCCGCAAGCCGGACGACTTGTCGCGGTTAATCTTGGCCCCTGTCACCTTTTCGTACCGATCAAGCGCCTTCTGCACCGCTCTGATGCCTCTGCGGGACGACACGAAAGCAGTTACGTCATCGGCGTACGCGGAAACCCAGGCTCGAGCCCCGCCGGGAACGACGATTCCGCGTAGGGGCCGGCCTGCACGCCCCGTCCCTCAGCCGGCGAAGGAGAGGCTCCAACGCCAAAGCGTAAAGTAGGGGCGACAGCGGGCAACCCTGACGGACCGACCTAGACAGCGCGAAAGCGCCCGACAGCTTCCCGTTCACCTGTACCACAGCGCTGGGGGAGCGATACAGGAGGCTAATCCAGCGGCAGAAGTCGGGTTCGAATCCGGCGGCCTGCAGGACAGCAGCGAGGTAGCGATGGTCGACCCTATCAAATGCCTTGGACTGATCCAAATTGATCAGCGCGGCTTTCTCGTCGTCTTTTACGCCCTCTATGATCGTGCGGATCAAGTGCAGGTTGCTCTGAATTGTTCGACCCCCTCACAGCACAGGTCTGCTCGGGACCCAACAGAGACTCGGCAACTGACTGCAAGCGCTCCTGCAGGATCTTGGCCATAATCTTTAACTCTGTGTTCAGCAGAGTTATGGGCCTGTAGTCGTCTAGTTTCCCCCGACACCCTTGCCCCTTTTTCAACAGCGTGATCACGCCCCTGGAGAACCGGTCGGGGAGGGACCCCTGCCGGAACCAGTTGTTGAACACGACCGTCAAAATCGGGACAAAGATGTGCGACAGCCTCAAGTACACTTCATAGGGCAGACCATCCAGACCGGGCGACTTGCCTCTGCCGACCTTCTTCAAAGCCGCGTAGACCTCGCCCTCGGTAATCTCTCCCTCGCAGCTAGCCGCTTCAGTCGGCGAAAGCCGAGGAAAGTCGGCCAAATAGCTGCGAAACTCGTCCTCACGAAGACCAGGCTCCCTGGTAAAGCGGCTCTCGAAATGCCGCCGAAACGCCTCGCACACGTCGTCGGTGGCCCGAAGGTGCGCCCCTCCGGGCTTACGACTTCACGAATGTAACGATCGCCACCTCGACGGACCTCTTCCCTGCGCAGGTCTGCGCCCATGCTCACGGCTTCGGAAGACATCTTGCTTAACCTATGCCTAATTACCTGGCCCATGTAGCGCTCGCTATTCATGCGCTCCAGGGCCTCCTTAGCTACGGCTATCTCTAGGGGATCCCCCAGCCACCGCCCGGGCGTGACTAGCCTTAAGCGTCCTCACCTTATCAGCTCTATCTAGGGCGAGCCGTTTGCTGAAATCAGTGGTGAAGGACCCTAATTCTACATTTAAGTCTGTCCCACCACCTATTCCCGATAACCGCCCCCACTAGTTCCCGCTGCACTACGCTAGTCAGCTGCTCCCGGAAGTCCTGCCTGTCCAGTAAGGACAGATTGAACTTCCAGTAGCCAGCCATTCTAGGCCTATGTTCTAACGCCACACGGGCACAAACGAGTTTGTGGTCCGTATAGCCTACCCAGTGGAACGTGGGACAATCTAACAGATCTATGTCGGCCCTTCTCACTAACATTCTGTCAAGGTAGCTAACCACCTTGTCACAAGGCCAGCTATTCGCCCACGTCCACATTTTTTCCCCGGGGTGATCGACCCGGTATCTATCGACGAGACCGAAATCCGCGATCAGATCGACCAGGCTGCGATCGCCACTTCTCCCGCTAGCACCCCACCCCCGATCTATGTTGGGGTCCAGGACGGCATTCCAGTCCCCACTAGAACTAATCGCTTGGAATCCACCAGGAAAGGCTCCAACCGCCGAAAAAACGAAACCCGCTCCTCGTGGTCGTTGGGCGCATAAACCGCAACGACCCGAAACGAACCACTTTTCACGGCAATATCGGCCACGATCAACCGTCCCTCGGCATCGGTATGCACAAGGTCCACCTTCGCATCTAGAGTCCGCTTCACCAGCAAAGACACTCCTCTGGCAAGCCGCTCCCCGTATGCTGAATAGACGACAAAGTCGCCAGACAGCACACACGCATCGGCACTGCAAACAAAGTGGGTCTCTTCGATCGCGGCAACATCCACGCCGAACGACAGGAGATCCCGGAGCAGGCGGGCCGCCTTACCCCGATCCCTCAAGCCGTTCACATTCAGCGTCGCTATCTTGACAGACATGGTTTAGATCTGCAAAAAAGAGAAAAACAGAAAAAACATGCAAAAAGCCTACTCACATACCGGGCGGAAATCTGCGCTGGTAAGGACCCCGACGGCCTGTCCCAGGTTTCCGGTTCCTAATTCGGTCGTCATACGACCGTCCAGGACAATGCCGCCGACGTCCGTGGGGTAGGTTAGTTTTACTGCCCTATATAATGAGGGATGGAGCAAAACGGGGACCCTCCCAGTACAAAAGTTTTTTAATTTTTCCAGTGTGGAATTGTCTGTTTCCACGATTCGAATGTCCGGGAATGCTTCTTTTGCTTCGAAGATGTGGTTCCACACTTTTCAGGTAAGCCCCTCTCTCCCTCACGCAGGTTATTACGCCGGGGGCCTGTGGGAAGTTTCATGGGGGTCCTCTATACTTTTGCCATCCACAGAGTTCATTTTGTATAGACCCCCGAGTATGGCTTTCCTTTGATTCGTCAGGCCCCATTTGAAATCGTTCCGATCGACTTTGCAAATCGATTCGGGGCCTGCGAACATCTTCTTCTTCTTCTTTTTCTCCCTGGAAGGGTGGGGAGGGGAAGAGGTCGATGTGTGGGGTGGGGTGGCCGATGCGTCTATGGAGGAGGAGGTGGAGGGAGAGGGGGGTGGAGCACGGGACGGGGAGGAAGGGTGGCTCCTAGGTTTGGTCGGAGCCGTCAATCTTCTTGGTGAAGCAGGGACGGAGAGCGACCTGGATCTCTCCATGCCTTCCTCCGCCCTACTACTGAAAGAATGTTTTTGTGTGCGTTTGGTTTCCTCCTCCTCGTCTTCGTCTTCCTCCCTGCACCTTTTCAGGGACGAAGAACGAGGTTGAGTCTATTTTGTCCACATCCATCTGCATCTCCGTTTGCTGGATCTGTAGTTGTTGTTGTTGTTGCTGCTCCTCATCGTTTTGTTGTTTCTCCTGCTCTTTTTTGTTCATTTTTTTTCTGCTTCTGCTGCTGCTGCTTTTGTTTTGACTGTTGCTGGACTTCCTTCGGTAGCTGCAGCCCTTCCCTTTGAGTTTGCACCTCCTTCACATTCTCAGGCTGCGACTGCCGCTCTTCCTGAGGTAGCTCTTTTGCGGGGTTGGAGACAAAACTTTAGAAGACTTCCGGCCTCTAACGACCTCTTTCCACTCTCCCTCAGATTTGGAAGTCCCCTCCCCGGTTGACTAGGTGCTACTGGTTTTGCTGTTGTTGATGATGTCGGTCGTGGTGCAACTTGTGTGCCCTTTTGCTGGGGCATTCCTTCGCCATGTGGCCCGACACACCACATGACCAACACCAAGGCTTTCTGCCCTCCACCACGACCAGCATCCTCCTGTCACGGCAGATTAATGTGTTGGGGACGTTCCTGAAGGCCGATCTGTTCTAGGGTTATCTGCACCTCCATGTCCCCCGTCTCTATCCCACCTACTTCTGAGGGCCTTCACTTCATTTACCTCTCCATATTTGGTGAAGAAGGCCCCATTCTATCTTCCGAAATGTCCACGGGCACCCCATGGACGGTAATCTTGTTCTGCGGGTGCCCATGTATTCCGTTTGAAGCCTTAGGGTTTTTTGACGTTAGCGTCTTCCCTGCCAACTCCTTGGCTTGTTGTTCAGTCTGGAGAAGGATGTCCCATAAGGCATTCTGTCCTTCTCGCCAGCACTTTGGGATAATCTGCAGAGCCTTTAGGGCCTCTTCCATACTTTCCCTGCTGACTCCAATTAACTTCCGCGTTTTTTAATGTCGGAAGTCAGCAAGGAAATTGTTCGGTTTCCACCGCGTTCAGAGCCTCTTTAATTGTGAGGAATTCGTTCCCATTGAACGTCTCCTCAAAATTTTCTTTGGTTGGCATAAAATGTGCCATCCTTTTGGAGCGGCCTATTTTGACACCAGGCCGATTTGACTGGCGACACCGTTTCTGGAACCGGTGTCGCCGGAATGTCTTTATTGTTATTATCGACCATGGTGGAAAATCCACCACAGTCTAACGGCTTAAAAACTTGTCAAATGTTATTTTCTTTGTTTGGCATATATGGACAATGTATTATTTAAGAACCAAATAAAATAAAAATTACAAAACGAAGGGGGCAAACCAAAGACAATAATAGTTTCAACAACAAAGGAAAAACGTCAAATTAAAACCGGGAGGGGTAGAAAACACGAGAAAGAATCAAAAATGCCGAGTCAACAAAAGAGAATAAGAAATCAAGAGAGAAACGAAAAATACAAAGATTTTTTGAAAATAAAGAGTAACAAAAAGGAAAAACTTATCTGTTTACGTTGTCCGAGAAATCTCTGGCGAAAACAAAGTCAATTTCAAAAGATTTTTTTTTCCCTTGGCGTTTTTTTTTTTTTTTTTTTTTGGCCATTTTATACTTTCCCGTCTGAACTTTGTGCCAAACAATGTCCAAATTCCAAAAAAGTGAAAATCCAGGAAAAAAAAAATAGTAATCCAAAATCCAATGATCCAAGTGAATTTCCCCAAAAAAAAAAAATAAATAAAAAGCTGGGAGGTGGTAAAAAAAAACCTGATAAGAACGAGAAAAAGATACTACACTTTGATGCCTTAGCCAAAAGATGGAATAATTTTATTTTCCGTGGTCCGGAAAGACTCCAGCACCTCAGAAATTTTTTGGCGAGTGGCAACCGGGCCGAACCGACGGGGCCAAGGAACGAAACGCGGGCACCCAACCCCGTTCGCCGAAATCCTGCCAGCAGTCTGCCTTTTCAGCGCTCACCGAGACAGGGCAGAGACGAGGCAATTGCCTGCCCTAGCGCCCGAAACCTCCCCCCCAACGGCGGCAGCGACGGCTGTGCGAGCAACGCCACGGAGGGGGGGAAGGTTGCGCGCGAGCAAAAGATCAAATGCTCCCTCAATAGCTTGACGTTTGAGAGATCGCCCGTCCTCCCGAATGGTAGGGGAAACATTTCAGCCGTTTGATCATTACCGTGGCAATCACCAAGACGACACCCATCATCCACGCACGAAGGAAGGAAGCAAAAAAAAAAAAAAAAAAAAAAAAAAAGTCCAGGGCGGCTTGGGTTCGGACGTCCGCCCATGACTGCCTGACCCGGTTGCAGAATGTCAGCACGAAGCAGTCTGGACGGGGGCCCGAAAGGAAGCGCCATTTACTCACCGCACCACAGCAACGGACCAAGACGACACCACGCACCAAGGAAGCAAAGCAACAAAAAAAAACTCCCCTGACGGTCCAAGGTCCATTGCCTTCTCCGGTTGAATGTCATAACGAAGAGACGATAAAAGCAAGAAACAGCGCCTTTCTTTTTGCAACGGCCCAGACAAAAGTTGCGAACTCCCTGATTGGATAATAAAAAGCACGCCTGTTCTGGGGCCCAGACAACAACTCCCTGAAAAAAGCCAAAAAAAAAAAAAAAAAAAAAAGTCAAAAGCTGGCCCGAAAGGAATAATGTTTATTTTTGGAACCGGGATGCAAATAAATGGGCAATGTCTCGAGAGGTCTATTTTTGTGTTTGTTTTTAATTGTCTCCCTAGTAGGGAGACTCCTGACTCCTGGAGGCACTGCAATACCAGGCCAACCCCGCGGCAAAGGCGGAGCAAGCCCCTGACTCTTCGCCATGTTCCAAAAAATCAGTTTAATATCGAAGTCCCACTTGGGGACGTATCAGATATTAAGCTGATAAGAACAGATACTACACTTTGATCTTAGCCAAAAGGCCGAGAAGCGATAGATATTTATTTCGTATAAAATACAAAATTGTGGCACAAGGCCGAAAAGGGGGGGGTAAAAGGCTGGTCTTCACTAACTATCTTATACCTAGCTAATTTCAGTCGCGACCCGTTCATACATTACAATTTACTCATTCACCATAAGAACTCGTCCGTCACCAATCGATCCTCCATGCACCATAATACCGCATCCACTCTAGGGAGACCTACAAAAAACGCGCCCCGTGTCTTCATAATTTAATGACCCTAACAAATATGTACAGAAAAATTCTAAGATGAAAAATGAAAGGGGTGGGGTGAGATGAACCCAATAACGAACTGAAATATTAACATAATTAAAATTAAACTTTAACTGATGTTAGTAGGGCCCGTCCAACCCTCAAAATATAGGGAGGCCACTGTATTCTGCCCATGAGACAAAATCAAGCAGCTCTCTCTCGCTAAGGGAGTGGGGAAAGGTGATAAAAAAATCATAAGGGCATGGGAAAATGTAAGGCTGACCCAGTCGAGATAGAAAATTGGGGGCCAAAAAACAAACTGGGGAGATTGGGAATCTCGGGCTGGATCATAACTAAAAGATGTGGTCCGGGAGCAACACTTACTCGCATTAACTAGGTACACCAAAGCTTGTCTAACCTAACCAAGGGGAGGGCACCACAGGAAGCCACCCCGATGCAGCGTAGGCTTGACCTAAAACAGAAAATCAAGGCTAGCCCCGTTCACACGAACCAAGCTCGCCTCAGTCACCCACCTTTCGCTGAAGACTGTCGAATGCAAGCGTTTTCTATCAGTTCTGATCTTCATCTTGAGCTGATGCTCAAAGAATCGATTCAGATCCTGATGAGAAAGACGCGTACCTCGCAAGACTTCCTCCTGTCGCGTCGTCCATATCACCATTCGGGCCGTGGCTAGCAGCGTGAGAAACACCATCCGTTTCACCCCGGAATACGGGGGGCGACACATTGTCACACGCGTATGCGCGATCCATGGGCACGAGCTTTTTCGGGAGCGAGACGAGCCGTCAGCTCGCCGACATGGTCCCATGGGGGGGGGCGGACCCGGGGGCAATGGAAGAAGGCGTGCGAACCCGTTTCCTTCAGACCAAGGCCACACCGATCGCAGTCTGGCAAATCCGCCAAGCCCCATATGAAGGCCAGGTCGTTGAGAGGCAGCCGATTCCGAGCCAGTCGCCAGGTAAGCGAAAACTCAGGGTTACTGAGGTAATCCGCCGCTGGCGCCCAAGACCAGTGAGAGCGAAGCTCGCCCTCCGACATGTCGAGTTCCTTGCGTAGGGGATCCTTCGCGACCCTCTCCACTAGCGAACGATAGAAGACCTTCCAGGCCGAGAAAGGTCGCTGGACCGAGGGACGGTCACCAGGGCCAACCGACACTCGCGAACGAAATCCGATTCCTCCCGGGGCCTACGATGGCGCTCGGCCCGCGAGATGGGGGGCTGATAGTGAGGCTAGGGAAGGCGGCCCTAACAATCCCCGTCATGACCGAATCACTTGTCAACGCGCGGCGTAGGAAAGCCAACCTCGAGGCATGTTTATGACTCAGCAGGTGTGGCATTCCCAGCCCCCCCATGACACGGACGTTGTGCACAGACTTCTCTGTCGACCCGGGTCCCGCGTACCCTCCACAGAATGGAGGTCAGCGAGCTCTCCAGCGGTTTCCTGCGGTCGTCACAGAGAGGAAGTACGGACAATCGATAAAGGACAAGAGGGAAGATGTATGTAGCACACACCTCCGCCCTGCCCTTCACGGACAACCTCCGTCGAGCCCAAATCTTACCGGCGGCTACGACCTTTGCTCGTACTTCAGACCAATTCTTCTCCAGCTGGAGGTCGGGTCCAAACCACACTCCGAGAATGCGGACAGGACCGTCCGTCCAACCGAAGGGCCCCGGAAGATCGACCCCTTCCAGGCGCCTAGCCGCAAGCCGGACGACTTGTCGCGGTTAATCTTGGCCCCTGTCACCTTTTCGTACCGATCAAGCGCCTTCTGCACCGCTCTGATGCCTCTGCGGGACGACACGAAAGCAGTTACGTCATCGGCGTACGCGGAAACCCGGGCTCGAGCCCCGCCGGGAACGACGATTCCGCGTAGGGCCGGCCTGCACGCCCCGTCCCTCAGCCGGCGAAGGAGAGGCTCCAACGCCAAAGCGTAAAGTAGGGGCGACAGCGGGCAACCCTGACGGACCGACCTAGACAGCGCGAAAGCGCCCGACAGCTTCCCGTTCACCTGTACCACAGCGCTGGGGGAGCGATACAGGAGGCTAATCCAGCGGCAGAAGTCGGGTTCGAATCCGGCGGCCTGCAGGACAGCAGCGAGGTAGCGATGGTCGACCCTATCAAATGCCTTGGACTGATCCAAATTGATCAGCGCGGCTTTCTCGTCGTCTTTTACGCCCTCTATGATCGTGCGGATCAAGTGCAGGTTGCTCTGAATTGTTCGACCCCTCACAGCACAGGTCTGCTCGGGACCCAACAGAGACTCGGCAACTGACTGCAAGCGCTCCTGCAGGATCTTGGCCATAATCTTTAACTCTGTGTTCAGCAGAGTTATGGGCCTGTAGTCGTCTAGTTTCCCCCCGACACCCTTGCCCTTTTTCAACAGCGTGATCACGCCCCTGGAGAACCGGTCGGGGAGGGACCCCTGCCGGAACCAGTTGTTGAACACGACCGTCAAAATCGGGACAAAGATGTGCGACAGCCTCAAGTACACTTCATAGGGCAGACCATCCAGACCGGGCGACTTGCCTCTGCCGACCTTCTTCAAAGCCGCGTAGACCTCGCCCTCGGTAATCTCTCCCTCGCAGCTAGCCGCTTCAGTCGGCGAAAGCCGAGGAAAGTCGGCCAAATAGCTGCGAAACTCGTCCTCACGAAGACCAGGCTCCCTGGTAAAGCGGCTCTCGAAATGCCGCCGAAACGCCTCGCACACGTCGTCGGTGGCCCGAAGGGTGCGCCCCTCCGGGCTTACGACTTCAC
This sequence comes from Acanthosepion pharaonis, assembly GCA_903632075.3. Lineage (NCBI taxonomy): Eukaryota > Metazoa > Mollusca > Cephalopoda > Sepiida > Sepiidae > Acanthosepion > Acanthosepion pharaonis. Next base: position 45,598 of record CAHIKZ030004060.1, read on the forward strand.
GAATGTAACGATCGCCACCTCGACGGACCTCTTCCCTGCGCAGGTCTGCGCCCATGCTCACGGCTTCGGAAGACATCTTGCTTAACCTATGCCTAATTACCTGGCCCATGTAGCGCTCGCTATTCATGCGCTCAGGGCCTCCTTAGCTACGGCTATCTCTAGGGGATCCCCCAGCCACCGCCCGGGCGTGACTAGCCTTAAGCGTCCTCACCTTATCAGCTCTATCTAGGGCGAGCCGTTTGCTGAAATCAGTGGTGAAGGACCCTAATTCTACATTTAAGTCTGTCCCACCACCTATTCCCGATAACCGCCCCCACTAGTTCCCGCTGCACTACGCTAGTCAGCTGCTCCCGGAAGTCCTGCCTGTCCAGTAAGGACAGATTGAACTTCCAGTAGCCAGCCATTCTAGGCCTATGTTCTAACGCCACACGGGCACAAACGAGTTTGTGGTCCGTGTAGCCTACCCAGTGGAACGTGGGACAATCTAACAGATCTATGTCGGCCCTTCTCACTAACATTCTGTCAAGGTAGCTAACCACCTTGTCACAAGGCCAGCTATTCGCCCACGTCCACATTTTTTCCCCGGGGTGATCGACCCGGTATCTATCGACGAGACCGAAATCCGCGATCAGATCGACCAGGCTGCGATCGCCACTTCTCCCGCTAGCACCCCACCCCCGATCTATGTTGGGGTCCAGGACGGCATTCCAGTCCCCACTAGAACTAATCGCTTGGAATCCACCAGGAAAGGCTCCAACCGCCGAAAAAACGAAACCCGCTCCTCGTGGTCGTTGGGCGCATAAACCGCAACGACCCGAAACGAACCACTTTTCACGGCAATATCGGCCACGATCAACCGTCCCTCGGCATCGGTATGCACAAGGTCCACCTTCGCATCTAGAGTCCGCTTCACCAGCAAAGACACTCCTCTGGCAAGCCGCTCCCCGTATGCTGAATAGACGACAAAGTCGCCAGACAGCACACACGCATCGGCACTGCAAACAAAGTGGGTCTCTTCGATCGCGGCAACATCCACGCCGAACGACAGGAGATCCCGGAGCAGGCGGGCCGCCTTACCCCGATCCCTCAAGCCGTTCACATTCAGCGTCGCTATCTTGACAGACATGGTTTAGGATCTGCAAAAATAAAAAACAGAAAAAAACATGCAAAAAGCCTACTCACATACCGGGCGGAAATCTGCGCTGGTAAGGACCCCGACGGCCTGTCCCAGGTTTCCGGTTCCTAATTCGGTCGTCATACGACCGTCCAGGACAATGCCGCCGACGTCCGTGGGGTAGGTTAGTTTTACTGCCCTATATAATGAGGGATGGAGCAAAACGGGGACCCTCCCAGTACAAAAGTTTTTTAATTTTTCCAGTGTGGAATTGTCTGTTTCTACGATTCTGATTTCGGGAAGGCTTCTTTTTGCTTCGAAGATGTGGTTCCACACCTTTGAGATATGCCCCTTCTCCCTCACACGCAGGTTATTACGCCGGGGGCCTGTGGGAAGTTTCAGGGGTCCTCTATACTTTTGCCATCCACGGAGTTCATTTTGTAGAGACCCCGAGTATGGCTTTCCTTTGATTCGTCAGGCCCCATTTAAAATCGTTCCGGTCGACTTTGCAAATCGATTCGGGGCCTGCGAACATCTTCTTCTTCTTCTTTTTCTCCCTGGAAGGGTGGGGAGGGAAGAGGTTGATGTGTGGGGTGGGGTGGCCGATGCGTCTAGGAAGGAGGAGGTGGAGGGGAGAGGGGGTGGAGCACGGGACGGGGGAGGAAGGGTGGCTCCTAGGTTTGGTCGGAGCCTCAATCTTCTTGGTGAAGCAGGGACGGAGAGCGACCTGGATCTCTCCATGCCTTCCTCCGCCCTACTACTGAAGACAGTCTTTTTGGGACTTTGGTTTCTTCCTCTTCGTCTTCGTCTTCCTCCCTGCACCTTTTCAGGGATGAAGAACGAGGTGGAGGTATTTTGTCCACCTCCATCTGCTCATTCTCTTGTTGTTGTTGCTGCTGCTGTTGTTGTTGTTTTTGATGTTCTTGCTGCTGCTGATCTTTTTGCTGTTTCATTTGTTGTTTTTCTGTTTCGGCTGATGCTGCTGTTGTTGTTGTTGTTTGGGCTGCTGTCGCTGGTCTCCTTTGTAGTCTGCAGCCCTTCCTTCTGAGTTGGTATTGCCTTTTCAGGCTGAGGTATCTCTGTTT
>CAHIKZ030004061.1:0-27500 GCA_903632075.3 Acanthosepion pharaonis
TTATATGTTCTGTAGTTAGAATATGTTTGCCCCCATTGTGTCTTTTAACCTCCTTTGATTTTAAAATTGTAATTAGAAATCTTATGATTTATTTAAAGTAATAACTAGGAATCTCTACTAAATATTTTGAGAATAAATAACTTTATGATCCAATGAACTATTTAGATTAATAACGACACTTAAGTATGACGAAAGTTTTATGAGGAATTATTTTCATAATATATGGTGGTCCGAAAGTTTTGTCACTTTACATAAAATAATTTTCCATTTTAGATGTCTGACACTTACATCTAAAGTTATGACAAGAGTTTCTACAGTGTGACAGCTTCAATGAATTGCAACTCAAGCGTAATCTACTGTCTTCCATAAAACCGTGGTGGCATTGTCCTTTCTCCTCACTAAAGTCATATCATCCCTGTGTCTTTTTAACTTAGAATGTTTGAAAATATGATCTTTAATGCTGAATATCTTAGGTTTTGTTTTCCGCATTGCGTTACAATAGAAAACTGAAAAGCTGAATCTAGTACATGTGTTTTGTATTACTGTATAACATGTTCTATTGTTTTCGTTACATTTTCGTAGACGTGATAAGAATTTCGTACCACCCTGTACATTAGATAGATTACGGCAAGAATTATGGCAGCATTCACCAACTTAAGCAGGGAGACCATCCAGAAAAGATGCAGCAGATTCTGAAGTCGTCATAGGTCTCCAGTGGAGCGTTTATTGAATAAATTTACTCTTTACTATTTCGAAATACTGTTGTTGTTTTTTTAATTGTGAATTGACCAATTCATCTATTTCTTCATTCTCGAGATATACTACGTATCTACTGTATCCAGTAATACACCAATAAAATTGATTATTAGCGCTATAAATTATAGAAATAACTTTTAGCTATATTGATGTGAAACAAATCCACCTACAAAGATTCTATGGAAGCCATTTGATGCATATAGAGAGCCTCTCTTTTTCGTTCTCTCACTCATGAAAAACTAACATATTTCCAAAGTTGGGGTGTTGTGTTTTGTGAATATTACTCTGAACAATGCAGGATTTGAGTAAGTTTTTTTAATGCAAAAGGTTGAAAATCCAGTCACGCGTTTCATTTCGCAATAATTTCTGGGAAAAAAGACTGTAATTCATCTTTTATCATTTAGCTATGAATTAAGCATCTTCAGGATTGCCAGCTACTTAAAACTTGAAATCCGAGCCGAGTTTGATCTCTAGTTGGGTTCATTATATTCAATTACGCGCAAATACTCTTGGAAAAGTATGAATCTATCTTATACTCCGCTAGCTATGGGATAAAATTTAGGATGAGTGTTCGAAGAAATAAATACTCTTCTTAAATATATATTAATGCAATAGTAAATTAAAATCGAAAATATATTTTGCTTTTAAATAACGCAAAAGAAGCCGTAACGTTCAAGCCAGTCAATCACTATAAAAGTAATAGAATTGTTTGTTTGTTTTCTTTTTATTTTGTTTGTAAAAGGTGCTGGAAACAAAACTTAAAATATTCATCATTAAAGCTCGTATTTTAAAACATTTTAAATTAAAAAAAAAATCAAATAAAACGCTGTCAGGGAAAGAGAATGATAAGACTTTAGTGAGGAGAAAGGACAATGATGACACGGGTTTATGAAAAACAGTAGATTACGATTTGGTGTTATATTTAAAACCTTGACGAGCGTAGGTGGCTTGTTTATTGCTTGTAATCAATAAACCGGAAGTGATTTTCACACGCGTGAAGTGCCAGAAACGAACTATATGAATATAACATATTTGTGCATATAGCTAGTTCAACAGTATAACTGTGAGACAGTGTTGTCAATATAGTAATATGCGTAAATTTTTGCAGTCGATGGAACAAGTACGAAAGCTCCTCAGAATAATTACCATGAAAATATTAATAGAAAAGACAAGGGAAAACCCCGTCAGGGCGGATGAAAGGTAACTGATGAGATGCCAAGTAAGGATCGATTACATTACTGAGACATTTTTGGATATTGGCAAGAATAGGTATACAGGGCACGATGGAAAAAATCATCGTCTAAATTACGCAAAAAAATGACAATAACACTTGACATCTCATATTAACAGGTATACAGGGTGCGATGGATAAATTGTCGTCTAAGTAACGCAAAAATGAAAATAACATTTGACATCTCATATTAAAAGATATACAGGGTGCGATGGATAAATTGTCGTCTAAGTAACGCAAAAAATGAAAAAATGACACCTCAAATTGATACAGGGTGATGATAAACCTCAAAAAATTAACTTGACAGGTATTAACAGGGTGCGATGGATAAATTGTCGTCTAAGTAACGCAAAAATGAAAATAACACTTGACACCTCAAATTAATAGGTATACAGGGTGCGATGGATAAATTGTCGTCTAAGTAACGCAAAAATGAAAATAAATGACAAATAACAGGTATACATCTAAATTTTAATGACATCTAATATATTTACCAAAATTGCACAGCAGTATTTCGAAATAGTAAAGAGTAAATTTATTCAATAAACTCTCCACTTGCGACCTATGACGACTTCAGAATCTGCTGCATCTTTTTCTGGGTGGTCTCCTTGTTTAAGTTGGTGAATGCTGCCATAATTCTTGTCTTAAGTTTATCTCTTTGTTGTTACAAAGCGATTTGTTAGTCATTCTCTTAACTACGTCGCATGCATAATAACCAAGGGAGTTGCAGTGGGGCGTGTTATGTGTCCAGATATAAGGGGTGATGTGGTCACAGAAATTGTCTGACAGCTATGACTCGATTTTCCTGCTTGAGTGGCATTGTGCAGAGTCCTGTTGCCAGACATAGGGTTTTCCAGCAGATACCCTCTTAACCCAGGACGATGTAGGCTTCCGTCTGCGGCCATGTGGGAGGATGAATGGAGGCATAACTTCGCCATCACCATCACCAACTCTTTTCGAATACGCTGCACTCTCCTCAGATTGATAACCAAGCACTCTACAATGTTCGTATTGGAGCTTCCGGCGCGAATGCCAAGCAGTACAGTATGCTGTTTCCAAATTTCTTGAGGAGTGAATTGCGTCATGGTGTTTGACCCTACTGTACTGTGTAGTCGACAAAATCAAAAAACAAGCAACGCATATGCGCGAAATCAAATATATCAAATTGTGATAATTTACCCATCGCACCTTGTATTTCTTAGGAGCAACATATGGAAGTAAGATGGATTCTGATCATAACCGTTGTCTGGTACGATACAGTGAAGAAGATTTCCTAACAGCAGCCGTCGCATTTGATTCAATAACATTACTCCACTTCATACCAATGGAAATCCTGTACCGAACGAGCCGCAAACATTTGCTCTCCCGGGGTTTTGTTGATGTCAGGCAGAAAGGTTCTCTTTGAGGATTAAATAAATCAAAATTTAACTTACCCTTTCTCCATTTAACCACTGACCGTCGGCTACTTTCGAGAGTATCTAGCAGTTTTACCTTGTCAGACTTGCTACGGAGACAGGTGTAAATAGATGTGTCATCATCCTAAATACTTAATTGGGATCTGATGACATCGGGAGGTTGCTGGTGAAGATAAGAAAACAAAGTAAGCCAAAGGACATAACATTGGTGGACCTCCACATTAATGTGAAGTGATCTAGTACTCTGTCCGTTTAAAACAATATAGGATTTGTTAAGAACGATTATATTTATCCAAATATTCGCCCAGAGAGAGCATATACTTTGAATTTTTGTAGATGACCAGAGGACAACCCCTATGAAACGGCTTCGAGATATCTATAACCACAGATCAAGTTTCGCATTTCTTATGTTCTGCGTGTAGAATTCATTTATTAAAGATTCGGATATTTGGCATTTGTTCAGAAACGATGTGCGTTCCTAAACAATGGTGTTCTTCATTGGCACGCACATCATTCTCAGAAATCTCAACTCATCGAAAATGCACAATGAAAGTCATCTTGATCGATAGCAGATTCACCAACATGCACCGAGGAAAATGTCCTACTTGGGACAGGCAAAAATGGACGATGTGTTCATATCGAGTATCCGCATGTTTCCAGTATTCTTTGCGCTTAATTCAACCGACGTCAATCCTCAAATATCTTCAAATTTACTGAACCGCTTTATTTGAAGTTGGAAGGAATTTTCCATTCCTTATATTCGTTACGGTTTACTTTTTTTTACTATTTGTAAGCGTACAGTTATAGATATGTTCATCGTTTTTTCTGTTCATTCTCCTTTTATCGCGTTAGCCAGGACCATTAAAGAAGCAGAAGAAAAAATATCTGATGATAGCTTGCCTCAGTGTAACCATATATGCTTTTCCCATTGTCAGTTCTATAAAAAATTCACCTCTGTTTGAAATCCACGAGATAGAATCAGTAAGATACTACCGTTTTTTGTGTTAGTTATCATTTTCGTTTTAAATAGTATCGAGTTGTCACCATTTTGAGATTTCGATTTCAAGGCCCTTGTATTTTGTAAATTTTTGAAGATTTTCAAAGATACTGTTGACGGACTGCCATGTCAATAAGGAGCACATTTTTTTCTGTCTCAACGCGATGTCTGGGCGAGATGTATTGTAAAATCCATAAAATTACAGGTCCTACCTCGATGACTGGGTCTGACGGAACATACCATGTCAGATTTTCCTGTCATGACGAGTCTTAAGTGCTAATAAGCAACCTAATACAAGCTAGCAGTTGTTTCTGAATTTTATCTCCGCTGTCTAAACGCGATGTCTGGGCGATTTATCATTATTATTATTATTATTATTATTATTATTATTATTTTATTCCTTTGTCTGTATGTGACATTTTCCCTGATCACTTAAAAAAAAAAATCCCATAGATAAAATTGTTAAGAACAATGTTTTTTACTTTAAGGTCCTACCAGGAACCTCAATGATGACCGGGTCTGAGTGATATTCATTTTATTATTATTATTATTATTATTAATTTCATCATTCGAGTTGGACACACTACCTTCCGGAAAGTAAAAAGCCACATTTTGTTAAGATTTTCCTGTCATAAGACAATTTTCTGTATGTCTCTTAAGCTGGGGCTTCAGGGATTCTTTCAATGTGTTGTTTTGTTCCATTTTTTTATAATTCCAAGTGTGGTATTATTCTTGTTTTCAATTTCCACATTTTTTTCTATTTCAATTTCCAGGTCTTTGTATTTTGATGCTTGGTTATGTTACAATCCGCTGGACGTTTACATATCAATTAGTAGGCAAGTTTTTTTTTTTCTGGTTTTTGCAATGACCTAATACAAATGGTATAATCCCTAGAAGCCTGTAAGTTGTTTCAGTGTTTGAATATTTATCGTGACATAGAAACTGCATTGTTTCTTGGTATTTGTCACAGGCATTTTGGATAACACAATTTTTTTAGTATATGTGTCTTGGCTGCAAGAATGAATTCTCATCGATGAGTATTAACTTTATCAACAGCATTGGTCATCTGTTCAAGAATAAACATGTTTTATTTATACAGAATCTACTAAATGTAAAATGTTTTATTTATTCTTTATTATTATTATTATTATATTTTATCATCCAGTCATTTGTTGTTTCCATGTAAGTTTATTAGTTGTTTAGCTGAATAAGACCTCTTCCACCTTCTTTACGGGGTATGTATAGATTATTCACATTAGCCTTTATTCCTTTGATTTCTTGTTTTTAGTCCATGATGTCATTTAGAGTCCAGTTCAAGATGTTGAAACTATATTGGACCAGGTTATTTCCTGTTCTGAGAATTCAATCAGTTTTTAATAAAATAACTCTTTACGCACTATTTCTTTTCATTTTCTTATGGTGAATCTTTTACATAGGATAAAGCCCTTGTTTCAGCAGGGTCTAAACTAGGGGAAGTTTGTTGGCTGTAAAACCCTTTAGCACATTTATCCAAATTGAATTTCATTTTTTATTTTACAGTTTGCAGAAGACCTTCCAGCTCATTGTAGCATACAATTTTAAGTCATCCATGTAAAATAGATGGTTTATTTTCTTTTGAGCTATTTTGAACCCATTCTTTAATAAGATATGCAAAAATAATAAAGGAGACAAAATCTTCCTCTATTGATGTTTATTTCGCCAGACTTATAGGTTCCATTTTTTATGATTGAGGTAAAGTGTACGATTGTTTGATGAAATTGATGATAACGGGTGATTTACTTCATGACTTTAAGATCCATTATTATTATTATTATTATTATTATTATTATTATTATTATTATTATTATTCTCCACGTTCTTATCTTTCTTCTTTTCTTTATCTGTGACGTTGGTCTTCTCCAGATCAAGTGAAGGAATGGCTCATTACTCCGCCAGCCCAGTGTGTGCTATTAGGGGCGGAAGTGGCACCCTCGTGAGAACATGTCTCTTTGGTTCACGCTAGACCAAGTGTACTTGCGCATAATGAGAATGTAACGAACCGGACGGGAACTCTAACTCAGCTTTTCGACTTCTTATTCTCAGATGCCATTCATTACACCACCCGCACATTGCATAACCAACCTTGCAGCTCATGTCATTTTTTCAATAATGCCAAACGAACGTCTTTTCCATCTGTAATACTGTTGGAGGCCGGTAACATTCATATATTTCTATATTTCAATTTATTTTTTACAGGCCAACGTCAGGTATCCCGCCTGCTATATCTATAAGAATATTTTTTAAAAAAAAGTCTTCAAATATCTTATCTATTCAATTTAACGGCTTTGCAACTACAAAAGAAAAGCAACAATTTATCATGAGTCAAAAATAATTGTTAATTCTATTTGATTCTCTGAGAACATATCAGACTCTGGAAACAATCAATAATGTTCTCTAGATAGTCTAACTTTCAACTAGATTAGAATTCATATTTAGTGCAAATATTTTTTATCTGCTTTACGTGGAAGAAACATGGTATGATTTTAATTTCGTCCAGCTCTTCCGGTATAATTAAAAGATAGGAACGCCGTGTGCTGTTTTTCAAGTTAGTTCTCTGATGATATTTAATAATCATAGCAATTGCACAAACAAGACACAGAGCAGAAACAAATAAAATATCTGGCACAATATATTATTTCATGTAGATCTGGCATCTTTGAGAAAAGTAAAGTTGATTATTCAATATTTTGCTTTGAATTAAATATTCTTATAATGAAAGAACATATATATGTGTGTTTTTATACTTGCATATCACTATGCATACATGCATTTACATATTATCGAGCCTTTTTATATATATATATATATATATATATATATATATATATATATATATATATATATATATATAAAACTTAAACACTAATATTCCATGGTCATAATTTATTCCATTGGAATCGTCAATACGATCAATTCATCAGACCTACAAAAAGAAAACAGAAAAACAACTCCAACTTGTTTTTTCAGTTTTTTTGAATTTGTAGGTCTGATGAATTGGATGTAATTACGATTCCAATGGAATAAATTATGACCATGGAATATTAGTGTTTTAAGCCTTTTATTATATTCTTACTCTGTCCTGGACATTGGGTTCTACCTGGATTCTATCATCTTGGAATTCTTATTCAAAAATATACATGTATGGGTATTTATATATTTTGCATATGTATGTATATTTACACTAATATTATCTATATATATATATATATATTTTGCATATATATGTATATATTTACCACTAATATTATCTATCTATATATATCTATATATATATATATATATATAGATAATATTAGTGGTAAATATACACATACATATGCAAAAATATATATATATATATATATATATATATATGCACAAACACACACACACATATATATATACATATACATACATATATATATATATATATATATATGTACACATATAAATACATGCATGAAAATATTTATCTTACACATATATATGTACATGTATGTGTAGCACTCATACACACACAACACACACACACACACACACACACACACACACACACACACACATATATATATATATATATATATATATATATATTAAAAGCAATCTCTATTTTCAGGTCGCTGATATAGATTCAAAGAATCAACAGCATACACTTTCTTGAGTTTGGACATTGGATTTGTGATAAGGTATCTAACTGAATTTGTTTTATTGACCCTATTTATCCTCAGAAATACGCTGGCGTTTCCTTCATATATAGTTTATCTTTCATTCAGTCTAATCTGAGGAAGCCAAAGAGAACAGACGTTAATAAAGATTATATTTTGTCTCACTGAATATATATATATATATATATATATATATATATTTATATTTATATATACACACACACAGACACACACACACACACACACATATATATATATATATATTTACATACACACACACACACACACACACACACACACACACACACACACACACACACACATATATATATATATATATATATATATATATATATATATATATATATGTAGTGGTTCCAACGAGAGAAAAGTATATTAAAAAGAAGAGAAGAGAGGTGCCGCTAACGTTTTTGGTTGTAATGTGGATTTCTTTAGAAAAAATATTATGCTTTGTTTATATAATATATATATATATATATATATATATATATATATATATATATATATATATACAACAATTTCCACCAGGAAGAAGACGCCACTGTTTTCGTGTTATTTTTCTTCAGTTTTCGTATGGATTATCTTTGGGGAATATTCTATTCTCATTTTTCTTTCATTGAACAGTTTTATTTCAAACTATTTACAAGATTCATGGATCGTGGACACTTCACCAGTGCACTTTGTGCCATATATTTCGAAATCCTTTAAGCACTGGCATCAGTTTGAAGATATAAATTCTCCGGTCAGTAATAGAAATTGACATTTGACCATCTATAAAGGATCTCCATTCTTGGATTAAATTCAAAGATGTCTTTCGTCCAAGTTGGCATTTCAAGGTAGGGCATAATGTTTATTTTGCCAGGCTATTTTGTTTTTAGGTTGAGGAAAGAAGAGGAAGGTACATGTTTTTTTTTCTCTTCCAGACATGCCTGTAAATGGATGCAAACGGTTCCCGACGGAAACTGATCTCGAGCCACCAATTTTCCTTACTGATCAGCTCGTTCACAGCTCTGGTCATATGTAGGATGAAAAATTCCACTTGATTTTTCACTTCAACCTTTAATAAATATCTATTAAATATGTAGATCTTTACTAGCCACTGATAGGAGGTTCATATCCACTTCTATAGATATCGTTTTTAGTTTTGTATGTACACTAGTCTTAGCCTAATACAGGTTAATGTTAAATACGAGGGTTAGTTTTGATTCAGATAGTTTAATTTGGACGAAGTATCTAAGGTCTTAAAGCCATGAAATACAAAGCAAACAATGGATTATTAGATACGGAGACATAGATCCCATTTACACTGGATTGAAAAATTACATATTGGTTCTTTTTAGAATAAAGGGTATATAGTTAGACATAGGACTATTTCTCTTTAGAATCAAGGCGGTAAATATAGGTTAGTTTAAGGTCAGAATAAATATCGAGACATGTCCTGTTTGCATGAGAGTAAGTGATGTAGAGAATGGTTCAGGTTAAGCGAGTGTGCAGACGATGAATATAGAACCGTTTTACACAATAGTGAAAAAGGTAGGTATATGTCCGCTAGTGTGGGTACTAACTCGTTGTATATTCTAAACCCCCACAAATCAAATGAGAGAGTGAATGCTAATAAGAATATTATCTAACGCTAAACTTCCAAGTTGGCAAACACCACTTACAACAAAACCCAGCAATGACAAAACTTTCCTTTTCTTCAAGACTACAATCATAACTTGCTAATTTTTTCGGATATGAACATCTGGAACTAACCTGTTAAATGTCATATATATATATATATATATATATATATATATATATATATATATATATATATATATATATATTTGTAACTACTCATGTGTACCTTTCTAAATATATGACTTGATTCATAGCGAGTTTTCTTTGTCAGTCCATATCGATTGGTTTATATGTTTGCCCATGGGAATATGTGGCTTAGAAACGTGTCGCCAAGATTTGTTCTTTTTTACTCCCTTAATATAGAAAAGCACATTAATTTATTGCTCACCATGCAACTATGGTTTTCCAGAGTTCTCAATGTGCGCGTTCTCTGTCCTATTGAAATATTTTGGAAGAAGATAAACTAATTACTGTGTTTCCGGTTTCAAACCAGATTTCGAGCAAGAAATAAGATCTAGATGATTGATTAAGTGAAAGTCAATTCCTTATCCGAGGCAGAAGAAATCGTTAATTTTATTTTTTCAGCATGCTCAAAAGTGCACCATTATATGCACCGTGTATATATATATATATATATATATATATATATATATATATATATATATATATATATATGTGTGTGTGTGTGTGTGTGTGTGTGTATATTTGTAATGTCATGTACATTCTGAATGCAGGCTATTACGAGTATCCGCGGATTTAATTCCTGTTATTTACAAAGTATAGACTAGACGTCTTGGGGAAAGTCAATGGAATGCGTTTCACGTTGTCTTTTCCACGGATTTTAATTAAGAAAATACTGGATGCCATCCATATCTAAAATGGCATATATACAATGTTGTTTAATGTATTGCAGAAATGAATCCATACCATCCTTAATGGCATTAGTGCTAAAGTGAACGTCGTTTGAACTTGGCAGTCTGACTGCACTAAATGCATCGATAACTCAATCTATCTATCTATCTATCTATCTATCTATCTATCTATCTCACACGTTTCTTTATCTATCAACATTACCTTCCATTACACTCTTTTCGTTATCTATCTATCTATCTATCTATCTATCTATCTATCTATCTATCTATCTATCTATCTATCTCCAACCATTCATTGACTATCAACATCACTCTCTCTCTCTCCATCCGATCCGACACTTCTTTTTTGTATAAGTCTACGTTATCTATATATTTATCTCTTTATGACATTCTCTCTGTCTCTGTCTCTCTTTTCTATATATATATATATATATATATATATATATATATATATATATATATATATATATATATATATATATATATAATAAAAACTTAAACACTAATATTCCATGGTCATAATTTATTCCATTGGAATATTTTCCACTAATATTATCTATATATATATATATATATATATATATATATATATATATATATATATATATATATATATATATCTTTTTTTATTTCTATTTCTATCGCAATACTTTTGTTGAATATGTTAAGATTCCGACATTTTATGATTAAGTAATAAATAGACGCGAAGATATAAAAATATAAGTAATATTTTTTGGGTGTTTTACTTGGTGCTATAGCAAAAAAGGATATCTCTTTATTACTACTCAGCAATGATTACAGCCATTATTGTTTACTTCCCACTTATGATATCAAACTCTAATTCAACTATTCTTAGTAATTAAAATGTTTTTTTTTATTATACCGTTTATATAATCAGTGTTGTAACTATCTGCCGATTTTATTTTTTTTCTTCTGTATCTTCCTCGAGGCTAGATTCATACTGATCTGTTTATCAACATAGTTTCCCCACTACTCATTCAACTCGGCCAATCTCTCATTTTATATCAGCTGATATTTTCAGGGTTTTTCTTTTTTAACTATATACCTTTTTTTTCACAAATAGTATATTCAACAGCGTAGCATGATTTTATAATGCTCTCGTCAGCGTAACTTATCAACTATAAACATAGTTTAATGAAGGCAATGCACTTAAATTGCAAATGTTCTTTTTTCATAATGAACACAGATAAAATATTGATAAAATAGTATTTCAGTATTCGTACATTCGGAGAATCAGAAGTCAGGAGACCTTCAAGAGAGAAAACCGTAGTAGGCAGTGACAAACAGTGCCAGTTTAGCTTTAGATCAACAGAAATTTGAGAGAATGTTTTCATTCGTGTTCTCTCACTTGTCTGTGCGTTCGATGTTGGCCTGATATTCTTCACAGTAGTAGGTTACTATTTCCCCTTCAGACAACTGATTTTTTAGCAAAAAAAAAAAAAAAAATAGAAAAATATATTAAATAAAGCGAGAATTCGACAAGTAATAATAAAGATGATTAAGTTGTAATCAATGCTCCTACACAAGAAGACGTCTAAAGTTTTTAGAAACCAAGAAAGTCAAGTATTTTATCTGTTGTTACTATTTCAGGACATTATTTATTAGAACTGATAGATTTTCAAATCAGTTGGTATTCTATGGATGCCACAAGGTGTTTCTATTATAGAAGGAGAGAGAAACAGAAAATCTAATGATTATTACATGATAAGGTTTCTCAGATGTCTTCATCGACTGCTCATAAATCACTGAGAAAAATTAAAAAAAAACAGACCAGATTTACTAGCCCGTATGATTCAAGAAAATTCCACAGGCTCCGTAGTCCTGGGTATGACAATAAACAACATCCGGCAGCAATATCCAGGATATTGGAGGTTTTGAGATATCTGGAATCCACTCTTATTGTTTGTTGTTCCCGATCCGGGTGATAGCAGCTTTCAGGGTCCTAGCGATGGGCAAATAGTGAACCTCCAAGTATCATGAAATTATAAAAATACATTTTATAATAAAAATACTAGCAATATATATTTATATAAAAAGGATTACAATTAATTTTATAGCAAAGTGACCAAGAATGCATTTTGTCTGTAGCTGACGCCATAAAATTGTATTAAAAATATTTAGATTTAGCCATTAAATGACCTATAGATTTGTTGATATACCGTTAAACAAAGTCAACGAAACCAACCTAACAGACTCCGTTTCTTAATTATCTGTAAATTACCATCTTGGAAATGATAATGGAATGCCTTCACGATGATTTCTTCACAGTTCTGAATTTTGAGATTTTTTTTCACGATAAGAAAGTCCCATCTACCTGCTATTTAACCCAAACTTTTGGAGAAAAGAAACAGATTACTGCTTTTCCCATGGCCATATGTATGAAAGGGAACCCAACAGAAAAGACTGAATTTGACGAAACACAATAAAACAAAAATTTTCTATAAACTAAAACATTATTTCACATAAGCATAAAGCGAGCACATTTTAAAAAAATCAGTTCTTTTTTGATAGAATGTAGTTTTGTGTTGAACCTAAAATTTAATTCATAAAACCGAATGACATTAGTACATGACTGAACATATCTTGCGACGACAACTGGAACAATGAAAAATAATTTCAGCATTAGTTATGATTCACCGTCTTTGACTTAAAAAAAAATAGAAAATAAGACCTTAGATGGAAATTGCCCGTTTGCATAAAATTAACATTGATAATGAGGGAAGTTGATTTTAATTTAGTTAAAAAAGCAGAATTTTACTCACTACGAAGTCTGGAGTTTGGGTCATAAGTAACGACACCAAGAATAGGATTTATATTTTGTAATAACTTTTGAGCATTTAGTTTGAAATATTGTGTTAAATAATGTACAAAAATCGCAATTACCGCGGGCTTTTGCTGACAAACGAATTTCAAAATTTTACAATTTCACGAATAAATACAAATACATTTTATATATTTTGTATTATGGGCATTGAATGGAAGATGTATATTCCCAGCAAAATTTTAATTATGAATCACCACAAGCAAAATATGCAATTTTCTTACTGTATTCGATAAGTAAAAACTGTTAAAAATATTGTAAAATATTACAAAAAAGACTACTCTTTAAATTTTAAGTTTGCATTGTTTTTTGAGAATCGCTCTCACACTACAGCACTGTATAACATATTACATCATAATATAGCTAAATTGTTCAGTGCAGTTTCACTTTGAATGAAATGAAGGTTTTATTTGATGGCACCATTATTTATTAATAAGTTGCTTGTGCTATTCATATTTATACATTTTGTATAGCTTCAGTAAATTAAAAATTTTAAAAGGATGTGCTGTTAGTCTTTCAGTGATCACCGAAATGAAATTCCAACGTTAGGACTTTGAACCTAAACGTTATCTTTAAAATAGTTTGCTCAAAAAGCGCTAAAAATTTGGAAAAGAACAGTTTGCGACTTTATTTCGCATCTGAAATCCCAAGTTTCAAATTGAGCTCAATACCACGGTTACAAAAGCGACCTATCCTATTGATCATTAACTAGCATTGTAATTTATCAATTATTGGCATCTCACTGTGAAGGAATATTGAGCTAATTTTGCAGAGGCTTACTTCTGAGTAATAAGTTGTATCATATTCAGCAAATAACTTTAAGCTGGTCCATTCCTTTGCATACGGTAAATTTATCTACAATTTTTTTCTCTTTTCTTTAGATAATAACACGCGTAAAGTTATTAGAGTGAATGTACAATTTAATATGGAATTCCAAAATATCTTAAGCTAGTTTTATTGCTAGCACGACCAAAATTATCAAAATACGGATCTTTATTAAATATACATTTCCTTGGCGACGTGTTGTCCAAATATTTCTATAATTATCCCACTTGTAGTAATATGTCAAGCCCCAAACCGGCGCTGTTTAGACAGTTTATCTCCTAGTAGATAGGTTTAAGCGCAACGTTCAATGTCTATATGTCACACTGCCAGTTTCAGTTGAAGCGAGCGTTTGACGTGTTTGTTGTTGGCTGTGTTGGTATTTCAATGCGGCCTTCTTAAACGATCTTACTACAAAATATTTCTATCAAACTGTTGGGATGCTGTCTGTGACGTTTCTTCAGAAACGTCTTTTGAAAATTATCTACTTGACTATTTAAGCCAGGCTTTAGCTCAACGAATAAATGTTTACTGATTTAGTCGGCCAGAAACAGCGCAGATATTTATTTCCCCTTAAAAGTTCGAAGAGAATTTCGCTCAGATAGAATTTAAGAAATTCTCGTTTGAAAATTTAAATAACGAATGATCAACTCAACTTTTTATAATTATCCAACAGTCATCTTTTATATGCTTATGTTCCTTCAGGACAAAGTCAATCTTATCACGCCACAAGACCTTGCCATTTAATTTGTTTTATTTGATCCAATTTTACGGCTTATCAACCCATTTGCAGTTTATTTAAAGCCATAAAAATATTTTTTAGATTGTAATCATATTTTTTCGTCTTGCTAATTATGCCATAGCTGTGGGAGAAGATTTCGATTCAAATCTTCCCTAAGGGCATTTTCGCGTAATTGAATATAACGAGCCCAACTGAGATTGGAACTCTGCACTCCCATTAAAAATTACGAGACATTATCCATTACACCAGCCGCACATCCACGTTTTCAATAGCTGGTATTCACAAGCGGTTACACATCTAGGCCAGTTCAGACTCGACGTTAGTTGAGCGTACGGGAATCGGCATTTCAACGTGATGTGGCCGTAAGCGTCCGTCATTTGTTGCTATAAATTTTACAGCTATGTTTCTAACAGCAATACGCCTTATAGCTACGTAAACAAAGTTGAATTAGACACATTTTTCCGTGCTCCATTTTTAACGAGCAACGAGAGATTTTCACTAGAACTGCTACTTTGTATAGCAAATTCTCGCGTGGATGCTTCTTTGAACACTACAATCTTCAAACCTCTTCAAGTCAAGATCAATCATTATCTGTTCACACCATCATAATTTGTTTTCTAACTACTCTCACATTTATATCACATACCTCGTTCAGTAATCCTTTACCCAAGAGTCTCTTGAGTCATATATAAATTGAACCTTATTAAAAAATTAACGTTTGCCATATCTGTTTTCACTTTTTCTTTAATCAACTCACAAATAATTGATAAGTATGTAACTTACAGTTTTCCTGATATTCTTGGTTCCAGTATATCTTGTTAGTTTTTTAAATTTATTTAAGTGTCCCCAAAATTTTCATTCTATGAATTATTTTGGATTGGCTTTATTTAACCGGATCTTCACTACCAAAATTTAAATTTTCAACTTGAAAATGCAAGACATGAAAACGATATTGGTAATGGCGACATCCAAATCTGCTTCATTATAATGCTCGATCTCATTTTGGGGCCTGATCTCAAAAGCATTTTTTGAAAAGAAAGATTTCGTTCAAAAAAATCTTTAGTTCAACTCGATGGCGTAAAATATATAGATGTTTACAGTTCAAAGTTTAAATACATTCTTATAATCAGACATTATTTTCCAAACAAACTAATATTAGTTTGTTTGGAGTTTTAAATAATGGGGAACGTTTCATTGATTACTATGACTTAACCCGTTTTTGATCTTATGACTGAAGTTTGAGTTCGACGTCCGTAGTTTTTTTCCCCTGTGTTGCGAGCAGTTTAAACATATATTTCAGTTTAGCTCTCTTGCTCATCTTTGCAAGAATTGATCAGTCACTGAAATTAGAATCATGAACAATATGATCTATCTAAAATCCATATTCCACTGTTCATAAGCACTCTAAAATCTCTTTGCTACATTTTTCGCCATCTGTTACGACACATAAGAAATGGCTCATTGTTTTTGAATTTGATTTTTATCGCAATGTAAACCTTGGTTTGATCTTTAGTTCTTGGTAATATATTGTCTTGTTAAATGATTTTGAACTGGCTTGACGAAAAATTTCTGTTGTAATAAAAAGCAAAATGAATGAAATGCTAGGTAAATATTAATCATAAACATTTTGAAGACGGGGAATTCAATAGAAACTGGATAATAATCGGGACTGCCACTGCCATGTATAATTTATACACATAGAGCTATATTTCTGAGATGAGGTATTAAATGCTTGAAAAACCAGTGAGCGAAATAAATGGTTCAGTTCGACATTCAATGACCTGAAGAAGGCCGGAACGTACAACGGCCGAAACGTTATACATTGCGACAAAGATGGGGACAATAGTCCGAATAATGTAAATAGTGTATGGAGTAGAAAGTTGAGATTAGCAGGGATTAAAATGTAAAGAGACGGCAAACAAGCAATTAATATATAAATAAAATTATTCAATCATTTTGCTTTGTTGTGCTACCAAGAGAAGGAAAGTGTGGCATTTTGAAGATATATCTAAATTATAGAAAAAAAAAAAAAAATAAATCTGAAGAGATAAGAAATGATCATTTCATTCAATTCTTAGGATTGTTTAAAACTCTAACATGCCGACTGAATAATTTAAATATTTGTGAAAGAATTAAAACTAATATTTTTATGAAAATATAATCATTAATTTGTGTCATTCGTTTGACCAGCACAAACTTTCAGCAGGTAAAATTTCTAACAAGCCACAATTTTACAATAGATTTTATCAGATGAGATGGATACATAAAAGGTGAAAACGGTGTGACGGGAAAAAGGGAATATGTCATAAGATCAGGAAAACGGGTCATAAGTCATACGAGAATAATGAAACGTTCCTTCAGTGGATATTTCGAATATGCAAGACATAAAACTCGGGTGGGGAAAAATGAAAAGAGATCGTAAAAAATCTTAGTTCAATCTTTACATCAAAGTAATCATTCTTAATCTTATTAGTTTGTTTGGAAAATAATGTCTGATTACTAGTAAGTATTTATTCCTGAATGAATGTATTTAAACAGCGTTTAATTCAGTCGAAATACGAATCATGAACATCTATATATTTCTGCCATCGAGTCAAAGTTATTTATGAATTTGCAAAGATGGCGAAATCTTTGACCACCAACGGACATCTTTTAGCTTAGAAAATATCAAAATGCTTGAAAAACTGCTAATCAATGAGGTGAGATCAGGCGAATATGGTGTATGTGAGAAAATTCCGTATCCCAAGTTGGTGGGTTAAGACATCCCGGCAAAATGAGATCGAGCATTATAATGAAGCAGATTTGGATGTCGCCAATTAACCAATATCGTTTTCATGTTGCCTAGCTAAATGTGCATTTAATCAAGTTGAAAAATTTAAATTTTGGTAGTGAAGATCCGGTTAAATTTCACAAAGCTGGAATGGATAAAGCCAATGGCGGACCACCAGACATTTAGTTTGTGTTATTGCAATTTCGTTTGTGGTAAATTTTTAGGTCCTTCCTCACGATCAAGCAATCCAGCCGATGGGCAATCAATACCATAAAGGGTCCATTTCTCTCATTACAAGTCAATTTTCGATTAAGAAATGGCTCATTTAGATTTCACAGTTAAAGCATCGAACAAAACTGTGACTTCACTGAGTTCATGGGTAAAGTATTTACCGAGTTTCTTCCCTTAGCCAATTTTCTTGTAATAAACCGATATTGTTAAAACGCTGACATCCATTTATCTGAGACATTTCTCTGACGCATTGATGTGGGTTTTGTGCAACTAGTGTTTTCAGATACTGATTATCAAGTGCAGATGGGCTTCTTCTATGACATTGATTTTCAGAATTCGTATCCCCGTTACGGAACTTCAGAAACCACCGTCGTATTATCCTCTCATGTGTCAATGATAACAGTAGCTTGATTGTTGAATCCCTACCCAAAACGTTAACGTATCTTCATGTAAATGATGAGCGGTATGTTTTAAGTTAAATGCTGAAATAGATTGATATGAAATTAACAATTGGTCGCTTTACTAATTTAAGAACGGGTAATATATTTTCTGCAACTGTTATAATAAGCCTATATTAGAACACAAATAAAAGGCTTACTATAAAATCTGAGATTACTTTCCTAACAGCATAATAGTGCTGAGCAACTTTGACATTATGATTAGCATCTATATTCAAGAAGAGAAAAGAAAACGGTATTTCCATTTTGATAGCTCTTCTCTTTCTCGACACATGTTTGTTATGTCTATATAACTAGACTGAACTTAAAACAAGTGAGTTAATTAAAGAACATATTGGGTGAATTGAAACGGTTTAAGCGAGAGCTAAAGTGTGGAAAAAGGAAGTTAAATATATATTGCGTTAAAAACTATGTTTTTCTAGAGAGATCCAAGTTTTATTCAAACGCTAATTAATCCAGCCTGAAAAAATGTCTGACATAATTGCCAAGGAAATTTGAAAAAAAAAGAACCATTTTTAATTCGAGCATTGTTAGATTCAGACAATCTCCGATTAAAGTTTGATTAGTGCTTGATTTTGGAGCTGTTTCTATTTGACAGCTTTATACAGGTTAAGCTAATGAAGCATTGGATTTGAACCTACAGAATAGAAAACTGAATGGAAAATAATTAGAGCAAAAATAAAAAGCGACAATCACATATATGTACCTACCCAGAGGCACACACAAACAAACCATTCAAACCTTTATATAGAGAAAGAAAAAGAGAGGGAGAGTAAGTAAAAGAGAGAGAGAGAGTAGTTTGTATGAACAAATAAAACGGAAATGGAATTTTTTTACGAGATTTCGCTTGTTTTTTGACTAGAATGGTTGGTACAAAACTGCAAAAGTATTCATATCTTTATTGCTGCTTCAAGCACTTCCAGTCATTCAAAAATATTTCCTTATACGTCATATCTAAATTTTGTAAAAATATAGTAGGTACCATCAAGGCAAATTCGATCACGCTTCTCTACTATTTCCTTGAATATATGCGCATTACCATAACTCTTAAGAAAATACAATGGAATGATTATCTGCTAACACCTCCACGGTTTGGATTTCAGAGTTTTTCCCTCGATTTCACTGGCTGCCACTAAAGGCTAGAGGAATCAGTTAGGTTACGATTTAAGTATATATATATATATATATATATATATATATATATATATAATGGACTCTCCAGTCGGTTTCGATGTATGAGTTTCTGACAGCTTATTGACTCAATTATGAAATTTTGTGCAATAATCTTAAGTGGCGTTTAAGACGCGCTAATGATTTACAAAATAAGCCGCATATGGAACAAGTGTGAGATGAGATCACTGTTAGATTGGCTGACCATTTAAATATGTGAATAAATTATATATATATATAATAATTAAATGATTACTCTGTGTGTATATATATATATATATATATATATATATATATAATAATTAAATGATTACTCTCTGGGTGGAAATATATAATAATTAAATGATTACTATATATATATATATATATATATAGTAATTATTATTTGATAATTATATTTAATGAATTCATCGAGTCTGATAGAAACCTAAACAGCATGCAGAAAGCACTGGACGGCCGTTTCATTCTATATTTGGTACTCATCAGCAATGCGCATCCAATGCCGAGAATTGAAACCCTGACAGTTAAGTTGTCAAGCAAACATCATACCAACTGTTGTAATGACGAAGAGATTGCATATCAGACTCAATATAGTCCCAAATATAGGAAGAAAACGGCCGTGTAGTGCTTTCTGCATTCTGTTGAGGTTTCCATCAGACTCGATGAATTATATATATATATATGTATATATAAAGAAATGGACAAAGTCCGACAATTTATTTATTAAAGACATTTTTATGTTTAACGTTCTTTTTTTATAGATACAAGTATTTAAGTATATGCTCTGTTTATAATAAACAGTATTAAATAACATTTACCGGCCTGAATGTCCGAGAATTTTTCATAGAAAATATTCGTCCTTTGACAGGATTCGAACCTGCATCCTATACGGAACCGTCATTTACGCTGACGTGCCTAACCTCTCGGCCACAAAGAAGCGTTCGGTAGGCAAGGTCGAATTTACTGCTTATAAAAAAATATAAAAAAAGAATGTTAAATATAAAATATATATATATTAATCTAATATATATTTTATATATATATATATATATATATATATATATATATATATATATATATATATATATATATATATATATATATATATATATATATATATATATATATATATATATATATATATATATATATATATATATATATATATATATATATATATATATAAAAATAATGAAAAAAGCTATTTCCTATTCCCCGCCGACACGAGTAGGATAATTCGTTCATTAAGCAAGCGACATAGGCCGGGAAAGTGACATTGTCTGCAACACTTTTGGCCAAGATCCCACACAAAAAAAAAAAAATACTTCGCCTGTCTTAATTTATATTTTCGACAATCTCTTTCTCTTTTTATTGTTTAACTGGTTCCTGTTAGCATTTTTAGTCATTTAATTTCCTTTCAATTTCTGTTATTTTTTTTTCAAATTTCAGTATTATTTTTTCTTAAAAATTTAATAGTCTTAAGCCTGGCTTTTCGGCAATTACGTATATACATTTATTTAATATATTTTCTGTTCATAAGTTACTTTTATCGATACAATTTATTTCGCTCTGTTTTTAATTACAAAGCATTAATTACATTTACCGGCCTGAGTGTTCGAGAAACTTCATAGAAAATTTGCGCTCATTTGAGAGGATTCGAACCTGTAATCCTTATGGAAACCGTCGAGTAGGCTGACGTGTCATTAGCATTCAGACACAGAAAAACGCCTTGGTTAGCAAAGTCCGATTACTCTTTATAAAGTCACACCTATGACAGATTTCGATGTTTTCTGCTCACGAAACGTATCTTAAGGTAAACAACATAAACAGCATAATTATCCCCAATTCTAGCAAAGTTATTTAACCGTTGCTTGAAGGATAAATATTTTCTAAGCATGTGGAAGGTGACAGATGTATACCCGGTCTTCATGAACGCGGGCAAGCGATCCATCTCCAATTATAGACCCATTAGCCTCCTCAGTATCCTCAGTAATCTTTTTGAGACCTTAATCTATCAGAAAGTACGTGGATAGGAACCACCTCTTGTACGATGAGCAGTACGGATTTCGACCAGCCCGATCCACTGCTGAGCTCTTACCATTAAACACATAATTAGTGAGATTCCTGACGGCAAACTGTTATACCGGAACATACCTATTCTATTGTTAATAGACTGTCCCACAGATAATAAGTAGTAGTAGTACCAGTCGCCAGGGGCTCAGTGGAGTTGAGTGAGTCAGTCGATGTCGGACATTGAAGTCTCAACCACCACAACTAGATTGCTGCGTCATTAACTATTATTCTCAAGTTCCTAACGTTTTGTACGTCGAACCTATTTAGGACCGACTTAGTGAAATACAAGCCTCCACTGTGATAACTACTCTACGACACAAACATACCGCAAGGCCGATAGCATTAGATATCTCGAAGGCCTTAAAAAAGGTGTGGCTCAAAGATTTGCTACATAATGTATCCAGCTATGAAATCACTGGAGGGATTTTCTTCATTATAAAATTCTTCCTGACAGGTAGATCACTGAAGGTAGTTACTAACGGCCACTGATCCGAGGCCCTGGCGATCAAAACAGGCGTCCCAGACCAACTCGCTTTCTGATTTACATAAATGATCTACTTAAGAATATACTTAAGAATATACGCCGACAATTAAAACGCCTATGCCGATGATACGAGGATATACGGGCGCTCCTTTAAAGGTCTTGACGATCAGAGATTGGCAGCTGATCCGATCGAACACTAACTTCCAAGTGGGGACAAAACTGGCTGGTTAAATTCAGTCCCTCTAAAATCAATCTGGTTACATTTCACCGCTGATCAGACCCCGAACTACCGCCAGTCAAGGTGAATGGTAATCCTCTCGAGAGGATACTAGACCCGACTTCATCGTTAAAGAGGCCGGTAAAATGAACGGCTCCCTGTACAGCTCGAGTAAGTACCTGACATCTCATGCTATCCTCTATATTTATAAGAGCAAGATCAGGCCGAGTACTATTGCTATATTTTGTCAGGAGCTGTTTAGAATTCACTTTCCACTCTTCGGGTCATTGTGGGGGAAGAATTATTTTCCACACTCCAACCACTCTCTCTCACAGGCGGGATGTTGCTAGCTTCTCACGGCTCTATCGCTACTACCACGGAAAGTGCTGGTACGAATTTCATCTCCTGGCACCACTAGGTCTGGCCTTCAAGACTTGAATCCGCCATGCTACTTACATAGTAGCAAACTACACACATCCACTCCATATTCCATCGGCGAGGACTAAGTTACGATCAAACGGCTTCTTCCCGCTAACCACTGCCCTATGGAACAGACTTCCTACAGGATGTTTCCCGGATCACTACAATCTAATCTAGAGTCAACCGTTATCTTCCTCTCATATCCATAAAGACTACACGTTATCCTAAAACTCTACCTCGTGTAGCCTCCAGGCCTGCGACAAGGTGACCCTTACCGTGAAAAAATTACATATATATATATATAATATATATATATATATATATATATATATATATATATATATTTTGGGATTTTGCAGAAATATCAGAATAAATCATCCTTACATATTAATCCTGTAAACGTCTCTATATTTATTGCTGATACACAGCGATACTTTCGACAAAAATTATCCATGTAACTCTTGGATGACTATTACTTTTGTCGACTTATACTACACTAAATATTTCCCTCGTTTCTATAAAGGATCTCGGAGACAGATATTTAAATGTATAGAGGCGCAAAAAAGATTTATATTTTAGTCGACCGTTTAGATAAAGGCTTCGATATCCTTTTGTTTCACTGCTCAATGCAAATCAGTTACCAAATTAAACGATATGCAACTTAGCAAATTATTGCTCATGGACATAAATAATAACATCAAGTGTCGGAAAGAAGGACATATATTCAGAAGATAAAATCAAACTAGGGACGGAAAGGAAAATTGTCATATCGTGTCATAAAGCTAAGGTTCTGAAATGAAGTTTATCGATTTAGATTTTCTCTTTAGGCTTCATCATTGAGGAGATTAAATGTATCCATAAACACACGCCTGTATGTTCCTGTTTAACGCATAAACAGTTTTATTCGTCCTATCGAAATCTTAATTGATTCCTGATTATACTGGACACTATTAAATAATGGGATATTATAAGGTTCTCGCAGCTTGAACTGGATAGTATGTAGAGAAGAAAATGTTTAGAATCCTTCATATGGAACTTGAAATATTATCTGACAGAAAATCCGCTACTGAAATTCCTTTAGAATGGACAAGTAAACGACATACCATATATATATATATATATATATATATATATATATATATATATATATATATATATATAAGTAAGATGACTTCTCAATATTGACACGTATTTTTAAATATTATCTATGCGAAGTAGTGTATGATTGCATACAGGAGTTATACCATTCCACTCATAGATAAATACATATGAATACATATAGAATGTATATATATATATATATATATATATATATATATATATATATATATATATATATATATATATCCAGGAAAATAGCAGGGTACCAGGCCATATATCGCAGAAAGGATGTAAGATAGATACACGAACACACGCACAAACACCCCCCATCCCTATATATGCATACACGCATGGGCACAAAACACACACACATGCATAAATCCACACACAAACACACATATATATATATATATATATATATATATATATATATATATATATATAGAGATATAGAGAGAGAGAGAGAGAGAGAGAGAGAGAGAGAGAGCAAGCGAAAGACAACAATTGTTGGCATGGGCAGTTCGTTTAGCTTGGAAATCCTGATACGGTGGTTTAATTGCTTCTGATAACTGAAACCAGACTCTAAAGTACACTTGAGAAGGACAAATATTCTTCTTTAAGTCCTTTTCTTCCCATAAGGTAATTGAAATTGATCTTGAAACAGGTATATCTTGAAGGCATACATTGCTTTTGTCATCCACGTAGCATGAAACAGCTTCTGGTATACGAAACGGTATTCCGTTTTTCGCAATGTAGCCCAGATCATCGCTAACTCCAATAATTCACGGTAATCATGTCGCGGTTGTTTCTGCGCAGAAAGGTGGTATTCAGGAAATAGAACGGAAATCATCTGGTACATCAATGCGAGCAGTTAAGTAAACTTTCTTGTTGAGTTTCATCCAGGTTTCTCTAAATCTTTTGAAGAACGTCATGTTTTGACCAGAAGACGCGTGAGTCGAAACATCTAAAAAGTAACTTAAAATGTGATGACAGCAAGGGAATTACAGGTCGCGATTGAAGATTTCTTTCTAGATTTGTATAGACACCATTTCATCGGTCTGTGTTACTTGCTGCCGTATCACAGCAAAGTGCCTTAATTTTATCGATTATACAACGCTTTTTCACTGCGTGGTAAACAGCCTTGGCTTGCCGTTCTGAAGCTGTTTCCCAAACTTTTCCATGCCTCCGAGTACTGGAAGCAATGTTCCATCCCAGTGCAACAGTAATTCTTAAAATTCGTTTAGGTCAAAATTCTACTGTACTACCATGTGTCTTGTTTCCCTATTTTTTTTCCTAAGGCATTGTAAAAGAATTGCGATTTATAACCAGGTTTCAGTATCACGCCTGAAAGCTTTGGCAGCAGCCGTTAATATTTAAACCCCATTTCTGTCAGTGATTTTTCACCTATCAAAACCTTCAGTGAGACGGTGGTGTAAAAAAAAACAGCAATGTACTTAGCTTTGCTGGAACTGTTGCCGCTGCTGCGGTTGTTAATATCGATATTTGCTGATCGATGACAGAGGACATTTCATTGTCGTCACCACCACTACTGCTTTGGCTGCTTAATGTTGAATCATCAGTTTCCGATCTGAATCAGCAGACTGATGAGTAAGTACTTTTTTCCTTGCAGCCTCCATTGAAGTCAGCTTCAGTGTTCTTTCCGCTTTGTGTTTTAGTTTTTGATCTACACCAATGATGTAGCCGGTCGTTCTTTTTGGCACTGTAGTATTAAGAACTTTTATCCTCTTCAATTTTCATCTGTCTCAAAGCATCCGAAAGAGCTATGGCAAATATATCGTCCATCTTTTACGCATATTTTTTTTCTTTTTTTCCTACCTATAGTTCTAGTCAAATTTTTCTGTAAACGTTTTCATTCATCAGGGAGTTTCAGTCGTTTATCAAAGCAGTGGTCACTCCTTCTGATTGGAATTTGTGTGTTTTTTTTTCCAAAATAAGGAATCTTCATAAATCAGTAATGCTGTATTTCCCTTCGCAATAAGATATACAACTCTTACGTCCTAGAAAAAAAAAAACGCTTAAAATTTACCGATTCGAGAGTAGTTTGGTTCACACGATTTGATTGGAAACGTAGCCAAGGAGAGTGACGTGAAAATCTTTTCTTAACTGGAGTGATGCCATTTTTCAGGTGTAGAAAGAACGCGGCCCAGAAGCCACTTTGCACCTACATAAACAAAATTTTAAAGAAAAAAGAAAGAATTATTCATCAAAGTCTTCATATTTGGTCAAAAAGTAATTTACAAAGTGCATCCGTCCTAGCATGGATTATTACTGTCGTATATGTTCTGGTGTCTCCGCTCTTGACGTCTTTCTTACAGACGTGCCGTGGTTTTCCACTGTCTCTTCTACAAGTATTTTCAAGGCAACTGGTCTGACGAGCTACTTTCGCTGGTTCCCAGACTGCATGAATTTAAACGTGCTACTAGGCTGGCATCTCGGTCCCACCGTTTTATTGTCGAAACGGGAAATATAACCGTCTCATCTATTCAAACAGCTTCTTCACTCGAGCTTCCCGTCTGGGGAACTCTTTTCTCCTTGCTTGCTTCCCCGATGACAATAATCTTCAAATATTCAAGTGTAATGTCAATCGACATCTGATACATTGATCTAGTTCCCCATCATTTCTCTGTATTCCTTCCTCAAATATGCCAATTTACTCTTATTCTCAATCCTCTGTAACCCGCCTTGCTTGGGGTAAATTGGTTGAAAAATATAACATTATAAAACCGCAGAGGTTATAACAGTGGTTTGAAAACTTTGTCAGGTCTAGAAACAGAACAGGGGAAGATCTATATCATAATGCCACATAAATGAACGTGTGATTAAAAGTTATCACAATTAAAGTTTATTGATAAACGCGGATGACGGAGAAAAATGGGTGTTTGCCTTATACTTGCGCTCTGCCCCTAGTTTTGCAAGTTACTTTCACCAATTTTATTTAATATCACTTATTTTTCTAATAACAAGAATAAGCGTGAACAATTTTAATTTAAGGATAAATTATATATGTGATAAAAACTTTCGTCTGAAAATTGATTTCCGGTCGAATATTTCAACATTTCACTGTCGATAAAGCTCGCTTTGTAGGTGTCCACTTGAGCAAAAAAAAAAAAAAAATCCATAGATTGTTTTTTTTCTGTTAATTGGAACAAACTATGAGTTTAGGAGCTAAACTTTTAGAATGTTGAAAAATAAGGTTCACAAAATCCAAACCGGCTCTCGGATTTCACGCTACTACGAGAGTCAGCTTTTCTCTTCGAATAAATTCGTGTAAAAGTCTAAATTTTGTTCCCTTTTTAGTATTGTCGTTGGGTAGCGTATTGTCTAGTTTTACTATTTTGGTAGGTGTTAGTTTTTTTTTTTCCTTCTCCACTGTTGATATTTTCTTTCCATCATTTGCTTTTTTGCGTTTGATATATTAGTTTTTTCTTTTCGTTTTTCTATTTTTTTGGTCTGTTGGAAAGCTTTGCGTTGCCAGCATCAATAATTTGTGTTCTTGTATATATATATATATATATATATATATATATATATATATATATATATACATATAT
>CAHIKZ030004061.1:30000-42500 GCA_903632075.3 Acanthosepion pharaonis
ATAATTCAAGTGGATCCTAGTAATATAAAATATTAAAACTGATAAACAAGAAGAGATCAGTGTATTTATTATACAGAGCAAATAAATAAATAAAACCTCTTCCCTTTAAGGCTAATACCTGTCACACTCCCCTGACCACTGTCTCATGAAAATGGGTAATTTCTGTATTAATTTTTCTACAGCTGTCACAGGTACATTTCTAATTCTGACACGAACTCAGTCTGTATCCCGGGGTTGAATAAGACTGACGAAGTTTTCGTCGTCTGAAATAGATCTCTGCCACATATGAGGTAATTCGGGATTTTATTGTTTACTACTATATATCTAGACACCAGCACTTCCTGGGGCAACAGATTTAATTATAAAAAAAAAAAAAATTATTTTAAGGAAAGCAATTTAATTTATTTTCCAATACCGCAGTAGAAATTATGACATTTTTTGAAAGTGGAATCCGCTGAATTTTCCAAATACTACATTACTTTATAACGTTTTATTTTTCATATTCAACGTATATTTAGACATCTAAAAATGGAATATCCTGGATAACATATTTAGCAATTTTCTTAAATGTAATGGAATCTAGAAAATTTTTGAAAAATATATCTAAATTCTTGTTCATGGCATCATCGAAATTGGGTTTCTGTAAATTTTATGAATAAATTGTAACAAAGATTGCTGAGATATAATCAGCGTTTGTTTTAGTAAAAACAATAAAAAACAAATTATTATATTTGCAAATATATGGAATCTTTGTTAGCTGATAATCTGATCATTTTCGACTAGACATTTAAAGACAGCCTGAAACGTCATTTTGAAACAGCAAAGAGGAAATTAGTTTTGAAGTTTATACTGTAAATTATATTATTTTAAACATATAATTGAAAATATGAGAAGATGGGAATGTACTCGTATATTTTCCTGAGATTTTTATAAATGTGATTCATTTTACAATATACGTGGTCCGTTTCGCCTTTACATATATATTAAACCATGTGTTTTTTATAGAGTAAAATATATTCCCTTGAAAACCTTCCAATATAACTCACCTTCTCTTTCTATGAATTTAAATATACAAACTCTTGTTCACTGACATTCACAAATAGCCAAATGGATCTGTTGGAAGTACAGCGGCGAAATGAAAACTGATGATAATAAATGTTCCAAAATGTAAAATTTTATATTTCTTTAAATGTTTTTTTTTAACTATATTTTTTTACATTTTTCTTCCAATCTTTTTAAATGGATTCTAATTTGTAAACCATAGAAGTGATAACAGACATAGTGCTTCCTTGTAGCTGTGATAATTAACTATTTCTCGACGGGAAGAAATCACATGTTAAAAAAAAAAATGTACACAGTGATGCAGGCTTGCTTTCTTTTCCTTGTTTCTAAAATTATATATATATATATATATATATATATATATATATATGTATGTGTGTGTGTGTGTATGTGTGTGTGTGTGTTTGTGTTTTTAAAATTATATATACATATATTTTGTTTCTAAAATTATATATATATATGTAAATATACATTTCTGAAAATTACACACACACACACACACACACACATATATATATATATATATATAAATATAGATAACTAGACTCGTTTCGAAAAGCCAAATTTTCCCTGACGATCCGTTTAGGTGAAACCTAGGTAGGTTTGTCTGGCTCACTAGGTATATCTATCTATCTATCTATCTATCTATCTATCTATATATATATATATATATATATATATATATATATATATATATATTTGTTTGGATTGATGTGAGTTTGTGACCCTGGGTTTCACGCTTTTGCGATCGTCATACAAACTGATTAATTTAAAAAAAAATTGGGTTTATGTAGATTGCGTGGATTGGTGTTATTATTGGAGTGGGGGATGGAATCATAGATGCATGTGCGTACACACGATGAGGTACGCAGACACATACACACTTGCTGGTACGTCGGGACTCATACAGACATAAACATATGTGGACAGTATGGGACTTGACATATGTATGTATATGGGTGGTGTTGTGTCTATACATACGCATTTGTATGTTGAAATTCAAAGATTGGAAGTGTAGCGAAATAAGTACCGAGCATATAATATATAAATAAATATATATATATATAATATATAAATAATTATATATATATATATATATATATATATATTTATATACACATTTTCATATATATATATATATATATATATATATATATATATATATATATCTAAGAACTTACTAACATTATGTAAGTATTTCCAGAATTACAAGCAGCGTTCAAATGATTGATATGGTTCTTTTGAAGTAAATGAGGAATAATGACGAAGAAACACATGTGTTAAATTTAACGAAACAAGATAAGGAATTTATTTACAAACTTGCATATTTGATGATGTCAATAGTTTGTTTGAGGAAAATGAATCAAATATTTAAATTTTGTTGTTTCGATTCATTGTCAAGAAGAAAAAATGTTCATATAAAATCATCGGAGAGAAAGAAACAAATTGAGAGAATTCATTTTTCACATAAAAGTTATACGGTTGTATGCACGATGAATAAGTAGATATATTTTAAGCTACTTAGCTTAGGAGTTGAATAGAGTTCTTTGAAATTGTCCTAGTCTCATAAGAAAATGATAATGTATCAGTGTGTAATTTGACACCTGCGTTATTCAGACGCGTGGATCTCTGCTTCTTTCTACCTTCTATCTCTCTTTCTCTCTCTCTCTCTCTCTCTCTCTCTCTCTGAATTGATTCACCTTTTTCTGATGATTTATTTCAGAAAGCAATTTCACATCGGCTCGTTACTGTTTTCTCAGTTTGTAAGCCACTCCGTTTTGCATTGATGTAAATAAATTTTCACATAGGCTCGTTAAACATTGCCTTGGTCTTTTCTTCAGTCCGGAGCCAAACTACTAAGAAAAATAAAAAAATTGCTCAGGCTCGTAAATTTGAAAACAGTGGCGAGAAATGAGTTGTTTTTATTTCGTATTCCCCACATTTCTTCCTCCTCTTGCTCTTCTTCTTTTTCTGATTATTATTATTATTATTTATACACACATACACAAACACACACATACACACACACACACATGTGTGTGTGTATGTGTGTGTGTGTACCTTTTAGCTTGTGTGTGTTAATGCATTTGTTCAACTGATTTATTATGGCCTTTATCAAGTGCGGAATAATAAAGCACTTCTGATTATTAATATCGAGTAAACTTCTTTTTATTGTTATTAGTAGTGGAATAGTGGACATAATAATTGTGATTTCAGTCCCTGAATCGGTCCGTGTGCCGTTGGTATCAGTGGAAAGTAGGCGAGCAATAAGTTTTACTAAACGTACTAAAAATAAGAACTAGACGCGATATCCATACACATTCGCCTGTGAAACAAGAACAGTTTCCTCCCGTCCAGTAAGTAAATGGTTCAGATCGGATTTAGCTGTTAGTTACACACCTGATAAAGTTCCAAAGGTTATATGAAAACAAAAACTAAGGCAGGGCAATTGTCCGAATGTAAAATATGTAGATGATGATAACTCCTGATGTCAGAAATTCGTCCAAGAATTTAATGTTATTTAAGATGGTTTCTGTGAGTAATCCTCAAGAACAATTTCACGATAGATAGAAAGATACACTATTTTAAATGATAAATATTTATTCAAACGTTTAATATAACTGATTGATGTGATCTATTGTTGTTATTCTCCAAACAGTTTTCACTCATGATTGTGTGTTGTTGTTTTTCTCTAATTTCTGAAGCTTTCATTAGCCATTTCTCTTCATGTTTCTTGTATATCTTCATTTTGAATATCTTTAGTCTATGCACCTTTCTTATTTTCCCGGTTGTAGAATTAAATTATTCCATATACGGAATCAAGTATTAATTACGGAAGACATTTTTAAAGCCCGGTTCGCCACATATAGACATTAACTGATTGATTTTTTTTTTTTTTTTTTTTTTTACAGCTTATGGACCTTACGAAAGTTATTTAAAGACAAAATATATTCTAGAAATTTTAATATTTTTATGGAAATAAAAATGACTTACTGATACAAATAATACAAAT
This sequence comes from Acanthosepion pharaonis, assembly GCA_903632075.3. NCBI lineage: Eukaryota > Metazoa > Mollusca > Cephalopoda > Sepiida > Sepiidae > Acanthosepion > Acanthosepion pharaonis. The sequence continues at coordinate 34,076 of CAHIKZ030004061.1, forward strand.
TAACCCATAGCTGGCGGTGAAAAGGTGTATTCATTATTTTCCCAGTATTATTTACGCGTAAGAAACATATGAGTAAATGAAATGATATGAGCTATGTTTAAATGCTCAGCGACACTAAAAATGATTTGATTTCTTTGTTCATGTTAGATTTTGCCTAAAATTTTTAAAAAAGTGAAATTGAGTTATATTAACTCTGCTTCTTCAGAAGTATCCTAAGATGACAAAGTTTCTGTAAGCAAAGAGATTTTCTTTGTCTCTTGAATATTTTGGTTAAATTACATTACTATTATTAAAGAAATATGAACAGGAAGAAAATTCAGTATCATGTATTAATTCTCTTGAGATCAGTTTTTATTGATGCTATCATTAAATACGCTGTTTTCATATTTTTACACTTGTCTGTCTCATTCCTGAAGATTCTAAATGTCAAAATGGACACTTCATTTGATCATTGAGAATATACGTTATGTATAACATTACTTCTATTGTTGCAGGTAATTTCAACACTCGGAACCGCTAATATGTCTTTGTAATAACGATCGGTCTCTCCAGGAAACCAGTGTATACTTCCGTGTTAACTGATTTAAGGTTTGAAGTCACGGCTTCCAAGAAAGCAGGCGTGTCGTAATGGCGCTTTTATTGACTCGGACACTCAGGTAGTGATACATGAGGTTATTGGTGAAAATGAAAATTAGGAAATCCAATATAACTACATATATGTAATATATGACATGTTACACTTTAGAGTCATCTAGAATCTCTTCTCTCAAGCGCGTATGTATGGGTAACTGCCACCTTATAATGCTTGCCTATGCCAAACAGTAGCCTCGTTGTAGGGAGCGTAAACAAACTATTTTTACAATAAAAAGATCATGCATATAGAGGAATATCATATTCAATAATTACGATAAGTCGTAGCATTTTCGTTTTAATAAAATTTAAATTTATGTAAGCATCTAAAGGTTATGGCTACACATGACCAATTCTTGATAGCTAGACATTTCCGACTACACATACTAAAAAATCGTGTTAACCCAAAATGCAGATTCTGTGATAAATATCCAGAAAAAAATTGACCATCTTGTATCAGTTTGCGCGGTATTGGCACCCACGGAATATACAAACACGGCATGCCAGCGGACCACTGGAAAATCTGCAACTTTTATGTAAAGCAAACTGCAAAATTTTGATACGAACATCACCCAGACCCGGTAACGGAGATTAAACCTGTAAACATTTCTGGGGACTTCATGATACACACAGACAGAATAATCAAACTAGTTGCCCAGACATCGTGACAAAATACTAACATGAAAGTCACTGCAAACTACATTATACCAGTGAAGATCTTCATAAAACTCAAAATACAAGTACCCTGACATCAAAAACTCAAAAATGTGGCCCATGAGAGCATCAACAATTCCAGTTGTAGTTGCAGACCTCGGATCTTATGGAAAAAAGATTCCAATATTGTTATTGAAGGGAATTCTGGTAGCATATGCTACAAAATATTCTTCTCACAATTACAGCCCACAACTTACAAAGGGCTTGATCTATGTAAAATATATGTGATTTTGTTTTCAAAACTGCTCAGTGGAAATTGTCATGACGCCATTGCTAACCTTAGAAATGAGTATACACTAGAAATAAAATGAATAATAATAATAATAATATTAATAATAATAATAATAATTATAATAATAATATTTAATAATAATAATAATAATAATAATAATAATAAAGAAACAGAAGAAAAGGTTCAGGACTTAAGTGTGGGACTAGATTGTTTAACATCGTTTCACAGGACAAGAGCCTACTTACATTCAACTATTATATCAAGTTTATATCTTGCATAATATTACTGACCAAATATCTAGGTTCTGTGAAGTGTACTTAAAAACTATTGATTATATTATCTCAGGATACTCAATAGACATGCCCAATAAGTACAATAACCATTCTGACAGAGTTGGTCATTATCTGCATGGGAATTTCTGTCATCACTACTATATAAAAACAGCTGAAAAATGGGATGAAAATTACCCTGAACTTCTAGTTAAGGTCGCAGATATTTCCATCCTCTGGGATTTTTTTCTCAACTTTGATCGAACAATATACATAAGCAAATAACACATATGTTATTAAAAAAAAACGTTTGCACACTGATTCATTATCTTTCCAGGAAATCCCAAATATAATTCTAACAAGCACAGTCTGCAAAGAGATATATCCAGGTTATTTTTGATTATTTTTTTTGTTACTAGCTGTTGTTTTTGTTTTTAATTAAGTGGAATCAACAATCACATCCTTCGCTTGCCTTAGGTCGATGGTCAATGTAATAATAGACACCCCCAACCGGCAAGGGTATGTATTAATTTTATCAAAATCTTTAACCATATCACGCATATTTGACTGTTATCCATTTTTCTTGTATAGCCTTATCCAAGGTCGGAATAAATGACTCGTCCCCACGAATCTATGATATGGGACCCTCACACTACTACTAATAATTTTCATAATATAGAATTCATATAAAATACAATTTTTTCGTAGCATAATTATACATAAGAATGGATCATATGCAATATAGGAGAGCAATACTAGAAAAATTAAAAATAAATACAATGTATCTAAATACAAATTAGAGATATGTCATGATAGATGAATCCATCTAAAATCAATAATGTTTTTGCGGCTATTTTAAACATCAACTTGAGTCTTTAAAAATTGAGTAATTTTAACAAATTGAATGACGAATAATATATGGTGGTTTTTCATGATTTAACATAAATAAAACAAATTCACGGATTTGGCCAAAAACAAATAAACAAAAGAAAAAAAACAAAAAAACAAATGGCTTCAAAATCCGCAAAAATATTTCCTCTTTTATTAGTCAGTCTGGCTTAGATTAATTTGTAACGTATATTAATGTAGTTAGAAAAAAGCAAATATTTTCTTAGCTGATCGCTTCCTTTCCTACATTTTCCGCCGATATACAGGTTCAGGACTAGAAGCTTCCAATTTCTCCAAAACCTTGTCTTATTATTCATTTCTTATAGCTACTTGACTTAGCAAGTGTTGGCTGAAGGTTTAAAAAAATCTGAGTAGATGAAAGTCCCGATGGCGTGAATCTATTTAAGGTGAACATCAACAATCCAAGGATATATCCACACAATGATTTCATGGCATACCAACTTCGGCACATATGGAATGAGACAGAATCCAGTTATGAGACTTCAACGAACTGTCACTGACTCTGTTATGATTTCGAGTCGCACCGTCTGTCGTATGTACGTCATATGTAGCCCTCTTCATCTATTGGTTCAACCATTGAGATCTGGTGTAACGATTATGTTCCACCTTTTGGGTCTTTGCGGTTGGTCAAGTTTAGCTTTGGCTCTAGTCTTCGACCATACCGCCAAGGGCATTATCAATATAATGCATTTAAAGCCAAAACATATTATTAGATTATCAGCTTTTAATTAAGATAATAATGATTTAATGATACAAATCGTACTAATTAACCCGATTCTGGGTGGAGAAGATGTGGATTCATATATTTCCTAAGGGTATTTGCGCGTAAGGGAATAATACAAACCGGGCTAGAATTGCAACTCAGTTCTCCAATTTCCAATTCAAAGCAGTTATCTTTTACATCGCTTTGCACATAGAAGCTACCCAAGTTACCCATCTTGTGTACTGATCAGGCTTGACGTTTCTTAACTTCGTTGACCATACGGTAACCAGAGTTTCAACGATGTAAACCTTCCTAAAGTTAGGCATACGGCTTAACTCTAGGAATCATATCAAAATGTGCAAGCAAATGTGAATACCAAATTTTAACTTTAGTTTCAGACGTCATAGTTTTCAACGATGAAGATTTAGAATGCACATGAAACAAGAAACCACTGAAAAGCAATGAATCCTTTCATGAGAAATTGCCTCACCGACAGATAATGAAGAATTGCACAATATATGTCAAAAGTATGGGATAAACTAATACACGTAAAAATGTTGATACACCATGTTAAATAGGAAGGAGAATTAGCAGTTCTGATGCAAATTAAATAACTCCCCAGCAAATTTGGTTCAAATAGTTTGAATCTGTATCGTTCTTTATTTGTCTTTTGTATTCGATTTCCGTTTAATAAATGTGACGGGTAGACATTTTTTCAAATGTCACCAAGTATTCTAAGCCGTTGAAGAAGGTCGCTATACAAAATGACTGTTTTTTTGTAACAAACAAAATGAGGACAGGAATCTGATTTAATTGCATAAACTTTTTTTCACTAGTGAACGAGAAGAAGCGAAACTACTTATTAATATTAATCTCTTTAAAGGCCGTGAAAGAAGTTGTCATTGGTTACATGTTATTATGGCAGCAAGATAACCTTAAATTAAATGTTCGTCTCCTTTAGAGCTATCTCTTTTTTACTCTTTGTCTAATTGATACAAAGCTATTTCACATACGCTTACATTTAAACTTAACATATAGAACCGTTGAGAAAAAAAAAATCAATCTAATTCTAATATCACCCAGTATATTGAAGGTAATATGCCCTAAAATGAAGTCTGACTGGTATTTAAGTCTTTGGAATTATACTGATATTTGAAATCATATTTTTAATTCTTGTTATATTATCTTTTTCATCAAATATCAATTGTAATTATATTTTTGAAACACGATTCGTTTAATTGTAATTAGCAGTTTCATATTCTGTCAGGAGGCTCGGTGGAGTAATGGATAGCGGCTCGGATCGGAGAACCGAGTTCGAACTCCAGTCGAATCCATTGCATTCACTTATGTGCTAATACCCTTGGGAAAGATATGCATTCTTTTCTTCTCCCAACCCTAGTTATCGGTAAATAGCAAGATTTTAATTTATACAGGTCTCCAGAAGAAAGAAATGACAACCTACTGCGGGGAAAAAAAATCTGCCTCATTAATATCGAAAGATACATGATCGCCTAAGTGCGTATCATAACTGATTGAATTTCACATAAGCGTGTAGCATCACTGACTGAGTTTAACATTTCTGTTGTGTGAAAATGGAAAGCTTTTTATTAATGCTTCTCATGTCTTGTATCAGTTCACAATAGGATTTAATGGAACGGAAGTTGAGAGAATGATAATAGATGTGGTAACATTGCTAGATTGCACACTGAATAAAATAATGTAATGAAATTGACTGGCAAGTTTCGTTTATGAACGATACATTTTATATTGCTATATTTCGATTTAGTCAGGGTTATTTTTGTTTCTTATGGATTGTACACCTGATGAAGGCTCGCATATTGATGTGCATACTTATATCAATTGTATATTATATTTGTAACACATTTAAGAGCACAAATATGGCGTTTTTTTTTCGAAAAATAATTCAAAAGGTATTTCGTTTAAGAGAATGATTTGCCTAAATTCTCGTTGTACTCCTTCTCAAAGAAGAATGAAAATATGAAACTTGGCATAGAAAATAATCTTTAAAACATAGATTGGGAATACGTATAAAGCATCACTGATTTGCTCTCAGTTCTCAAGCAAGCATCTATGCAGACGACACTAATATTTACCTCTGACTCAAAAAAAAATCCGGCATTGCTGACAAAGTTAACCTGGCCGTTGGTCTCGAAAACGACCTCCAATCTGTGGTTGGCTGAGGCAGGGAATATCTTGTGAATTTTAAAACTAAACTGCTGTTATTTGCTCATCATAGAGAAAATTCTCTGTATCCTATCAGCATGGTTGATGTTCAACTTCAGTAGAGCGATTCACTGCAACTTCTTGGACGTACGTTTTCCACTGATCTGAGGTGGAAAAACTACATTGAAACAAAAGCTGCATCTACCGCAAGGAAAGTTGATTCTCTGTGTCGTGCCAGAAGGTTTTTCTCGTCTGAGTCCATCCCCCCCCATCTACAAATCTAGCATTCGCCTGTTCATGGAATACTGTGGTTCTAGTGTCCCTGCTGTTCATATCGAGATTCTCGATAAAATTGAAAGAGGGATATGCAATGTGATCGGTCTTGACTTGGGGTATCCACTCCAGTCACATTCTCACCTACGTAATGTGACTTCACTCTGACTTTTCTATAAGTATTTTAATCACATCTGCTCTCATGAGCCATTTTAACTCGTGCCCAGACGACAAAATTTAAGCGTGATACGAAGTTGACATCTCGGTCTCGCTCATTTATTTCCGAAACAGTTAAATTTAACTGCCGCCTCTACTTCAACAGGTTGTTCTATCGCACTTACCGACAGTGGAAATCCCTTCCTCTGGCTTGTTTCTCTGAAAACCATAATCTTCAAAAATGTAATGTCTATCGACATCTTCTGATGCTTCGATCCATTTTCCACCGATGCACATTCTTTTCCTTTGCTTTCACTCTATGTAGCCCTTTGCGTACTAGTGGCAATCTCGTCTTGCTTGGGGTCGAATATATATATATATAAACTCGCATTTATGCTGCTGGATAGAAGTGGGTATGCACATATTCGTTGGTAAATAACCTGTGTGCAATCAAACCATTCATATATTTCGTGACCCATCTGTGGCAATAAGCAATGCAGATAAACTTATGTTAGTAAACTTATTAATTCTCTTATTCATTCTAATAATATATACAAATAAAATATTTATCTGCATTTAGACGAAATTACTTCCATTTAATTAATCAGTTCCTTTACTTTTACATTTCTTAGATTGCAATCTTATTTGTTCAAGCCTTTCATGTGAGGTCCTCAGATACCTTTTGTCTTTTATTAATCCTCTATTTTCAACTAGGTTTTCAAATCAGTTAGTTGTCGCCTTCTTTGTCGTTCTATTGCTAAACATTTTCTTGAGTGAGATATTTCAATTTCGCTGTGGTATTAAACACATAAAACACCGTACCTCCAGAAATGCGCTAAAAACAGCATACTGTGAATAAAAAGGCTTCAAACTTGATAAAACATTATAAAAACCAAATGTTATCGTCAAAAGTTTGTTATTATTTATAGGAAAGAACATAGCATTTTTTATTATTTTATCAAATTTTTAATCTTTTAAGCACGTTCGAAATTTCATTATAATTCTTGTTTTTCTTGCGTCAGCGGGTAGGCCAAAAATTATATTGCAAAATTTAGCGATAAAGAAATATTGTTTTGGAAATTCTTGCAAAAATCAAATAACTGTTCAATTTTAATGACATTTTCAGAGCTTATTCGTAAATGAATTAAATTATTCTTGAATTCATTTTTAGAAAGTAGTGGGGAAAAATATACGTTTATGTTTACATGTTATATCCCGCTTATTTAATTTTATGAAATGTGGAGAAATTAAAATTCCCCCTCTTAATATTTATATTAAACAAAAGCAAGGTTCCTTGGAGAATTTAAAGCATCATTTTTTTTATCAATGAGAAAAAGCATTTACCGAAAATTTGCTCTGAATTGTAAAATAAAAAAAATCAAAACTATGATATTATTTAATTAGAAAACTTTTAATAACATTTATAAATAAGAATAAACATTTTAAAAAGAATTTTGAATGCTTTTTTGCGTGTGTATAAATGTACCGATTTTCTTAAGGACACGATTGTCTTAAGAAAAACATTTTTCAATGATTAATGAATTTTTCCAATAATTATGTACATGTTTTTAAAATTTTAATTATTATAAATTTTTAAGTTTTTATTCCTTTAAAATTTATTAGAAATCTCACCCTTGTAGATTATATTATTAAGTAAAAACTATATTTACTAATCATATATGGGAAGCTTAATGTAAATTATCAAACACCAATATTTTTAAAGAATTTTGAATTCTTTTTATATGTGTATAAATGTGCCTATTTTCGTGATACTGTCGTCTATACACAATATTATCAAAAAACAAGAGTGATAACTATATTACATTTAAAGCCAGAAAGATTATTGGGAATATTTTTTTGAAGTTTTTAAGCATACTTAGTACCCAAAAATTATATAAAAAAAGGTGCTCACGTTATATTCAATTAATTTTTGCGACTAAATCCCCCACAGAATAACATTAGATGAACCTCAATCTATCATCAAGCAGTTAAACAAGTCAAATGAATTAATACCGCTGTGTTAGAAATGCATTTCTGCAAATAAATAATATTTGTTTCAAATCAGATTAATTATATTTTAAATCAGTCAATATTCCTCAAATAATGTTTAGAAATGTATATCTTGTTTTTGTAATGTTGTTTTTATTAAAGAGATTTACATTGCGATAAACGCAAGCTAAAAATGGGCGCTAATCAGCTATTTTAGGAAAAGAAAACAAATAACTCCTTCTAGACAGTTCGAATTCGTTTTTAAATACAACAGATTATTTTACTTATTAGAATTATTAAATTTTATGTTACCATAAAATTTAAACTAACATAAAAGCTTCCAGAAGGATTTTCCTCTCGTAAAAA
>CAHIKZ030004061.1:47500-115000 GCA_903632075.3 Acanthosepion pharaonis
TATTTATTATTATTATTATTATTATTATTATTATTATTATTATTATTATTATTCTGTCGCACTTTTTCTTTTTTTTCAAGTGGAGGTTTTGATTTATCTGTATTCTCCGTCAAGTCACATACGCTGAAAAACAAAGCACGTTTTCCCGAATATTTGTGCTGCTAAGCAACGTAGCCTTCTGAAGTAATTGGATTCTAGGCTTTATTCCGGTTTTCTTAAATTAGTAATTTACGTTCCCCCTAACATCACAGTCATAACATGGGCAATGAACGCCTCACATAGCTTCAATCCGCAGGCCCGTGTATATCTTCTCCTTTTCTTTGAGCTTAGGGCCACCAGTAACAGCCATGTAATCGATGAGGCGACATTTTCTTCTCTGTTATGTTTTCTTTTTGTGCTTTTTTTGCAATGATAATAATGTCTAGTTTGATAACCTTAATGATACAGGTTTATTTGATATTGAAAACCCATAACATCTTGAATTGATCTTTTACATTCACTTACTCTGACAATTTGCGGTGCCCTTTCTCATCCATTTTAATTTCATACTTGATAACATTGTAACCAATGCAGTTGAGATGCCGCGTTATAATGAAGGCAAAAAAGAATACAAGTTACATCTCATCTGCATGTTTTCGTAATATTATTATTATTTTTTATTTTCTTTGATTTTTGGCGTTTACAAATTTCTTTCCGGGTCCCGCCCAGGGACCTAAGGTTAGGAATGGCATCATGACACTTTCCACTGAAAAAAAAAATACATAGATAAAGCCCTTCGTAAAGCGTAGGCTGTATTTGTAAGAACAATTTTTTGTATCTCCTTGAGGCATGGACTTCCAGGAATCCCTTCAATTAGTCTACTGCAATCTTTTCCAACCAGTCCTAGGGCTCTAACTACAACAGGGATTGTTGATGTTCCCATATGCCACCGTTTCGAGATTTCTATTTCAAGGTCCTTGTACTTTGACAACTTTTTGAATATCTTCAAAGATACATTGCAGTCAGCAGGGACTGCCATATCAATAAGGAGGCACCGTTTTTGTTTGTGGTCTTTAATAACAATATCTGGCCGGTTGGCCTTGATTGTTCTGTCAGTGTGTATTGTGTAATCCCATAGAATTGTAATAGGTCCTATCTCCGTAACCGGGTCTGGGTGGTGTTCATACCAGTTTCTTTCAGTTTTCTTCCCGTAGAAGTTGCAGATTTTCCAGTGCAGATATTGGCCCAGTCTGTCATGTCGGGTTTTATATTCAGTTGGTTCCAACACCGTACAACCTAATACAAGATGATCAATCGTTTCTGGATATTTATCACAGAATCTGCATTTTGGGATGACACAATATTTTAGTATATGCTTGATAATTCCTAGTTAGCAAGCATTGGTCCTCTAGCAACAAGATTATTATTATTATTATTATTATTATTATTATTATTTCTAAGTTTGCCAACAGCAGGAGCAGCTTATGTTCTATTTTGTGGAAAGACAACATACTTATAGGCAACTTATTTACCGAAGTACACTTTAATACACTCTGTTTCAAACCAATCATCGTAGCTTACCAGTGGCCGGCTATTTTGCCAAGATGTACTAAAAGCTGTACAAAATATTACGATATGGGGATTTTCGTTAGAAGCAAAGAAAAAAGGTTTCACCTGCTATTTCATATATATCCACCGATACGGCAGTCACTACTGGACAATTAACTAAAAGATGGAGAAAAGACTCAAAAACGATTCTAAATACGGATGCAAGAATATCATGGACTGTACATATGTTTAACGAGGAAATTTGGTATATTTGAAACTTAAAGGGCATACTAAATGAATAAATGAGCAGAGGGAAACAGGAAGCGTTTGTTTGAATGGACGTCGGATTATAGATTGTAAAGAATTAAATTTTGATTGAAAATATGAGGAAGCAGTGGAAAGCCATGTTTATTCCCGTTCTGATAAAACACATTACATAAAATAATATCTCACGATACTTTTATGCGCATCGAGACCGGCCAAACGTTTTCAAAGTGAAATTTTACGACACAGATGTAATGAACCGCAGACAAAATTCGAACAGGATACGCCGATTCCATTTTTTGTTGTTGTTAAATGTTAATCATCTCCCGCCTCCCGAATTTAATAATAGTCAGAAAATATATATCACCGAAGTATATCTAATCAACTGTAGATATTTAGTAGCTAAACTCTGTAACATTGTAACAAGTTTTAATTATTAAAATGATAGATGATACCGTTTTTGTCGTAAGATTCTAGATGACTCATCTATGTCGCATGCAGGATCAGTGGTTACTTACATAATTAAATGCGGCACGTTAACTCTTAATGTTGTCAGCTAAAGCGTTTATAACTGGCATTCGAATGTACGCTTTATTCTTTCTTGATTGTTGTGTACTTTCCTGAAACTACTGTTCATTGTTTCTAAATTTACTTCACTATCACAATGCCAAGGTGTACGAATAGATGAAAGCAGTAATAAACTTGAATTCTCTGACTAATGTTAAGACGTTGCACCTACATTTATAAAACAGTTTTGACTGAATAAAACATATAATTTTCATTAAGATGTCCAGTAGCAATAAATGCCTTCGTGAACAGAACACTGATTGAAATCTCATATTGTTGAAGTCTAGCCATCATTACTTGTGACATTATTTCTGGATTATATCAGAACGAACCAAAATATGTTTCGGTTGATATGTTAGGGTTGATAATCCGTAAGAGGTTCACTCAATCCATCGACGAGTAATGGTCACCTCTAATACCAATCACTTTCCTTCGCTCGAAGTCACTTTTAATCATTGGCAAGAGAAAATATTTTTATAAAGCTGATTGTATAGTTATTTCTGAACGTGTTTGGCTCCATGAATGATTTTATATGAAAGTTTCGATTCTAAGAACAATACTAGAGTTTTAGGTTAGATTTCCGATTTTTAAGTGGTGATGGGTAAAACTACTCCCTTGTACAGTCTATTCTATGTTTCTAAATGTGGCAAGAAGCATTATGGAGTATATGTTACAGTCATGTATAAGAAACACAGACTAACATACAGTTAAATATCAAAGTAGTACCAAGTTAATCATTTTTAAATCGAGTATGGATAATTGTCTATTTGTATGTCAAAGCATCCAACATTTCTCGCTATGAAAATCTACCTGAGATTAAAAGCAACTCGTCGACTTCCCAAACCGACGATTATAAAAGAGGTAGCTGATTTTTGGTGGTTTCAGTATTATAAGTCGGTCGCCGCTGCAGATTAAACAGAGGAGAAATACGAAAGTTGTAATAAATTAGTTCATGATCTGAACGATAAAGATTGGTGTGAGATTTTGGATTTTGATATTAAGCATGACTATCCATCAATTAGTGTGGACACGTCATATCATGCTATTAATTTGACCGAACCAATATACAAACATTAACTAGAGGCAAACAGAAATTATTTGGCGCTGCCTTAGGTCCTTGTTGTGTCATAAGAACCAAACGTGGATGAAGAAGGAGAATCCGTCTAACTCGTGTGAGTCATGCGTATTGGATCTCGATTCTAAATTGCCACACATAGTTGATAAATGACATAGGCATATATAGCAATTAGGGTTTAATCGAACATTGGAACGTCACTAGAAGTAATGCATGATTCATTAAAAAGAAGTTACAAGACCTTGGTTTCATGTTTGAAATAAGTAAATTTATTAGATCTCATAGTAGGATTTGCTTACAGTATAGGGAAAAGAAAAACCCGAGTATATTAATAAAATTTATAATTAGTCTACTACTATCGTGAAGCTTATTTCTGTACTTATTGACATAGACTGTCGGCCAATTCTCAATATAGATTGGTTTGGTTTGTTTAACAGTACATCAACTCTTTATGGATCACAATTTAATTTTTGCAGCGGCGTTGGTAATTGCTTTAAAAAAATAAATAAATAAATTGAAATGTGATTTGCATGTTCGATAGAATATTCATTCTGTGTATATTTTTAAAACTATTTCATAAGAGATAATCTCTTACACACATATTAATGGTATTAGGCATCATAATAGAGAGAATACAAGCATCGTTAAAGGAAAATAGCAAAATCTTCAAATCTTGAGTTCATCGTATAAAAAAAAAACACAAAACAATGGACAACGTAAAACGACTTACCAGCCATAGAAATAATAGTAAAACACAGGATTGTATAAACTCTTCTAAGAATCATCTGACTATTTTAAGCATATTCTTGTTCTATCAGAATTCCAAAAGTAAGGAGAAAAATCCAACTGAGACAGCTCTTCCCAAAACATAATACTTTGTGGACTAGCCCTCTGATTGGATGCTACCTTGAACACAGTAACTTTAATCTATTTTAGACAAGAGTCACTCGTTATCCATCCTCCTTATCCTAATAATCTACTCTTCTGCACACCTCCTATTCGATTGAGGTGACACACATTATTGATCATATCTTTTTTTTTTCAGGTAAGCTTATACATTGAGTGGCTGTCGTGTCTTGTAGTGTGTGAAATTTCATACTAAAATATTCCTGTATCTATTAAGAAAAGACGGTCGGACAATTCATCTAATAGAGATATATTTAATAATGGTAAATCTGTTTTACGAAATGGCATGGAAACGTGTGGCTTCTCTGTCAATTTAGAATTTAATAACAGTCTGGTAATTAAAAATATGAGAAAAATGACTGATTACTTCGTTTACCCAGCTTTGAATTTAAATAAGGAAGTGGCTACCAAAGCTAATACATAAAAAAAAACTTCTTAGAATTGGTGGACAAGTTTTTTCTTGGTAAGTAGTATTTATTCAAGAGAAATTACCTAAGAATAGGTTTATATTGCATGGATAATGTTGAAGAAAAGTTGAGGTAATTTCTTCGAATGGTGCCAAAGCGAATCTTTTCTTGAAGTGCAGGAATAAGAGAAATTATCTGTTGTAAAAAAATGTGCATGACACCTAAACTGATTTATCAGTAGAAACCTAATGCGCTAAAGGAAATGCAGATTGTCTCTACACTGAACTGACCGATGGTCCCTGAATGTAAACACTGAATAATTATAAATCCTCATTCAATATAAGAGATTCATACAAGATCTACACTATCTAAATGCATAAAACGACCCACTGATTAAATGTAGAATTTTGAAGAATCTCTCTCTCATACTATCTCTCTTTCTCTGTCTGTCTGCCTGTCTCTCTCTCCTCTCTTTCTCTCTATATATTTATCTATATATATATATATATATATATATATATATATATATATATATTAGAATTATTATATTTACAGATTTACTGGTTAAATGAGCTGGGTATGGAAGACAGAGCGTGTATAGTTTGTGTGGACGAATGGAATCATTTTGACGGTGGATAAACATTTCTATATTTAATATAATTGTGATAGATAAAAAAACATTATTTTCTATTTTTTCTAATCTCTCCCAATAAATTCAGTTAAATATATTTTTTGATCAAAGGGCAAATAAAAATAATGCATTTACATCGGACAGACATATTCTGTTATTTCCTTACCAATCGATATTAACAAACTAATCAATAACTATGTGTTCGTTTTTTAGTGTAAGGTATGAATTACATATTTAATGTAGTTTCTGTTTTTTTGTCTATATTTCTGAGATGAGGTATTATGTACACTATTTACATTATTCGGACTATTTTTCTCATCTTTGTCGCCATATTTATTACAACTTTTCGGCCGTTGTACCCTCCGACCTTCGTCAGGTTGTTGGAATGCCGAATGGAACCCTTTATTTCACTAACTGGGGTATACTGTTCGTGTTCCACGTGTCATGTCTAATGGATGTCAGTTATCTCCTGTTAATTCCCCTTTCCAAGTTCTCCACTGCCTTAACCGGCTATTGAACTCACACTGCCTGGGTCCTGCCACACAGATGTCCTCAAGGACACATGACACAGTGGATAAAGGCGTTGGTTAGATCCAGTGATAGGCCAGGTACTATAGCCTTGGATGGAAACCGGTCTACCGCAGAAAGAAATGGCAACCAACTGCAGGAAAATCATCTCGTCAGCCATGTCACGAAAGATACATGATCGCATAAGCGTGTACCACGCATGACACATAACTGATTGATATCTAGAGGTAATCTAGTTACTCTGCTAATATGTTGTATTTTGATGGGTTAAAGAAATCGGAAAGTCCTTTTCACTGCAAACAGTTTGACTTGCATCATTACAAGCTGATGTTCCTTTACTCATTACAAGCGAGTGATTATATATGAAATATTGTTTCCTTATAGTTTTTATAGTCAACAGAATAGAGACGCGCGGCCATATCACGATCAAACACCGGTTCTCGTAACATAACTCAAGTTAAGCAATTGGTCAGTGCCAAGATGGGTCACCGCTTAGAAATACGAGATAATCTGAGCTTGGATTTGCAGGTTATATAATGGATATCGACTCAGAATTGGAAATTGGAGAGCCGCGTTCCAATTTCAGTCGGACATGTTATATTCACTAACGGGCAAATACCTCTGGAGTCAAGATATGAATATGTTGTAGAGTAGTTTTCACAGTGGAGGCTTGTATTTCAATAAGTCGTCCTAAATTAGGTTCGATGCACAAAATGTTAGGAACTTGAAAAATAAGAGTTAATGACGCAGCAATCTAGTTGTGATGGTTGATACTCCAATGTCCGACATCGACTGACTCGCTCAACACCACTGAGCCCCACTGGCGGCCGCTACTACTACTACTACTACTTATTATGTGGGAGAGTTAATTAATAATAGAATAGGTACGTCAGGTATAACAGAATACAACTCTTCTTTTACTGGGATAATAAGTAGAACTTATATCAGTAAATAATATTATCTCCAAAGAAGTCATACAATCTACTGATATATTCTCGCATTAAATAACCTGAAAAGTTTAGCAGGCCGTAAAAAAAAAATAAACAGAATATAGACATAACACCCACTTAGCCTGTCGGGTGGTAGCGCGTGCTAAGGTCCCAGCGTCAGACATATTTTGAACTAACCAAGCAAAAATCAAGTGTACATCAACTATTTTATATCACAATGGCAATCAATGCAAAACTATATATAAAAATACTTTTTTTCTCAGTAAAAATACCAATATTTTGGGATCTGCAATATATATATCTAAAAAAAAAATTACCTTTACTTTGAAGGTATAAAATTATGTACAAAATATCTATAGTTGAGACATAAAATTAGGTAAAAAGTTTTTAGATGTCGGTATTAAATAACCCATAAAGGTGGATATGCCGCTAAAAAAATCGACCATCACACCAGCCCATAACCTCGGAAGAATCAGTCTTTGCCGTAATTCTTGTATAATGCATAAAGTATATTTTTTATCCAATCAGAGATTACGTATTATAAATATATATTTCTTTAGATATGCGTTATTTAAAAGTTATCATTTTGATCAAATTTAATTAGAATATTTGTGAAGTTTGAACAAAATATTTTCGGTTTCTCCTATTTTTTGCAAGACTAGAATTTTACTACAATTTTATTATAGCAATTAACATAGACATAACATCGACATATGCTTTCTTAAGGTCTTATAAGTTATTAAACTCTGCGCGGAGGAATATATTTTTATCGCCAATAATGGCGTAGATATCTACAAGAACGCAGCTTAAATTATTCCTGTTTTTTGCGAAGATCAGGAAAATCATTGCAAATACCGTTATTGAAAAAAATGTCATAAAGTTTTAAGGTTAGTTAATATTCTGGGAGATTATTACGTTTTATGCTTTACGAAATTATATTCAGTTAAGGGAAAATAATGGAAGCAAAATAAAACTGCAGTTTTGTAGTCTAGACTAAATTGCAATGATCGATATAAATTTAAAAGTTCTGGATATGTTGAAAATCAGTGGATGTGCCTTGGTGTAAGGCATAGAGGCATGGAATGAGAATTTAGAGAGCCGAGTTCGAATTCCAGTCGAGTTCGTCATATTGTTTTAGGCGATAATAAGTTATGAAAGGACTGGGTACTATAGCTTTGGTTTACATCCAGTCCATAAGACAAAAACTCTGGAGAAAACGTTGGTCTCTTACGCTATCTTATCCAAGACGCAGCACTGCTTACGGTCAAATCACGCTGAAACACCGGTAAAGCCAGGTCAGTACTTAGATGGGGGACCGCTTGGGAACACCTGGTACTGTAAGCCCCCAAAGTCAAACCCTTACCTCACAGTCGATGGGGGGGTGTAAACGGTAGTGTCAGAGCTATGCCGCCCGGAACTTCGTTCCTGGTAGGGCCACCCAAGGCGGACAGATCTGACACACACGCCGGCTAACAAGGGCTCTGGTGAAAATCCAAGGAGCGTCTGCATCGGTAACCGGCGGCTTCTGGTCGTTCCTGTGTCTGCGTCTGTGGGAACCCCGCGGCAAGCAAGAACGTTATCCGACTAGGCCTGGGTACCCTACTTCTGTAATTTATCCCAAGAATCTTCTTCTCATAACAGGAAGAAGCCGACTCAATCCGCTCAGGGTGAATGCCGCATCAGTCAGTCAGTACTGCTATTACGGTTAAAGGATATGTGGTGGTCTTACGATTTAATGTTGAAATTTTAGGGTACCCTGGTGTACTAGTGAGCCAGTCAAAAAATATGCACAAGACATGAAAGAATTACCTGTCTGGCTGCACAATACACAAGCACAGTCAGTTGACGTCTCACTGCCAACTGAGTAATCCCATATAAGATTGTCTATTCATGAACACAGTGAGCATGCCCTTTGATTGGTTGCCAAGTTATATCAAGGCTGCACAACCAGTCAAAGGACATCCTTACTGAGTGTTCATGAATATGGGGTGTTAGATTCATGGAATATGGGGTGCCTAAATGAGCTGATTTTATTTCAATAGAAGATTCATGGGCGTGTTAAAGGCGGATGTTTTTTTTGGGTACGCCGGCCTTTGATATGAAGTGTACTAGAAGAGCCAGCCTGAAATGAGTCTGACCTGAGTGTTTTATAACGTTGTTTCAACAAAAGAAGGGTTATTCCAATCAGAAGGAAAACATGGTCAATAATATTCAATGCGACGTGTATAAAGGCGGTCATGTTTTTTTAACTCGAATAAAATGATATTTTGCGGAACTATAATAATGATATCGAAGACGAGAAGTTTAATTACGGAACAGCTATATGGTATATATATGGCGATATATATATAGATTCAGTAGATTTTCTGCCTCCTTAGTGTTAATCTTTAACGTTTTTTCATTGAAAAGTCTACTACGTACTGTGCTGTATTCTATATTATATAGATATATATAATAACATGGTCAGATAGACGTTATGGGTCACAGGTCCTGTAACCGTGATTTTTTATATATATATAATCGATTAGGTTCGAACCTATATTCCTGTAAGTTCAGAAAATATAGAGAAGACCAGCCATCAGTTTTGTGGGATAATAGACGGATAAAATGATATATATAGCGGAATATATATATATATGAAATATATATATCTCCTCCTTTAATCTGAAGACTATCGTGCCAATTAGTTTAATTTTGAATTAGTGCCGAGAACGTTTAATCAAACACACGAATCATATATATATATATATATATATATATATATATATATATATATATATATATATATATATATATGATCTGACGTCTGTCGGAAAAGCAGGAAAATTCCACATTGTTGTCTGAAATAGATTAAATTCTAACCCTTAGTTTTTAGCAGAGATCTTGCGTAATTAGTGTTGCCGAGCGTAAATATTCATAATATACTTATTTTCACAAAAATATATCCGGATTCCCAAATATCTTGAGAGGATTCGTAAATAAAAGGTTCGTAAAACGAATTAAATCGTGACGTCCAGGAAGAAAAGAAAATATGAAAATACCCAAAATTCATTTAATCCATTAAGGCGACTAAGGGAACTTGATATTTCTTTTATCATGCATCCTTCGTATTGCGAGAAGATTTTCAATTAGACACATATCCCCAAAAGAAATAAACCGTTCTGCGCCATATAAAAATACGAAGCTTTTTTTGGCAAAATATTTAATCGAATCTCATCTATTGATATTCTTACTATGATCTTCCTATGCGAAATATCGTTTAATTTTAATCGTTCATCCCGTCTATATTAAAAATAACATGGATGTAAATATAAAATTAAGTTTAATAAGAAATGTAAATTATTTAACATGAGTTTCTGCTTCTCACATTACGTTCATTAAAAATTATTTTAAATTTTCTTCTTACTCATGAAGAAAATTCAAATGCTACATAAAACGTGAAAAACAGCGCATAATGAGCTCTAGAGGATTTTATTAAGAAGATTTAGGTTTAAATTGATTTTTGGAGGCATATGTGGAGCCATGATCCAAGAAGAATCGAATGTTTCCGAAAACAGATTATTCTGGTGCATAAAACGATACATCACATTCGACAAATCAGCTCCGAAAATCTGAATATAAGACTATCTTTTCAAGGTTTCCGATCTGATGAGTCGGCCATGTTCTTCCGAATTTAACATCATTGTGTGTTTATATCAAAATGCGGCAATCTCCCGGAGAATATCAAATTCATAACGTTGTTTACATGTTTTCCGTGTTTTTCCCTATTGTTCATTGTGTTTTCTATGATGTGTTACGACAGCTTACTATATGAAAAGAAGCACAATATCTTATTTCCTTTCTGACCTTTTACTTAAAGTAGTTTGGAATGCCGACATCTTGATATAGTTTTCTCTTTGAATTATATGTGATATCCATTTAAGTTTTTATTGTTGGGGAAATTCCTCAAGCAACGTGGTTACTGTTATCTAGTACAGTTGTCTGTTTGTGATTCTCTGGCGTCAGTTCACGAGGTTCTAAAAAAGAATGGTTTTCGCCAAAATCCACAGCTTCACTTACTCTGAGAAAGGGGTTTTCTAAATCAGACAGGTAAGATATTTCCGAACGATATGTAAACTATATATGATATCGATAGGAAAATCTAAATCTGACAAAGCTATTTAAGAAAATGAAACGAGTTTCCATGTTAATGTTTTGTTTTTTTTTTTAGTTTTGTGGGCAAAACTACTCCTAAAGCAGTCTATTCATTCTCCGGTTTCCTTATCACCTATACTAAATGTGTCATACGTGATTCATACACCAATGTATCTGAAGAATCAGGAATGTTTACGACGGATTCAGGTATCATCACTGTATTAATTACATTTCTGGACCACAGTCCGTTTTTAAGTTATCAAGTTCAGCACAGTTTACACCTTTGTTATAAATTTGTTGTGGCTTCAACCAAATATGTAGTTGCATAAAATTCCATGAGTAATATATATATATATATATATATATATAAATAATATTTTTTGTTTAAAAATATGATTCCTTCGCTACATAAGAATTATCATGTTTCAAAAACGAGAGCCGAAACCATCCAAATAATTATTAAAATTAAGTTGAATTGAGGTATTTAGTCCCGTTTCATTTTCAAGCGAAATTGTAGGAACGTAAGAGATCTCTTATGTAGCAAAGGAATCATATTTTTAAACAAAAAAATATTATTATAATAAAGCTCTACTTCTGTATGGAGCACTGTCTTCTTAAAATAAAAAAAACAAAAATACTAACGAACTCCGAATTATGCACCCAACGTGGTCTTTTCTATTTTCTGCATACCTGCGCAATTTATACATACATATATATATATATATATATATATATATATATATATATATATATATATATATATATATATAGCGAAAAGAGAGAGAGATAAATGATAGATAGATAGATAGATAGATAGATAGAAGTGCACACTGATATCAACACCCAGCGGCGACAGTTTGTGTCATACTTAAAAGGCAAAAATGAGGCCATGTGTTTTGAGTTTACACGAAATCATATATAGTTACATATGATATTTTCTGAGTAACATATATATATATATATATATATATATATATATATATATATATATATATATATATATATATATATATATATGATTAAATATATTTTTAAGGTATGCCATATTTAGTGGTGCATTATGTTTGGAGGTTTTATTGTATTATCAAAACGCTTATTGGGTGGCCAGTAATATATAACTGTATTAGACATTAACTTATCGCGAAATAATCGGTACGACATTTATTGACTGAATTTTATAATTTTTTTCTATTAAAGCCGTTTTCTCGAAGTCAGTGTTATTGCTTTCTGGTAGGGATGGCGTCTTTCTTCGTATAATTTTTTTTTGAAGTAATGCTGGACGTCAATATCTTGATTATGTCATAATTTTTTTCTCGTAACATTTAATATAACATTTTGCTGTTGCTATTGTTGAAAGTCTTTGCTTGTGATTCTATAACAACAGTACAGGTAGTACGAAGAGTGATTGTGCTTTTTAAGACATATAAGCTTCAATCAAGCGAAGCCATTTTTAATCATTAATCTGAGAAAGAGTTACTATAAAGTTCGATTGTATAGATATTTCTGAACGAATTTAGCGTTATGGAAATTTCACATAAATGTCCTTAAAAGTGTGCGTGCGTGTGTTTGTGTTTTGTGTGTGTGTGTGTGTGTGCCCTCGCGCTTGTATCGTTGAATATACAGGGTTTCCAAAGAAAAATTGACATTATTTATCAATTATCTTTAAAACTACTAAGTCTAGCTCAATGAAATTGAACAGTTTAGGTGTTGAATATAAGTATTCAATATGTTCACCGTCTGTGACACGGCACACCTTTATTTAATAGTTAAGATCTTGACAAACACGCTGAAGTTGATGATGGTCTAGCAGATCCTTTAGTCCTCCATAAGAAGCATTCTTCTACAATTTTGGTACAAAGTACAAATTTGTTTGCCAGTTGGTAAAGTTTCTGCAAATTTATCATTGAAGACAAGCTGCACAGTTTTGGATGACTGTGCGATCATATGCCAAGACGCAAAATGACTTCTCTTTGGGAGTGAACGGCATGACTTAACCTATAAAAAAATAAACAAAAATAAAATATTAAATATAAAATCTTGAATTGTTTCAATGTCTTCTTCAATAAGATAACGTTATTTCAAAAACGATTGCCAAAATTATTGACCTGCGAAATGATGGCAAATTTTGGGTGATACCTTGGACATGATGTTATATTTTTAAATGTTTTTCCAATTTAATATGCTTTAATGAAACCTTCAGAGACAAATGTTACATAGCATCCCCCTTCTCGAACAAGTTTTTGAATTTTTGCAGAAATTAGACGAGCGACAGTGAAAAAGACGTCCGCTGACATCAATGCAGAAGCGCTGGATTGCTTCATGCGAAAAATGGAATTGTAAAATCTGCATTGTGAGTTTCGATTTTCCCTGGCCTCGAACCTGAAATTCTAGCGTTAGGTACCATTCTCTGTTAGACTAATAGCAAATGCACTGTTAAGGTAGTTTTATATATATGTATTTCTGACATAGTTATTTTGGCTAGAGTTTTTGTGGCTATTATATTTATGATTGCACCTTCTACGTTTGATAGAGTGACTTAAGATACGCCCTCATGCATGTATACAAATGCAATCCATTATGTATATCTTATTCATTTATTAAAATAGTAAATCTCAACATTATATAAGCAAACCAATAATAATATATATATATATATATATATATATATATATATATATATATATATATAACGGAACTGAGAATGAGATGCAAATGAAAAAGTTCAAATCAGGAAGGATGAAATATACTTGGCGCCAATATGAATAATGGCGACTGATGTCTTCGATACGTCTGGCTTGCATACGTCAACACACGTTGTTTTGATAAAGCGAATATCTTAAAGACATTCGAGCAGTCGGAATTGAATATAACAAATGGAACTTTTTGAAAAAAAGGAGAAAGATTGTGAAGGTTAACAAGAATGTGCAAAATAAAAACAGATCCCGTGAAAAGTATTAAAAGAAAATTACAAAATGAAGGAATTAATTTTGCATGTAATGAAGAAAATCAAGAAGAAAGTAATTAAGTGGGAGAAAAAAGAAGGAATGAAACAAGAAAGAAAAGACGGAAGAAAAAAATGAGGGGTGAAATGCAGAATGGAAGAAAGAAATGAAGAAAGGGAGGAATATAAGATATGGAAATAAAGAGAGAACGAAAGAAAGAAAAGAAAAAATATATCAAAGGACTGACAAATAGGTTGAGCGAATAGAAAGAGAAAAGAAACAGAAAGGAGGATTTGAAAATACGGCGGGCGAAATGAAAAAAAAAGGAAAGAAGACAGGAAGGAAGATGGGAAGTAAAAAAAAAAAGGAAGATAAGTCCTAAAAAGGAAAGGAAAGACAAAATCAATGAAGGAAAGTAAATAAGGAAGAATGGATGGGAGGAAGGAAATAAATAAATAGTAAAAAGAAGTGCAAAAAGACATGCATCAAAAAGATGGGAGTAAAAAAAGGAAGTCCTAAATTGTTACAAAATAAGTTTTTCGAAAAAGAAAAGAAATCTAAACGAAATTGAATTCGTGCAGCTGAGATCTGTTTATTTTTCTAATTCCCTGAATCAAAATAAATAAATAATGTTTAAAAAACCGGGATTTTTGGCGGGAATAGTTGCGCATCCTTCACCAGGACTAATCATCAGCGTTGAACATTTATAAAGCTCCAATATATCTTGACTGTTTATTTTGGGCGCATGCAACATGTTCCTACTTAAGAGACTGGACCGATACAATCTCAGTTTTCTCGCATTCTAAACTTGAACAAGTGAAACTAAAATTACCCTCATACACACACGCACACACACACACACACACACACACACACACACATATATATATATATATATATATATATATATATATATATATATATATATATAGCATAATGAGTAGTCACGTATACTTTCTTAATATGTATATATAGAAAAAGTTGCAAATTAAAAAAATAATAATGTTTTATTTTATGAAAGTATTTATTTATTTATATATATATTTGATATTTCAGTTTGTCCTCAATCTTTCATCAGAAATAACTGTTTGTTACAAATAAATTAAAATAACTGTTTGTTAGCAAGTAGCGTCCGTCGCGAGACGCTGACGTCACGTGATATGGAACGTCACTGTTCGGATATTCCTAACTTAAATCTGTCATAAATATTTTAGATGTTGTTTAAAAAATGTTTAACTATATCTAAAAAAATGCTTAACTATTGAAATATTTATAAAAAGCATTCTTCAGGTGTTTGGAATTTCGAACTGAAGACTCAAAGCCACATGGCTCAGTGGATAAAAGCGTTTGTTGGATCCAGTGACTTGACCGAAATTTTGTGAGCTCAGTACGTGGCTACGACATGGTGAACAAAAAACTTGGAAAGTTGAGTTAAAGGGAGATAACTGAGACATCTGCAAGAGACGGGACACTTGAATCTAGAACAATCTAACCCGGTCGACGAAATAAATGGTTAGGTTCAAAATTCTAATCACCTGAAGAAGGCATGAGCGTACAACAGCTGAAACATCGTGAACATTACAACAACAATGAATACAACAGTCCGCCAAATATAAATAATATATATATATATATATATGTGTGTGTGTGTGTGTGTGTGTGTTTAAGCAGCAACTTCTCTCTAATGCATGTCTTAGGCATTACCAACATTATGTCGTCTATATTTAATACACAGAAAAATATTCGTGAATATGAAAGTATTATGCGAAGAATAAGCAGAGATAATATTTGTAATTTATTCAATCAAAATATATATATATATATATATATATATATATATATATATATATATATATATATATATATATATATATATAAAGAAAGAACAGTAAGATATATAATCCGGTGTTCTTATAGATATTTTTATTTTTACAAAATAGTGCTCAATGTAAATTAATAATATTATAAATTAATTGATTTAAAATATGTTTTTTCCGCTACACAGTTGTGACCATGTTTCAAAAATGGAATGTCCTAATTTAATTTTGTAATTAAATTAAAGACATTAGTTCTATTTCATCCTCAAGCCAATTTTGGAGTAACTTTTAAAATTACTTGGTTTTAAATACACAGCTAAAATCATAATTCACGTTCCCATGGTTACAGATTAATCCACTTCCACTAGACAGGGGTGTTTGCGTGTTCATTGTCTGTATTTTGATGTATCCGTTATAAGTTACGTTTTGGTAGTGGGTAGGGATGTATCTTCAATAATTTTATATTATATATATATATATATATATATATATATATATATATATATATATATATATATATATATATATGTGTGTGTGTGTGTGTGTGTGTGTGTGTGTGTGTGTGTGTGTTTAGGCAGCAACTTCTCTCTAAAGCAGGTTTTAGCAACATTATTTCGTCTATATTTACAGCATAATCATTTAAAATTCAAGAATACTTTCCATGTATTACAATCAAATGAAGCAAGAAATGCACTGTGACCGTGAAAATCACTTTTATTTTCCAAGTATTTTCCATCTCTTTCTTGCCTCATTTGATTGTATTACACAGAAATAAATATTCGTAAATATGAAAGGATTATGCTAAAAATAAGCAGAGATAATATTTGTAATTTATTTAATCAAACATGTCTCTCTCTCTCTCTCTCTATATATATATATATATATATATATATATATAATGTTCAGAGCAGATAACATTAGACAGATTTTAGAGTTCCATGAAAATAAGTGGATACAACACACACCCACAGCAATACACACGCTTACACATTTCATACTCACTTACTCCCTAAGAACCAAATAACACACACACACAAACATTTAACAGAGACACACCCCCTCTCCAGGACGAATAAAACTGTCAAACTGACCACGGGAATTCAGAGAAGAATAGATCCATCCAGCTCTTATCTCAAATAACAACTTAAAAGAGACTGTTTTACCAACACAAGGAATGTTAAAAGATTCATGTTAAAAAGATAAAAAAAAAATAAATAAATAATAAAACAAATGAAAACTACAGACAAAAGTTCATTTTCTCCATCAAGACATTCATTTCTGTAATTTACTGGTACCAGCAAGGAGAAATATTTCTTCTTGCGATGATGGCCATTTTGGCCGAAACTAGTCGAGGAATCTAAATGGAAAAAGAATAAAAAAACGAAAGAATATGAATATTAATCTACAACTCAGTGTGTCTGAAGATTTTAATATTTTAATATTTTTTTTATTGTTCAAATATATATATATATATATATATATATATATATATATATATATATATATATATATAACTTTGTGTGTATGTGTGTGTCGTCAGGACCGGAAAGACAGCTATATTACTTAAACCCTCTTGCTTACGGCAATGTTACGTTGCAAAACCGCTTTTCAATTAGACACCGAAATTGAGGACTGGTGATTCTCTATATAAGTGACTGCTTGAGAATACCGTGTGCGGGTTGTATAATGGATAATGGCTGCCAATGAGTAATCGGAGCGTCAGGTTTAAATTCCAGTTGAGTTCGTTACAGTCATTCAACAGTAAATACCATAGGCTACGGCAGAATCAATCTCCCCCAGCTATGAGTAAAATATCAGGAAAAACTAGGTTCGTTAACCATTCTTGAGATGGTAACTCAAAAAAAAAAAAAAAAGTCACCTATCTCCCAGCAAGCCTAGAACACACGTCGGAAAGCCCATGAAAACTTAATGAGACTGAAATTCTTAAGTCGTGTGTGTTGAACATTTTTTTTTTTTTACCCGATCATCGATCTTCATAGCTTCCGCTTCTATATAATCAATGAATTTACATCACCTGGAATGATTTTCCATTATTTTCTTCCCAGTTTTCCCCCATTGAGTTATCCTTCTACGATATTAGTTGTAAACTAAGATAAGAAAGTTAAGGTCCAGAGTGAATGCAGCCAACTAGGCCGGAATCGCTGTTCGGAGAGATAATTCCAATTTCCTCCTAGCTAACCGTTAAACTACAAGAACCCCCACCGTTCCACAATAGATGATGCAAATACATATGCTTATTAATAGTGGAAGCCTCTCTAAGAATCTTTGCATTAGGAATATTATTAAGAAAAATGATATTTTCACAATAAACTAGTTATTAATTAGGTACCACCACATATTTGTTAAAAATGATGAAAAGGTCTCAAACTTCATAGAAATAAAATTTATCGTTAAAATGTTTATGTTATTATTAATAGGAAAGGCCATATATTCTTTCAAGGGTTGTTGCGTCCTACTGAGAAAAGTCACGGTCTGCTCGGTGATGTTTGAACGTTACTAAATTGTTTTTGAATTATTGAATATGACCAGTTAGTTTCACTCATTGAAATGTTAATACTAGTTCAGAGGAGAGATTAGGTGTACCCATATAACTTTGAATTATCGGCATAGATATTCATTAACGATCGAAGTATACTCTTAGACCAATCACTAATATAAAGCAGAAAGGGATTAGAACCTGTTAGGCAGTATTTCATATCTAGAAAATCTCCTCCAATGATGTAATCACTTGAGGGCTTATGTAGCAACCTCTTATACTAGACATTATCAAAGGCTTTCGCTATGTATTTATAGCATCAATATAGTATCAATGATACTCTAATTACAGTTAGGACATTAAAAGATCGCAATTTATATTGATTCAGTAGTTTGTCCCTTCTTCGTGATGATGGATTCAGAGAGTTTGCTGATGACAATAAAAAGGCCGATGGGTTGGCATTGTGACTAGCTCACACAAATTCTTGAAAATAGTATACGCACTTGACACCTTCCATATGCTTCGAAGGATTTCGCCTTCAGGCCTACATATAGATATACAAACAAACATAGAAACACACACACATAGAAATATATATATATATATATATATATATATATATATATATATATATATACTAGCTGAGGTACCAAGTGTTGACCGCGTGTACATTGACGCAATTGTATAACCGCCCTCCACTATACCCGTTCCAACCCTGTCTAGAATTTAGTATATATATATATATATATATATTGGTATATTATACTACTCCCCCTCATCCCTTTTCGGTATGTCATTCGCAAGTGTTTGATTGTTCTTAATAAAAGAATTACATCGATAAAACATCTTATATTCTGGTTGCTCGGTGTTTAAATTGTTTCAATATTTTAGATATTCTGTAGATTTCCTATAGCCGTAATAACTTTCAAATAGTATGGCATTGTTTGCAAATCTAATAATCAAACAAAAACAGGAATAAAGCGTCAGAGCTTGATTCAACTGAATGTACAAACACAAGAATGCTCCCAGTCCTTCTTGTTTACTGCAAACCTGAGGTTAGTAGTCATTTCTTCGGATATTTTCCCCTTTTAACGCCTCAATAAACTTTCTCATATAATCTTTGTATCAAAGTTTGTTCGAATACCAATTTAGGATGGACTCATAGGAAAAAACTCTTGGCTAAATATCAACAGCCGATTTTGGACCTAGTTTGTAGCAGATTTCGTCCACTTAACTGAAATAATCTGAACCAAGCATTCACGCCAGACAATTTGTCTGTCATATGTAACTTACATGGAACATTTGAAAAGCATTGGATGAAAACCCAGGCTGTTATGGCCGAAAAACCTGGAAGAGAGCAGGACTAAAACCACACTATCTTGATGGCAAAATTTTGCGTCATGTTTGAAGTAAATCGGATAAAAATGAGGAAGTTATTCAAGTTTTTAATTTAAGTAGTTCGGAATTTAATTTAAGTAGTTCGGAATTTAATTTAAGTAGTTCGGAATTTAATTTAAGTAGTTCGGAATACAGTATTTTTTCACAGTTTTTTGCAATTTTGCAACAATAATGTCGAAAGTATCCTCTACATAAATCTCCTAACATGATTTAATGTTTTGCATTAAGTGTAAATAACATCACCTTATCCATTCATAATTTTGTTCGTGTGAAACTTTGCCTTGGTTTTTTTACAAAATGCCTTACCCACCTTCAGTTTTATCGATTTTTTGCCGAAAACAGGGGTGTTGGGCTGGGGATGGAAAAGCTGGTCTTGCTCTATCTTGAAAAATTTGCAACTGATATGTACAATTTCATCGAGAAATGCGGAAGTGCATAAATAGAATACACATGCACAGACACAAACTGTTTTATAGATATAGATATTTCGTTAGCCAAAAAGTTAATTCAGTTTATTGGGTAAATAGTTTAACTAATAAAAAGAGAACATTTTGGCCAAGGCAATGTTAGCATAGATAGACAGATAGATAGATATATTGGGATAGGGATGGAAAAATATATATATGCACTTATATTACGATAAGGACATATTATTATTTATTATTTGCATAATATCTGTCCCGACCAAGAATTAAAAAAAAAAAAAAAACTTTATAAAATTTTCAGATGCAAACTTCAAAGTTTATTTAACATATAAATGTGATTATATCCTAAAAACAATTCCAGCATTGTTTAATACTAAATTTATTGGAACTGTGCGATTTATTGTGACTGGAATAACCTTATCTGACATCATATAATTCGGAAAATAATAAAAACCGTTGGGTCAAGAGAAGAAATTGAAATTCATGTAAAACAAGATGGAAATGATTAATACTCAGACAACATTTTGTATTTTACAATGAACCTAACTTTACTATAAGTTATTTATTATGAATAATGTCTCCATGTTGTTTGTCAGAATGACAGCCTTTCAACTGTTGTACCATATGGTATTCTTCAGGATTCTATCAAAATAGGTAACCATCTTGAAGAATTCTTCTTTCTTTTTATATGCCATGTCCTTTCAGGAGGTAAGCGATTATGGATCCCCATCTCCCTCTATCCTTTGCAGCTCTCAACAAGTTCCTTCCCTCTGCTTCCTCCCCCAGACCACGTACTGTCATCCATTTCCTTGAAAAACAAAACAAAAAAAAAAAAAAAAAAAACTCGCTCCCTTTTTTCGGTAAGTATTTCAGTCAAAATGTCAGCGACTAAACCGACTCTCCCACTCCAAGTTATGATCTCGTTAGCAAGCCAGTAGGACGAAAAACAAAACCTAACAAAGGGCAGAAAAAAGTCAACGGCCAGGTAACTACAGGTAGTGTCTCAATAAATCACCGTGGAGAAGACAACGAGAAACCACTTCATTACAAATCCCAATAAAAATCATGGCTAACGAATCCTCTGAAAGTTTTAATCCATCAATATAGATTTCTATTTTTTACTGTTATTAGAAAATGTATTTCATCTTATTTCAAATTCATTGTGTACCAAATAATTTTCATGTACTAAATAATTCTATTTTCCGTTCCAGGGATCGAAATCACATCCTCCAGATAACCAGCATACTGTTAGCCAATATTTAATATCCATTATGCTCTTAATGCTTAGGATAATTAGTAGAATTAGGTAACGTTATAACTGATGCATATTCATTCCAAAATACTGAATATTCACAATTGTTGTGTAAAATAGAAAGAGAAAATATGTTGCTGAACTGCTTTCTCGAGAGCCTGGACTTTATAATGCTCCATAAGTTTTCTCTGGGGTTGAGGTCAGGAGATTGGGGCACCCATGTTATAACACTCACCTGCTTCTCATCAAAGTATTCCTTCATCAATTTTGATATGTGAAAGGGAGCATTATCCTGCATAAAAATGAGCTTGGTGGGGTCGATTTGCACCCTTTCAGCAGAAGGGAGCAGACAAGACTATAAAATTCTCTTGTACTGCTCGCTCCTGAGGGTCTTTTCAGTAGGTTTTAAGAAACCATTTCCATGAAAAGAAAAACAACCCCAGAACATTATACTGAACGGATGCTTGACAGTACTTACTGCTAAATTAAAAAAGCTTTCAAAGCTTCTTCGGATTTTAGAGCGTTTATCCTTTGAATTTAGCGCAACTTTCGTTTCATCGATGAAGAAAACATTTAACAAAATAAAATCAGTTGAGTCACTTTTATCGAACAGCACTGTATGTGAAAAGGGAAACCTAAAGTTCTCGTAATTAGCAAGATAAACTTATGAATAGGAGAAAGGATTAAACTTATATTTCCGGTATTACCTTGGGAACAGTGGATATTCAGAAGAGATGAGTTTTCTCATGGTATGCAAAAAAGTAACATAACTACAACTATTATTAATATATTTTGATTTGATTGGAGAATGATGGCACGAAATATTGGAAGTGTTCTGTATATTCTTTCAAGCGAAGGAATCATATGTAAATGCCATGACGTTATTAACTAATCAGATTAAAATTCTAACGTTTATAATGTCCTTGGGTATAGAAATTATTCCACATGCCTGCATTTTATCTCGTTGCTGGCATGTCTCTATCTTTCCCGCATAGAAGAAAAACTCCAAGAGCATCGCTTATCTTAATTACATCACTTTTCACACAACACTAAAGAGCTGTTATCTCCTTTGTTAATATTGACAGGGACCGGTTAACAGTGAATCTGCAATTACTTAATGCCTGCTATGCATTTGACTTGAATAAATGATCCAGGGAGCACAGGAAGCACGTATAGGATATTACGTCGTCATAGAAAAAAGATTGCCCTATTTGGTGACAAGCCTATTCTTCGATACGACAGTGTATTTGGAGTAGTGGAGACATTACGTTCGCATGGGAATTAATGATACGTAGATATATGTGTTATATAACCAGGACAGAGTGAGCCCGTCTTCGGCTTTGACAGTCATAATCCCTTTTGGTACCGACGTAGGGTTGAAGAGTAAGGGTATTTAATAAAAAAAGAATCTGTTCTACGAGTGGAAAACCGAATAAATCACAGAATCAAGGTTTAAAAAGAGTAACACTATATATATCAGGATTTTTGTTTCAGATTCTCAAAGTGATTTTAGAAAACACGCTAGATGAGAATCTTTTATCAGCATGAAAATTCTTTAATTCTTTTATCTCGTTCATTCTGATGAATTCCTTGATTCGGCACTGTGTCATAAAATATATTTTCCGCGTTTCTATTAAATATACTTAGCATAATGATGTAAATTAGTTCATTTTACACAATATTTGTTTCTCTGCATAACAACCATTAATAAGCACTAATTCAAAATTAAACTAATTGGCACTTGATAGTCTTCAGATTATTGACAAAAGCTAGTATATATATATATATATATATATATATATATATATATATATATATATATATATATATATATATATATATATATATATATATATATATATATATATATATATATATATATATAGTGAAATTAATAAACAGTAATTCGGACTTTGCTATACAGAGTCTTCTCTATAGTCGAATGGTGCAGTACGTCAGGTCAAATAACGGTTTCCGTACAGGAATATAGGTTCGAACCTATATCGAAGATATATATATATACTAATTGAGATAAATGTTAATTTCCATATAAGACAGCAGAATTATTTAAGTGCTCCCAGACTACCTACTTATCTATCTATCTATCTATCTATCTATCTATATATATATATATATATATATATATAGAGAGAGAGAGAGAGAGATAGAGAGAGAGTGAGGTAGATAGACAGATAGATAAAGAAAGAGAGAGAGCTAGATAGATTGACTGTGGGCACTTAAGTAAGTATGTTGTCTTATATGGAAATTAACATTAATCTGAAGTAGTATATATATATATATATATATATATATATATATATATATATATATATATATATATATATATATATACTGAGAGAGATTGGGGTACTTAATTGAGGCTGTTGTCTGATATGGAAATTATCATTTATTTCAAACTCCAATTTCGGATCTTTCAATAGAATATATTTCTTGGTCGCTGGTCTTCAACGTAGATTTAATATTATTCGGCGATACGTAGCAGAAGCACGTGACCAGGTGTGGTAATAAATTTCGGTACACAGACGGACTTTTGAAACCGTAAGATGAATTCTTGTGAGCAAAAGTGTCTAACAGAAAACATGGCAAATGATTCAATAAAATATCTCGCTCCATGTCAGTAGAAAAATGTAATAAACCGAAGTGAGGCAAAGAGAAAACATTGAGAAACCAACATAACGATCTTGATGGATGATGGTATCAATATGGATGACAAAACAGGAACAAGAGTACGAAAGAATAATGGATCAGAGAAGTTGTTAACGACAATAAACAATTTCGATATCGCCATGGAATTTGATCGAGAAAAAAGTGTTAGCCTTCAAATGCGACACATTACTACGAACAGCGGGTATAAAAATTGTTAAAGAAGCTATTATTTATGCACTAGATCAAAAATATTAACGATACATTCGCAATGTTTCCGTTTTTCAGAATATCTTCACGACAGCATGCTTTTGGAGTCGCAATAATAGAAAATTGCATAAAAATAACATTTGTGTACATGCGAATGTAAAACAAAAACTAAAGTCAGTTTCCATGCAACAACTTTATTTTACAGTGATGAAGAATACATTCATGTGTCACTTTTAGTCAACTTCCACGGCGGTGCGTTCCACGAGATTCTTCATCGCTTCTAAAAGAAGTTTTCGGTTACTCATAAAACCACGTCTTCATCGCTTGCTTGCATGGCACCCAACGCGTACAAACGTTATTGTACCCTAAGACATTAATGACCTATGGCTTGTGCAGTTCCATAGCTGATGTCAACGATTGTCGAAACTTTTACTAACGTAATTTTACGGTCTTCCCATATCAATCCATTAAGCATCTGAATTTGTTCTCAACGAGGTTTTGATGAGCGACTAGATCGGATCTCGTCCGCTGAAATTGTTCTTCCCGTTTCCATCAGCAGAGACCTCATGTTCAAAATCCTCAAAAATACCCCTAAGAATTGTTGAGGCAATTAGAGCTCTGTAAAGAAACACCACTGCCACGATTGAATCACCTGAAGGCGAGACTGATTCCTTTGAATTTAAAGCTGAAATTTCATATGGTGATATACTTTTCTGTTTATAGTTGTTATGTTCTGTCTATTTCTCTAGACATCATGGAGAAAAAAATGACCCCTTTTGAAAGCTTGCCAGAGTAGTCTGTAATCTCTACAATACCTTAACTTTGTCGATGATCTTGCATTAATTTCTCAATGTAGAAACGATGCAGAATCCTTTCTACAATTTCCCCAGCAAGCAGCGAACCAGCTAGGTTTCTATTGCAAGTGAAAACCATTCAATAATCCATCTATCAAAATATTTGAGGACATAAAATATTTGAGGACATCAAATATCTTGGATCTTACATAAGAGATTCCCCAAAAGACTTCAACCTCCGCAAAACTCTTCCATGGGTTGCGTGTAACAAACTTCGCAAGATGTGACGCTCGAATCTTCCATCCTTCTTAAAAGTCGAAACCTTTCGAACATTGATTGAACCAGTCCTACTGCACGGATCAAAACCTTGGACATTATCAGTTAGTCTGTATGGAAAATATACAAATCTACTTACAAAAATCCAGAACATCATTTGGAGATTCAATGCAACGCTTAACACAATTTACGGAGAACTGAGACCGATCTCTCTTCAGCTCAAACAAAACGAACGGACAAGGGTAATCGTTTCATCCTTACTGCTATGTCGTCCTTCTGAAAGTGTCTTCTCACAAAAATGAACTTTCTCAGACACCATAGCTCGGGACTCAAGGTTGGTGGGGATCTGTGGACAGCAATGAAGGACAGAACAGTGTTGAAAGGGATACTCAATGGAGTTACGACCAACTATAGGGAAGTCGAAGGACGGTAAGAAAAGCGTTCTAGTCATTCATACATTTCATTGTTTGATATGAAAATTTCTCCGATTTAATCGGTAGAGAAGACAATATTATGAATAAAAATGATAATAGGAAATCTGGTAATTGCTGACGCGTTTCGTCCAATGTGGACTTTATCAAAGCAAAATACGAAAATTTTCGTATTTTGCTTTGATAAAGTCCCATTGGACGAAAACGCGTCAGCAATTACCAGTTTTCCTATTGTCATTTTTATTCATAATTTCATTGTTTCAAGGTGTGTGACTCATAGTGTACCAGTTTCCCGTGATAGATTTCCGCTGGTTTGATTCCTTCGGATCACAGAAAGGGTACTAATGTGCATTGTTTCTCAATGGTGCAAGAGCTGAATGGAGCGCCTGATATCGTTACTCCCTGCCACTCGATTGAACGATGAAATGCAGCGTGATCCTAACTACCAGAAATCTAATGTGCACGCGTTGTTTTGTTTTTTTTTTTTTTATCGCGTAATTTTAAAATTGACTTTATTATCTGATTTGTCGACGCATTTTGTAAAACTATTCCAGTATGAACATGATCCCTCCATCATAAAGTCGAGAAATCTTACTAGAAATATGAGAAGCAAATACTTTTTGAGCTCGTTATATGGCCTGAGTGCCTACCTGTCTGGAAAATCATACTTGAAATAATAAATTCTAACAACAATCAAAGCCAAAATGCAATAAATTCATTCAATCGCCCCCATCCCAAAAAACAAAACATCAAAAAAAGACATAATACCTTTTAAACCTTTACCCTGCTCATCTCTGAAATAATCAGACAATCCAAGAAAATTGAATTCAGTTGTCGAGGAAATGAACGGCGAATATCAATTCAGACCCAAAATTGTGTTCTCCAAATCACAAACTCTATGGAACTTCAAAACCTCGCCTCTGATTCCTTGGTATAAAGCTGATTTTACCAATTCACAAAGGTCTGGAGATATTTTAACTGAATTTAAAACAAAATATTTTAAATTCACGAATTGTTTCTGTCACTATAAGCACAATATAAATTAAAAAAGACATTTAAAATCACTATTTTTTTCAGTTATTTTAGAATTTACAATATTAAATGTTTCCTCTTCATTTGGACAAAATGTCGGGATCATCCTGGTCCCTAAAGTTACAATACGTCTATATAGATCAAATGTAGACCAAATTAGATGAGTTTCACCCACATAGACGGACTGACATAATTTGACGTTCATTTATTTAGATGTTTATTATTAAAGTAAGAAATTAATCAACGCCCTTAATATTTTTCGCGTTAATATGGGAGAAAAAACATAGAAAATTCTAAAGAGTAGTCTAATTAACCTTCGCTTTCCTGTGATGGTGTCATTTGGCTAAATGCTCAAGCGCCCATGTCTAGAATGTGGATTCCAAGACTAAAGTTGAAAGATGGGTTCATCTCCTCTCGAGAGGAGCGTTTTCTTATTGAAATTTACAAGATTTTCTTAATAACTTCAGACAAGTCTTTCTACACCTTGTCTGAAGTTATTAAGAAAATCTTGTAAATTTCAATAATTCAAATTTAGCTTTAAATGGAACTCATATTTTAAACAATCAATTTATATGTCAAAGCAAAGCCCAAGTTAAAATGTTAGGTAGGATCAATGTTTTATTGAATTTATTGAAGCTATTTGTTGCCTTCTAAAAAAAAACCGCCGTCTGAAATTATTAGGCAAAACAGATTTTACTTTAAGAAAAAGGTAATAAAACTATAAAAGAAATTGATCCACCCCTATAATAGAACAAATAATAAACACATATGATAAGTCTTGTATCATTTAAATTTTAATATAAAGACATTTCTTCTCAATAACAGCCAGTAATCTATTATCCATTGTTTCTTTTTTATTTCTCCAACTTCATTTACCGACATGCTAGTTTTACTTGCTTCTCACGGAACTTCTTTGCTGTTATGTTCTTTGCTAGCTTCATATAATTTCATCTTGGCAATTGAGCATAGATTTTCGGTCGGATTCAGGACAGGACTAGAATGTGACGATTACATTATCTTTTCTTCTGTAAACATTTTATGTTCAAACGGTTAAGCATACATATAGGAACACTGTCGTGCATAAATACACACTTCACTTTGAAGCTGTGAGACTGCAACTTGTACTATGCCAAAAAATTCATGTTCATACAATCGGAATAGATACCGCTCTTCAGTTTAAATCCTTCATCGATATTGTATAGTTCAATAATGGTTTGGTTTTCAACTCCAGCCCATATCATAACATTACCGCATCCTTGTTGTCTTATTCCAGCCACAGGCAGAATTGAATTGAACAAAATCCACATTTTAGCATATCCATCAGTTCCATGGAATATCACTCGTGGTTCGTCCGTGAAAAGTCAATATTCATGTATTTCTTGGGCCAATTCTGACGCTTTAAAATATTTGCTCTTGTGAGAGGATGTGAGAGGAGTAGTAGATAATTTTCACAGATTCCAATTCACAAATATTCTGCACCTTCGTCCTTCTTGGCTCCCTCAATTCCAGCCATTTCAAATTACTGAGCGCTGGTCAAAAGTGGCTGTTTCGCAATAACTCGCTTTAGTTTAGGTTTATCACGAGGCGGCAAGTTCTCAAAGCCGTTTCCTTTGCTTCGAGTTCTCAACTTATATTTTCAACAGCCTTCTTTATCGTCCAATGATTTCTGCATATCTCCTTTGATATCTCCAATATGGACATCACGTTACTCAATAACTTTGTTATTTTCTGGGTTTTTTTTTTCAACAGTTGTTACAGTCTTCCCTTTATCAACGTTTCAACATATACTATGGACAAAAATATAAAAATAGGTTTTATTACATTTCAGACATCTTAAGCTAATATTAGTTTGATCTCTATATTAACTTCAGTCAGTCAATTTTCGTAATTCAAATATCGCAAAAATTAACTATTATTAATATTTTACTTAGGGTGGGAATGGATACGATTAAAGTTGACTAATATTGGTTCAAAAGACTTTGAGTTATTTTATTTGACAAGCATAATAACTTCAGACAGGCTATATTTCTCTGTTTTAGTTATTTTATACACTTTACGTTCCATATGGAAAAGATTTCTCAGGACTTATATTTTTAACAGCCCAATTGACGTTTTTTATCGTCCAATTATTTAATGTCGGCTAGATCTCTTTTATTACAACAGCCACCAAGGTGACATCATTTGAACGTCCGAACTGGAATGCTTAAGTGTTCTTTCTAAGGCCTTCAATATACGGTTGCTTCTGGAGAAATAGACTTTATTTATCGTTGTTTGCTTCTCTTTTATTACAACATTTTCTAAGTTGGATATCACTTTATATATATATATATATATATATATATATATATATATATATATATATATATATATATATATATATATATAAGTTAAGTTTATAATTCCAAGGAGGATGAAATCCTATATGAATTAAATTTAATGAAAAAACAGACCACTTTTATGGTAACATTACAATATTTATCCTTTTTAAATGGTTCCAACAACGAAATG
Source organism: Acanthosepion pharaonis (assembly GCA_903632075.3). Lineage (NCBI taxonomy): Eukaryota > Metazoa > Mollusca > Cephalopoda > Sepiida > Sepiidae > Acanthosepion > Acanthosepion pharaonis. Next base: position 76,736 of record CAHIKZ030004061.1, read on the forward strand.
AAAGGAAAAATGGGTTTAGAAATTGAATATTTTCGTAATTTAAAGGGGGGGTGAGAATAGGGTTTATTTCATAAAGCATGCTTTATATTGGTGTAGGAGTATTACTATCATCTGTCTCCTCTCTCCTTTCCATTTTTTACCCTAAAATATTTCCGTTAGTTAACCATCTAAATAACGGTTCGGTCACTCCTTCTACCCCAATATAAAGCATGCTTAAGAGAAATATGGAAATTAACTCCTCCCTATACTCTAGCTTGTCTCGTTAACTATATCCCTGTTTAAACTAAAAAAATTTACCCATCAATTTCTAATATTTTTCCTTTCATTTCGTTGTTGGAAGTGTTACCTGATGATCCGGAGTCCTTTAAAAGGATTTTGGTGAAATAAATTATTGTAATGGTACCTTATGGTCTGTTTTTTCATTATATATATATATATATATATATATATATATATATATATATATATATATATATATATATATATATATATATATATATATATATATATATATATATATATATATATATATATATATAATATTTTATAGAATAATATTTTTATGTTTTCGTTCTTTTATAGATACAAATATTTAAGTATTATAAACGAAGCATTTACTAAAATATTTGTATTTATAAAAAAAGAACGTATATACATAAAAATATCTTTATCTATCTATCTATTATCTATATATATATATATATATATATATATATATATATATATATATATATATATATATATAGCTAATATATATTAGCTGATTATGCAAATTGTATAGATGGAATATTAGAGCTTCAGTCACTTTGTCACCGCCGTCATGCGAATTCTTTGTTCTTTTTCTATAAATATGTCCGTGCTCTTGTTCAGAAGACCTTTCTTGATAAGTGTCTTGACTTTATGAAATTAAGCACAGTACTAGACTGGAGGCAAGGTCTCATCATTTTTATTGTTCATATATATATATATATATATATATATATATATATATATATGCAATTTCGCTTGTGGAACTCTCTTCTGGCTTCTAGCTTACTGGTCAACTTTAATCTTTAAAGATTTAAATGCAATTTAAATGCAATGACAATCGTTATCATCTCTCTTCATAATTGCTGTTCTTTCATTGGTAATGTTACCCTATATATAGGGATTTACTAGAAATAAAGAAATATCACTGGTAAGTCATTAATGCAAGTTTTACGACAATCTAATGTTAAATGTCTAATAAAAATTCTGTGCAAATTACTTTGTATTGTAAATATTTTTCCCGCAAAATATTATGAAGTATTTAACAGGAGGCTTGAGGCATACATTAGTGGGCAACCAGAAAGTAAATCAACTTTATATTGTCAGAAATTTGTATGTTAATTTCAGAGAGAAAAGTCTGATTATATGCAAAATTATATCGAATCTTATTTTAAATATATCTTATTTTGTCATATAAGTATGATAAAAACATGAACAATATCGGACTATTTACGGAAAGCTGAACGATAAATCGAAACAACAGCGAAGTATTTATAGAAAGCTGAGCGTTTACACTGACAATAAAAGTAACATCTCAATCCAAACTTTTGTTTCAATTCCAGAATCTCTTGAAAACCAAATTTGTAGTTTGGCACCAATCCAGTTGTTTTTTTTTTTTTTTCATATTCCCGTTGAAAATTTCGATTCTAATTGTCTATAGAGTTTTCTATACATTCTCTTGAGGAATCGTCGAAAGAGACTTTTGAACTCCTCAAGAAATATTTCATTTAATTTAACGGGCGCCGAAAAAGGCCAACAGAGAGGTTTTGATAATATTTGGCTTCACTATACGAGCATTGAATTTCTAAGCTTGGCATTCACAAGGGATGAAATTTACAATCACTTCAAGGCCGTTGGCTCCTTGACATTCATCACTTTTCCTTCCGACTATTTCCTATTCCCATTTCAAATTATATAGGAAATTATGTAGTTGAGCCTATACCCAAATGTATTGACATATATCCCGTATGTCTCGGAGCTTTCTAATGATCCATTTTCTGCATATAAGCCTTGCCATGTTGAACAGGATGTTTTATGATGAGAATATCAGAGGTTTCCTGTGGGCAAGCCGACAGCTTAGAGTTGTCGATTCTAACAAGTAATCCGAAAATATATTTGATTGGCATACAATGTATATCAGCATTTCGCAGATACTTCACATATATAAATTGCATACTACGCGCATAATATGCAGTTTATATATAATATATCTTTATATACATTATGACAATTATAAGCATGGAATATTACAGCTTCAGTCATATTCCCACCGCCATAATTCTGCTTCCCGGTTAATTTCTTATCAATATTTTCGTGGTACTTGTTCAGAAGAGCTTTCCAAATTGGAATCTAGACATTATGGATTTAAAGCAGTGGTAGATTGGCGGCAAGGTCTAATCATCTTACAGTCGAAACAGATATATGTAACCTATGTTCTATGCATTTCTCGTGTGTAGAATTCTCTTTTGACTTCTTGCTTCCCAGTTAACTTTGAACTTCAAAGATTTAAATGCAGTGTTCACCGTTACTTTCTGTCTTCTCAGGTGCTGTTTGTTTATTTTTCTCTCTTGTTAACAATATTTTTTCACGTTCTCTCGCACTCAGTAACCCCCATACGTCTTAGTGACTTTATTATCTTGGTTTGGGTGAAATGATGTAAAACAAAAACGTAGTAATTTTATAGAATTATCATAAGATTTTGTTTAAGATAAATCAAGAAAGAAACAGTATTTCCATAGTGAAAACAATTAAAAGGTGGGTTAATCATAGTGTACATTTAAATAATATAATATTATTTTTATTCATATGATGTCCCGTAAATGTTATCAGTAAAACGGGACAATCTTCATACACAGAATAACAACTAAAGAACGTAATGCATAGGTATTTATGAGTTTATAAAAGTAGTAATTATAATAAATATGTTCATATTTTGAGAGAACATGCAAATAGAAAACGGAATAAAGGAAATATTCTTCTAATCCACGACTATTACACGCAACAGTATCCTTAATACACCCATTAATAGTATTCATATTGATAGCAATGCAGTAAAACTGCGTAAAATGGGTAATTGTCATGTTTCTGTCTATCTATCTATCTATCTATCTATCTATCTATCTATCTATCTCGGTCTGCACATATCTATCTATATCGGTCTGTCCATTTCTATCTATCCCAGTCTGTCCACATCTATCTATCTATCTATCTATCTATCTATCTATCTATCTATCTATCTATCTATCTATCTATCTATCTCAGTCTGCCCATATCTATCTATATCAGTCTGTCCATATCTATCTATCCCAGTCTGTCCATATCTATCTATCTATCTATCTATCTATCTATCTATCTATCTATCTATCTATCTTAGTCTGCCCATATCTATCTATATCTGTCTGTCCATATCTATCTATCCCAGTCTGTCCATATCTATCTATATCTGTCTGTCCATATCTATCTATCCCAGTCTGTCCATATCTATCTATCTATCTATCTATCTATCTATCTATCTATCTATCTATCTATCTATCTATCAACATTTCAGAAAAGTAGGCAATATTAAATTATATTTACCTATTTGTTCGTACATACACAAGCAGGACTCAGTTGCATTTAACAGCCCCTTTCATTAAGTGCGCGAGTATGGCTCTCCACGACTTCAAATCTAAATCATTTTCTAAGATTTTTTTGCCTATCTTCTTTGTCCATATTCTCTCTTCTCATGCCTTTACATTCTGTGAATTCTCCAGACATTCTTTCCTCATTATGTGACCCCACCACCACCAAAAAACAAATCTCTCTATTTCTGGTTCTTTGTGTCATTTACCTTGAAATTCTTTTTTTTTATCTCCTTCAAACATTCAACAGTCTTTCTGATTCAAATATGAGGATATTATTTGCTATTTTTCATACCCCCCCCCATTACCGACCTCTAATCTCTAATGTATTCTCAGAATTCGCCCGGAGAAGTATATGTCTGTTGTATCTTTCTTCTTCTGTCAGGTGATTGGCTTCCACTCACAGTCATATAGGAAATGCTTTTCGGGGTGGTTATTGAAGCTATATATTTTATGATGTTGCCACGAGCTTACAAGATTTTCAGAGCAAAGCAAATTCGGGGTTCTTTTTTCAATGTGTCAAAATTATATTGCTAAATCTCAATTAAATGATTTTCTCTGTCACACATACCATGATTAAAAATAAGTAATTAATTATGGAAATTCCATAAAATAGTAGATGTAAATAAATGTTTAGACAAAATCTATCGGAATATAAAGCAAGCACCTCCAAAATGTATTTCATATTTCAAGAGCGACACGAAGGCAGTATGTAATCTGTGCTAAACAATCAATAGAAACGAGAAAAGCATTTTTGTAATCTGTTAAATAAAATGATTGGTGAGATATCATAAATCAAATATCTAATAAGGAGACTTTTTTCAAGGATGAAGAATAGCTATGAAATATACGTTCGTACCTGAAATTTAATCAGTTTTACTTCTTATACAGCCAATGGCGTCGTAAGTCGAATAAAAAAAGAAAAATGGCTGGCAATCTATACATAAGGAAACGCTATGATAAAAGGTGAAAACAAAAGAGAAGCAACATTCGTCATCATGCACAGTTCTTGGTTTGATTCTGTTTTCTTTATTTATTTTAACCTTCATATATTTTTTCTTCTTTTTACTTTATATAATGTTTTTGTTTATTTTTCCAGTTTTTAATGTTTCCCCTCCTTAGTATTTATCATTTGACATTCTTGCTTTTTTTCGTTTCTTTTTTTTTTTCTCTGACATTTGTATTAAGTTATTTCTTTATATCATGACTTATTTATCTTTCGTCGAGTTTCCCCACCTCATTATTTCCCCTGTTCCACATTTTCTTAAATGCTTGATTACTTACGTATATTTCTTTCCACGCAAACAGCGATGTTTTAAATAGCAGAAAATGTATCATTGTATCACATCATTGTTATTCTCAAAAATAAGGGACCCCCAAAAAAAAAAAAAAAAACAAAACAAAGAAAAATACAATACTGACGAAAAAAAAAAACAAAAAAAAACATTATTCTTACAGTTCCAAATCTTTTTCGGCTCTAAATCATCCTCTAATTGCAATTTATATATCCCTCAAATCAATATTTCCTAACTGAACTTGAAAAAAACCATTTAACCCTACGTCAGCCACTTCGAACTTCAGAAAATGGATAATACCCGGACACAATACCTGTAGAGTTACACTTACCTAAAATATTGTCATCCTGCTGAAGTAACATTACAGGCAATATCCGTTACACTATACATTAAATCAAAACTCGAACGGAATGAAAATTATAATAAATTTGTTGCACAAACATATGTTGTAAATTGTACGTGATTCACACCAATAAAGTCATAGACAAAAGTTTTATTCCTCCAAAATAGCCGTACTATATTTCAATGAATAAAATATATCTGTTACATTAGCTAAGCTCATAATTAAGGGACTAAAATAATAATAATAATAACAACAACAACAACAACAACAACAACATATTTTACTCTGCTAAGATTTCTCGAATATTCCGTCCGACATGATAAAGTGGAACAGTATCTGCGCTGGAAAATATGCAACTTTTACAGGAAGGAAGCTGCAAGGAACCTGTATGAACGTCACACAGATCCGCTTGCAGTCATAAGGTCTGTCACAATTTTATGGAACTTTACACTACACACAGACAGAACAATCAAATCTAATCGCCAAGGATATTGTGATGAAAGACCAGAAAAACAAAATGTACTTTTTTATTGGCATGGCTGTGCCTCCAGATTGTTTGGTGATCTTCCCAAAAACTATAAAAATACAATAATATTGAAGTGAAAATCTCAAAATTGTGGCAAAGAAGGACATCATTACTTGGAGCCCACAGATTGATTGGAAAAAGGTTCTGAGAGACTCATTTAAGGGATTCCTAGTAAACACTGACTTAATGAAATAGAAAACATTGCACTCACAAATACCGATTACGCATTACGAAAAGTTTTATCTAGATAAAATGATTTTTTTTACAAAAAATGATCAGTGAAAAATTTCCTGAGCCTATTTCTAAATTTAGGCATTTGGTTCTTTATACAGCATAAATAAAATAAAAATAATAATAATAATAATAATAATAATAATAATAATAATAATAATAATAATTACATAGATAAAGCCCTTTGTAAGGTGTGGGCTGTACTTGTCAGAACATTTTTTTTTGAGGTATGGACTTCCAGGAATCCCTTCAATTAGTCTACTGCAATCTTTTCCAACCAGTCCTAGGGCTCCAACTACAACAGGGATTGTTGCTGTTCCCATATGCCACATTTTAGAGATTTCTTTTTCAAGGTCCTTGTATTTTGACAACTTTTTGAATATCTTCAAAGATACATTGCAGTCAGCAGGGACTGCCATATCAATAAGGAAGCACCGTTTTTGTTTGTGGTCTTTAATAACAATATCTGGCCGGTTGGCCTTGATTGTTCTGTCAGTGTGTATTGTGTAGTCCCATACAATTGTAACAGGTCCTATCTCCGTAACCGGGTCTTGGTGGTGTTCATACCAGTTTCTTTCAGTTTTCTTCCCGTAGAAGTTGCAGATTTTCCAGTGCAGATATTGGCCCACTCTGTCATGTCGGGTTTTATATTCAGTGGGTGCCAACATTGTTATTATTATTATTATTATTATTATTATTATTATTTGATTGGTCAAACGTGTGAGATAAAAGTGTTATGAGAAATAAAGCACACATCTACCTTATTAAGTTGGCTTATGAGAAATGTAAGTGTAAAGAAAAAGGTAAGGGGAAATATGGAAATCCGAAGACTAATAGGAACAAGAAAAGACGAGATTTAGGAAAAAGGAGAGTATTAAAATATGAGAAAAGGTTGTTAAGAACAAAGAAAAAAATGTTCTGAGCTTCTATGCATCATTTAACTCCTATATAACTAGAAATTATGATAATCTTCTTCCAAATCGAGAAGAGGCTTGAAGTAACAGAGAAATACTGAATATACTATACACAGAATATGTGAACATCGATGAACTTTGAAAGGAATTTGGAAATTAAAAGGAAATTGATATACAGAATCTGAAATGGACAGCTGAAATGTCTGGTTCACTTAATGAGAAAAGAAAGGTTAGAAAAATGAATGCTGAAGGACAAAGTGAAACAGAAAATATCGTATTGAAATAGTTAAAACGTGTAATAGTGATGGGCTATTTAAAGTAGCAAAGGAGAAGGATTTGCGGAGAATCAATATAACTGACAGGATATGACATATTAATCAACAAGACGTCCTAACAATTGGCTTTTGACTTACCGTATGTACTCGTCTATATGTCGATTCAAATATTGCGATACCCCTGAAATTTCTGAATTAATTTTAAATCATTCAGAAAAAAAATATACTTTTTTTTATATCCCGTGTCTTTTCAAAACGTAGGTGATCTGCCTCCCACATATTTCTGTACTTTGTAGTTTTTAATAAGTCCTTTTGTCATTTCTCCCAAACCCTGTTCTTCTATCCATTTACTCAAACTGCTTTCTTCTGTCCCTCTTTCCCTCAATCCGTCCTGTGAGTATCAAATTTTCCAAGCCCGCTTTTCTCATTACGTTCACCAGAAATTTCAACTGCCTCTTCCAGATGTTAAGCATAAGTCCCCTTTTTGTTTCCATTTTCTCTAAAGCCGACCTGATTATAACGTAACTAGTCACCGAAAATGCATGATCTTTTACCTCTTCAAAATGTACCTGTTTATAGTGCGACACGCTATGTTTTACTCATAATCTGATCATAAAACGCGCACGATATACAAGTATATACGGCATTTATTCTTTTTAATTTATATGTGCAATATCAGTAAAGATACAAAGAACTACAATTTTCTGCTAACATGCGTATTTTCAACGTTATATCTTGAACAAAATAATTCATATTGTTTCTTTTTTTATATGTTATTTTATATTTTAATTTCGTAATTATTCTGCTATTGTTTTATCAATCTATCATCTTTTCGCCATTTGAGGAATTATAATTAACAAAAAATGGGCTAAAATCCATTAATATTATTAATGTTAATCCATTATTTATGTTTGAAAATAAACTGTACAATCCCTCTTCAAGAATAATATTCAATTCCAATATTTGATTCAAATTACAAGCCTCTCATCAAAATAATTAAAATTTAGAGGAAAATTTTTTAATAATTTTAAAACACTCCAGACTCACAGCGCACGAAGCGAAAACAAAAAGAACAATAGTGTAACTTTTTAGACGACATTGCTGTTAACAATTTTCCATGCAAATTTTGTGCCATTTTGTCAATATCGACAGTTAAAAAAAAAAATGCAGACTAGTCATCCTCATATTAATAAAAATGATTCAACTTATTCATATTTTTCCGTGAAGAAAAGCAAAATGGAAAGAAAAAGATGAATTTCATATTTCAAGGAAATATGATTAAATGTACATTTCTTTCAAGCTTTTTTGAGTATCGTCAGAAAAATATAGATAAAACAGTTAAATAAAGTTGCTTACCTTTGAGACAATATTTTCAACACTCTCACACGCATATAGTAAATATACAGAGACACTTTTGAACATGAAAAATAAAAGCAATGAACTATATTCTCTAATGACAAAAAAATATAATTTACCTAAGTTAACACTTTCATAATTATCCTAAGAATTGTTATTCCGAACATAACCTCATACTTATCATAAGATGCCCGAATTTATGAGTTAAAGTATTGTCATGATATTTTGTGAGTTTTTTTTTACTCTTCATTTGTTTCTGTTATATGCAAAATCGCACGTTTTTAGGTTCAAATGATATATCTTGTTAACCATCTCAAGAGATTCGCGTCGAAAGGTTCATCAGGACCAGAAAAACAAAAATTCACATGAGAACTCTTATGTAGCGATGTAATCATATTTTTAAAACATAATTATAAATTAGGCTCTACTTATGTATTGAGCACTGTTTTTTGTTGTTGTTTTTTTTTTTTTTAAATAAAAACAAAAGTACTAAAGAACTTCGGATTATTAACCTAATGTGCTCTTTCCTATTTTTCTATATATTTGCACACGCACGCACACACACAAAAAAAACAAACACAGACACAAACACACACACATATATATATATATATATATATATATATATATATATATATATATATATATATATTATTTATTTAAAAAAAATTATAACATAAATATGTTATAAAATCACTACAAAAATAGCCATTTTGTTTCAACACTCTCAGTGTCTTATCAAGTGATGATGTTGAATGATTCAACATCATCACTTGATAAGACATTGAGAGTGTTGTTCAAAAAATATTTTTGTAGTGATTTTATAACATATTTATGTTATAATTTTTTAAATAAATAATTATATCTGCTCTACTTTGTATTGAGTACTCTTTTAAGAATAGTATTTGTTGGTTATTGGAATTCATTCCGTATATACCAATCATATACTTGGATATATATATATATATATATATATATATATATATACGTTCATTGAGTCTAAAAGAATCCTAAACCGAATGCAGGGGACGGCATGTTCGTCCTAGTTGGGACTCCTCAGCAGTGCGCATCCACTATCCGGACCGTTACGATACAACGCTAGCGTCATACCATTGGCCGACGGTGTTTTGTGACGAAGGAACTAACTTGATTTAATAGAGTTGCTTTTGGCGCCCTACCCTTTGGGTTATTTAGACTTGGATCAGTATCATCACCGGAATTTAGTGAGTAGCTGCGCTATAGAGAGTCTAGTTATATTCGTGGATGCGTACTGCTGAAGAACCCCACACAGGAGGAAACGAACGTTCAGTATTTTTTGCATTCTTTTGTGGATTCTTCTAGAATGGATGAATTGCTATAAATGATTATTCAACCACGCAAAAATTTCCATCAAACACACATACATACACAGCTACATATGTGTATGCGTGTATACACACACCACATTTATATATATATATATATATATATATATATATATATATATATATATATATATATATATATATATATATCCAAGTGTATATCTCAAAAAGTGGAAAAGGAATTTAACATTTTAGATTGATCATGGGGAGAGGGACGAAATTTCTGTGGAGAATTGAAATCTGCATTGCTTTTCATTGAAAAAACTCAGATATATAATATTCGATCAATAAATGTAGGCCTTGTCTGCTGTTTCCTTTCAAAAGGGTTATCGCAGGTGTATTTTGTTTCCATTTTGTCATTTCAGTCCTATATATATATATATATATATATATATATATATATATATATATATATATATAATACTTTAAAATTCTTTCACGTATTCTAAGACTCATATGAGTCTTCAAAATTTACATTATAACTTGGTACAAAATAAATAAATTGATATTTCTTGTTAAGCAAAAAATTCGTTATAAGAAATTTTTGGAATATGGTTCCATGAAATTGGTTGGTGCGGCTTTCTTATTAAGAAAATGAAAATGAAAGAATCGTATGACATAAAAAATACTTAATACTAATAAGTAACGGGAAAATTTCGGTGAACATATCAGCTAAAGCCTCGTGAAAGAAAACAAAGGAGATGAAGTTATTCAAAGAAATCTTTTCTTATGCATTACATTTCATCACAAGCGTGTCAGTATGTATCCAGTAGAGATAGAAGACACTTTTTATCGAATATGTAAAATAAGAATAAGAACAAAATTGATAAAAATATGTATTAAACTTCACTGATTCAGTGTGAAAGGCTTGTATTAAATTGAAGAATATGCTGTACTTTTTGAATGCAAATATATGTGTGCTCGGATAAAGCAAAACAAGAAATTACAATTCTTTTTACATGAACAGACATTGATGTCTGAAGTTAAACTTATATCTGAATAAATATTGTAAGTTAAATATAGTTAAAGAACGCATTTGGCATGAAATTGTTCCTCGCTATTTTGGAGGTCAATCTATTTTTGCTTTGATTGATTCGTTTTTTTTTTTAAGGTTTATCATCATTTTGAAGGTTATTTAAATCCAGAAATTACTTTTTGATGGTACCAATTCTTTTGGGACAATAATTATTTTGAGACAAGTTTTACTAATTAACCCATAGCAAGGTTGAAATGCAAAACGTATTTTTCAGTGAATATGACCATGAGATGAAAAAACGAAAGGATAATATTCTTGGCCAAAAACCTGATGCAGGTACTGGAAATTCACGCGTTGTTATCCCGTAAACTTACATACAGGACACATATATTACTGCCTGACAGTTTTCTCATTAACCTTCAGATGATCGTGCCCAGTTAAACATGGCAGAAAATTTGTGGAGATCTGATATCGATCTATTTCAAGGATTGATTCGTTTTCTACGACTTATCTACACATTACAGTTTATTTAAAGCTACGAAATATATTTAGATTGTAAAAATTTGGGTCGGAGATAATAATGGTTTCGTGCTACAGGTCGTACTAATTAATACATAGCTTGGAGGAGAAGTGATGGATTCATAGCTTTCCCAAATTTATTTGCGTGTAAATAAATATAACGAGCCCAAAGGGAATTAGAACTCGGCTCTTCGGTTAAAAATTCCGGGTAAATTTCCCATTCTACCACCCGCACCTCCAAGTTTACAGAACCCTGTATCCCCAAGCTGTCATCCATCTAGGCACTGACCAGGATTGACGATGCTTAACTACGGTGATTGTACAGCAATCAGTGTTTCAATGTGATGTCGCTGTAAGCATGACTTTGGTTTAAGGATGCTATTAGTTTTAAAAGAATCTCAGTAATTTTACGATTGGAATAATGTGTTTAGAAATCTTAATTACATGCGATTGAGTTTCCTGATTTGAATGATTCTTTAATTCCTCGACAAGACTTTCCTTTCAAAATAATTTATTTTAGCTCTTCGAAATCATATTAACTTCAAAAATTTCAATTATCGGCTAATAGGTGCAAACGCCGACGACATCTCCTTCGACAACTAACGATGCTACTGGGAATTTCTCAAATAAAATTTATTCGAATCGATTTAATTCATGGATTGCGAAAATAATGTTTTATACTCAAAATGACTATTTTCAATTATTAGTCAGTCGTTATTAATTAATGCTTTCTAAATGTAAAAACACGATTAGCTGACCAGCATTTCTTTTTTAAACTGTAACATTTACAATAATATAACCTTGAGCCATTCGACAAAATCTCACTTCATTCCGTTCAATAATGAAGTTGGTTTATATTAATACCTATTGGACTATCATGTAGATTTTAACCAAGAACCTTTTGAACAAATGATCACATAACAAGCGCAGATCTAAACAAATAAACAGATTGCATCGTTTGTTAAATTATTACATGCCCTACTAGTAACTAAAATGAGATGCTTACGGAATGAGTGTGTTGTATGGGTTTAAGAGGAGAAAGTAAGTACTATTATTTCGGTATAAATAACATTTGACCTAACTCTGAATAGGTTAAGATTGTAGCTATCGTGGTAGCGCTATCTCAGGAGTAAAAAAAATAGCAGGTTTCGAGAAGTATTTCTTTAGGTCTAAAATCCTTCTTACCGATGGTGTACATGGCTAGACGAGTCTTAGCTGTAATGGTCTGAACTGGTGGAAATAAGGAATGTAGGTCGTCTGAGTATTTGCTACTTACCTAAAGACAGAGTTGATGAATACCAGGCTAAATGTTATGTGTCTACAAAATGGCATTTACGAATGTGTGCTTGTTTATATTGATTTTGTAATTTGGCTAGGAAAAATGTGGGAATACATATCTGCCAGCAGGTCAGGTCATGAATCGTTGTAATACAGTACAGCTTCCATCGTGTTATTTCAGCAGAGGTTGGGCAATGACACATAAAGTTCGTAGCCTTTAAAAGGAGCATTGTAATTTTATTATATGCTGCATAAACCTAGACCAAGATCTGGAAAAGTGAGGTCTGCGGGAAAACTCTCGTAGATATTGCGGCTAAAATGCTCTATCCTGTGTACTGGGAAGTGTTAATACCACTAATTTAATGTTATAGGGTTTAGACTTTTTTACAAAGGTGCCCACCATTTACAAACCCCAAGAGCCATTCGAGGCAGTATTTACAAAGTAACAGACTCAGTTTATGGGGAGATGTGGGTAAGATAACGGTTGTCCCCTGAACAAACCAAGATTGTAGTGATCGTGAAGCATCCACTTGGGAGTCGTTTCCATAAAGCAGCGATTCGTGGGAAAAGCCGCTCGAGTGGAACGTACGAGCCGGCAATGAAATACGAACGAAATAAGTGTGGTTCGCTACGTAGCATGTAGGGTCTTAACAGTGAAGGGAAAAACATGCAGAACTAATAAATGGAGTTTGCCGCAACCCTTTCCATGGAAATAGCGATAGTGCAGAGAGAGACTGGCGACGTTTCGTCTGTTGGAAAGAAAATGCAGTGTGGAAAATAATTCATCTTCCACAAGAATGCGGTGAATCATTTAGACTCTATCGAGATTGTATCGGGAAGCTTTACTCAATTTTCAGCCCGGTTTGATTTTTGTAAAGGTATAGAATAGCGGGAGGTGTCAGTTACTTACGGGAGAAGTAGACGGAACTGGCAATTTTACAAGGGTCTTTAACGATGTTGAAGATTATTTCTGTATTATCTGTAACTTTCATTTACTGTGAGGGAAAGTCAGTGGAGCGTCAACTAAATACTTCTAAGTCCTTCTGTATAACTACATTTCTTTGCCACAAGTCTTTTCCTCTGCGATGAGGTTGTCCGAAATTCCCTGCCATATAAGGGCGTCTATATTTTATAACAGTTAATTATATTTTTTCTTTATTTCTAACGAAAACTTCCTGTTTCTTATTATATTGCTTAGATTCTGCAAAGTATTTTACGTTATCCCAATGTGACTTCTGGTTTTCGGCGTTGCATTTTATGTGATCTGTTAAAACATTTGATTGGTATTTGAATTTTTGTACTTGCTTGATTTTGATATCTTCAATTTGTAATTCGCATTTTGTACTCTATTTTTTGTTGACAACCATACATTATATCGTCTTACAATTGATGTTTAATACTTTCATCTCGCTTCCCTTTAATATCTTTTCTGGTATTTCATGTACTTTGCTTTTTGTATCTGATATCGACACTGTCTTATCTGTATATTCGTATTGTTAAGATTGTGCCCGTAAATAATGAATCATGGTAGGACTTCTTATTCTCTCAAATTCAGCTTGCTATAGAGGCTGAATAAATCCAGTGAGGAGGCACGTCCTTGTCTTACACTACTACATTTCAACAAATTCATTGTATCTTTGGAAGCTTAAATATTCTTCGTGTCATACTTGAAAATCTACTCATATCCTAAGTTTCATTTTCTGACATGTACTCCTTAAGCGTCACAAACCAATCTCAAACCTTGTTTGAACTTACTGCATTATCACATTATTTCACTGCCATTTTCCCATTTTAAGCACTGTGTATCGAATCTTTGTTTTATATTCACCTATGACATTCATTGCATGAAATCGTTACATGTAAACGAGACAGGCGTACAAACAATTCAAAGATAAATAAATGTCAATGGCTTCCCAAGCATTGTGAAGAATATATATGACTGGAATTTATATTAAATTCTTATGGAAAGAGATCTGATTTTTTAAAAGTATGCTGACATTCTTACCTCGGATTTGAAATTATCATACAAACCCTGTAAATGATTTTTTTTTGGTAACAGTTGCACATCTGTTTCACTACGAGAGAATGTCATATTCATAATGCTTCATAAAACAGGTGAAATTGCTAAAATAGGAAATTTAAGATTTATTCACCTGACAAATCCCCATGTGCAGCATATTCTATTTTTCAACGTTGCTTTCATAGCCCGATACTTTAGGTCGATATGCTTTTCGACCATAAAAAAAAACAAACAATACGAAGTCGAAAATAAAAGAGTAGCTACTAATCCAACAGAGACTGACTTTTATTGACTTCAATCATTTAGCGAACCACAAACATTTGTTCCTGTATTCATTCCTCTCAGATTCTCTGTTAACTTTGCTTGATACTGATAATTTGAAAGTTATTATGAATTTAGGTTGTAAAAATGAATAATCAAAAAGATTTATCGAAGAAATTCTAACACAGCCTTTCGGTTGGCCCCATTTTAAGTTTTTTAAGATTTTCAGATTAAGTCAAGATTAAAACTTCATTAAAATCCTATGGATTGGATCTTGGAAAAAATTGTCTTACGACTGATATACGATAATTTAAGAAAAGAAATTAATCAATAGAATATTTTCTAAGGAAACCTGTGAGATTTCGTTCCATTAGAATGTTTGAAAAGTAAATACGTATTAAGGGGCTATGATTTATGTGTTAACTAATGCAGAACGAAGATTAAATAATAATTGCATCTAGAATTACTTTGACATGTCTTCTATCCGACAGTATATCGTATGTAGTGAATTTCAGTGTTTAACCGCATGGAGGATCAGTCAGTTAAGTGTCGTACGTTGTACACGCTTGAGCGATCATGTCTCTTTCGATTTACGACTGACTACGCAGAATGTCCCGCATTATGTTGGTGTTTCTTTCTGAAATACATGGAATAAAATACATTTAAAAAGCAACATATTCACCATCAATTACTGCAGGAATCCCGAAAAAGTAATACACCTTCACAGTTATTTGAAGACATTTGTCCAATGCATATGGATGCAGTAAACACCCGTGCGTATTACATGTGTTTAAAATGGTTTTAAAATGTCGATTGTGAATTATCCAAATATATTCTCTCTAGACGCCAACCCACTTTAAATAAAGACATTTTGAAAGAGTCGAAATAGATCGATGCTTACGGCCATATCACGTTGACACAGGTTCCAGTTCGATCGTTAAGTTATGCCACGTCGAGCTTGATCGTTACGTAGATGAATAGACGCTTACCAATACAAGGTGCTACAAGCTTGCATGTGAGGTTGGCGTAATTGATAATGACTAGGAATTGTTAATCAGTGAAACCAAGTACCAAATCCTATTGGGTTCGTTATATTACCTTATGGGCAATTAACCCTGGGAAATGTATGCATCACCCTCTTCTAATCTCAGCTACGGTTTAATTAATAATACTTGGAGTACTAAACCATTATTATCCAACACCATCAAAATATATATATATATATATATATATATATATATATATATATATGCTTGCAATCTAAAAATATTTCCTACATTTAAATAATCCCAAAAATGTTGATAAACTGTAGAAATCTGTCAAAGGAAATAAGTCGATGCCAGATCACCAGAGATTTGGTGAAAAAAAACAGAAAGTGCCATGTTCAACTGGGCACGGTCACCTGTAGGGAAATTGAAAAACTTGCAGGCAGTTTTATGTGGGTTCCACATGCATGTTTTCCTGAGAACACCGCCCAACTTTACAGTAACTGTATTAGTCTTTTAACCAAGAATAATAAAATTTGATTTTTCTTATCGCATATTTGATGAAAAATGCATTTTGCATTTCAACAGAAAACAGAAAAGTAATTTCATTTCAAAGTATGAAAAACGAGTAGCAATACAAATCAAAACTAATCCTAAGAAATGTTACTTCGTGTATGGCAGAGCATACAAGGACCATCATCGCAAAATTGTATTGTCAGTAACATGATCATCTTAACGAAGCCTTATGTCGTTAGGAAAATAGAGTTATTTTTTTAATTTTTCAATATGACAATATAATGGTTCACTTTGAGAAATAAGTGTGTTATGATGTGGTTTTCTTCCACATTCTACAAACTCAACAAATGAAAATGGTAGAACGTGGAATTTACCATTCGTTAGAAGCTATTGCATCACGCAAGGAACATAACTTAAAAAATTTTATTGCCAGTAAGTTTCACATTCTCCAAACTCAACAAATGTAACACCTACAAAATTTCATTAATTTCGAAGATTTCATTTGTGACTGAAACTTTATAATGTAGGTAAATATTCTTGCAAACATATTAGGGAAAAATAGATTTATTTAAAGATGACACGGCCATTTGCCTTTTAAAATAGTCGTTGAAAATGTAAGTGATTACAATTAGGATAAAAAAATATTTAAGTATTTATTTATTGATATTTAACTTGAGCCTAATAATTAACACGATTTAATTTCATAATTTCATATCTACACTGGTAAAACCTTATTACGTTTTCCCTATTATGTATATTATGTTATATTATGCTTTTAAAATACAATATTTGTTATCTACAATATGTTTATAAAATAAGTTATAAAAATCTAATGGTTTATTAAACGAATATAGAAAAAAATCTAATGGTTATGTAGACACTGGGATATCAAATTCTATCTATAGTGTAAAAAAACAATAATTATTGTTGTATTTTGCAGTCAAGTTCATGTGAACGTGGTAGATTTTAACATGTCTTATCGTCTCCTTCCATTCCCCTTCGTTTCTATTACACCTTTCAAGATAAAAGACCTTAACAAGATAAAAAAAATAGGAGTGAATATTGATAATTAAAAGAAATAAAAGGAAATTTTAATTAAAATTAATTACATCAGATTTTCAGAATTCAGTCTATATGATGAGTGTTGTGAAATAATTATTATAGAAATCATCATCGGTCAGAAAATTAACAGTTTTATGTCATGTCCCCAAAGGCCGTTGGTGATCAAGGATTTTCACAGCTTTCGATCCTTTGTTGTTGTAGGTACATTTATTACCTTTATTATCCTTCACCCCCAAATATGATTTCATTTATTACTGTGAAAGTCAGTTTAAATTATTTGTACAATTATTGCTATTCAATACAGAATAGTTTATTTCATTGGTAATATTAATGGTAATATAAGGCGTTTCACTACAAGGAAACAATTGGCATTCATTGACCGACCATCTTGTACTACGATAGATTGAAATTTTCAATGTTTTCCACCTAAAACAATATTTCTTAAGTACATTAGCTGTTAATGGTCTTTCGGGAATTATTGCTCTGTTCCTCCATACTCTTTAATTCAAGTAGTGTGAAATGGTAACGTCTTATGTTATTGTTTACTTTCCATCTACATGTGATATCGATTTCAGGTGATATTCTCTTCCAGCTACATGTGATATCGATTTCAGGTGATATCGATTTCACTTCTTCTTCCAGATATCGATTTCAGGTGCTATGTGATATCGATTTCAGGTGCTACTTCTCTTCCAGCTACAGGTGATATCGATTTCAGGTTACTTCTCTTCCATCTACATGTGATATCGATTTCAGGTGATACTTCTCTTCCATCTACATGTGATATCGATTTCAGGTCGATTTCATACTTCTCTTCCAGCTACATGTGATATCGATTTAAGGTGACTTCTTTACAGTGATATCGATTTCAGGTGCTACTTCTCTTCCAGCTACATGTGATATCGATTTCACATGTGATATCGATTTCAGGTGCTACTTCTCTTCCAGCTACATGTGATATCGATTCCAGGTGCTACTTCTCTTCAGCTACATGTGATATCGATTTCAGGTGCTATTTCTTCCAGCTACATGTGATATCGATTTCAGGTGCTACATGTGATATCGATTTCAGGTGCTACTTCTCTTCCAGCTACATGTGATATCGATTTCAGGTGCTACTTCTCTTCCAGCTACATGTGATATCGATTTCAGGTGCTACTTCTCTTCCAGCTACATGTGATATCGATTTCAGGTGCTACTTCTCTTCCAGCTACATGTGATATCGATTTCAGGTGCTACTTCTCTTCCAGCTACATGTGATATCGATTTCAGGTGCTACTTCTCTTCCAGCTACATGTGATATCGATTTCAGGTCCATGTGATATCGATTTCAGGTTATTTCTCTTCCAGCTACATGTGATATTTTCTCTTCCAGCTACATGTGATATCGATTTCAGGTGATATGTGATATCGACTTCTCTTCAGCTACATGTGATATCGATTTCAGGTGATACTTCTCTTCCAGCTACATGTGATATCGATTTCAGGTGCTACTTCTCTTCCAGCTACATGTGATATGTCTTCCAGCTACATGTGATATCGATTTCAGGTGCTACTTCTCTTCCAGCTACATGTGATATCGATTTCCAGGTACATGTGTGATACAGGTTCTTCCAGCTACATGTGATATCGATTTCAGGTGCTACTTCTCTTCTACGATTTGTGCTATCGATTTCAGGTGCTACTTCTCTTCCAGCTACATGTGATATCGATTTCAGGTGCTACTTCTCTTCCAGCTACATGTGATATCGATTTCAGGTGCTACTTCTCTTCCAGCTACATGTGATATCGATTTCAGGTGCTACTTCTCTTCCAGCTACATGTGATATCGATTTCAGGTGCTACTTCTCTTCCAGCTACATGTGATATCGATTTCAGGTGCTACTTCTCTTCCAGCTACATGTGATATCGATTTCAGGTTACTTCATCTACATGTGATATCGATTTCAGGTGATTCTCTTTCTTTCATGTGATATCGATTTCAGGTGATACTTCTCTTCCAGCTTCATGTGATATCGATTTCAGGTACTTCTCTTCCAGCTACATGTGATATCGATTTCGTGCTACTTCTCTTCCAGCTACATGTGATATCGATTTCAGGTGCTACTTCTCTTCCAGCTACATGTGATATCGATTTCAGGTGCTATTTCTCTTCCAGCTACATGTGATATCTCTTCCAGCTACATGTGATATCGATTTCAGGTGCTACTTCTCTTCCATGTGATATCGATTTCAGGTGCTACTTCTATCCAGCTACATGTGATATTTTCAGGTGATACTTCTCTTCCAGCTACATGTGATATCGATTTCAGGTGATACTTCTCTTCCAGCTACATGTGATATCGATTTCAGGTGCTACTTCTCTTCCAGCTACATGTGATATCGATTTCAGGTGCTACTTCTCTTCCAGCTACATGTGATATCGATTTCAGGTGATTCTTCTCTTCAGCTACATGTGATATCGATTTCAGGTGCTTCTCTTCCAGCTACATGTGATATCGATTTCAGGTGATACTTCTCTTCCAGCTATATGATATCGTCGATTTCAGGTGATATCGATTTCAGGTGATATTTCATGTGATATCGATTTCAGGTGCTACTTCTTCTCTTCCAGCTACTTCTCATTGATATCGACCACTTCTCTTAGCTACATGTGATATCGATTTCAGGTGCTACTTCTCTTCCAGCTACATGTGATATCGATTTTGATACTTCTCTTCCAAATGTGATATCGATTTCGGGTGTTATTTCTCTTCCATCTACATGTGATATATTTCAGATACTACATGTGATATCGATTTTTCTGATATATTTCTGGTTTTAGCTACAATGTATCAACATCCATACGAAAGTTTGAATTAAACGAGGCTATTTATGAACATGACTAGGTTTCTTGTTAATATTTGGGCTTCGTAACATTTTGCAGGTTTGGGTGAAACCAAATCTAGCCCAGCCATTTCTAGGTTCAATTGCCCTACACGCAAGCCGCTAGTCGTCCGCTAGCGAGCCGCCGATGTCAATGCCAGCGGTCCTGGGGTGACAGCCACCGGCGGGGCTTCTCCGCAGATCCGCCATGTAACTTTTGTGAAAAGTTAAAGATGTTCATTCTTGCCGAGTGGAACACGTCGGTAGTCCGACAGCGGGCCAGTGTCAAATTAGTAACTTGCGTGTAGGTTTCCCGATCTCCTATCCTAAATTTGTTAAATCCTTCATACACCTAGATGTATGAAGAGTTTAGTATTTACTAATGCCAGTTTGTTCTGATATATATATATAAATTTATATTCTCCCATAATTTTTGCTTTAAAGGAAAATGATCCGGTTTGTTGAAGAGCGATAAAATTTATTCAGTTAATATTTCTTTAAGTAGAACTGAATCTTGATGACTATAGTGAATATGCATATCTCGCCAAATCGTTGTAAAAATATTATAAAGAATTCTTAAGAGGCGGAAAATACAGTTGTGATAGTTTAAATGACATAACTTCAATCTGACGAAATGTCGGGTTTGATTGAATACAGGCGTCGCATCGTTTTTCGCTGCTAATTATTTTTTCAAGCATATCTTTCAGATATTTCAGTTGGATTAAGTATGAATAAATGTATTTTGGCGCGAATTAGAGAGAGCACAATTTATGTATTCTTTCAAAACCGTAAGAAGCATAAAACTGTTTTCGTTATTCAAATTATGGTCATTTGAAAGAAAATAATATCCTTAATTCAGGTGACAATATTTAAATAATTGTTGTGGATTCCGGGTTGAAATCCGGTACCAATAAATAAAAAGCGCCAGGAATTAATATATTAAAATAATGTATTAACGTAATAATACAAACTGGTAAAGCAGGTTAGTAGCTCCAGAAATACGGGTTAGTAGCAAAATATATATATACAGTCTTTGGTATTGAAGTATCGCTGTCTGACTTCTTACTGAGTCTACGTGCTCGTTCACTGTGACTCCTACAACGCTGTTACCTCACCCTCACTCTTCCGGTTACCTTTCAAATTTTTACTTGGTCACTCTGGACTCGACTCTTCGGTCTTGCTCACGGGTCTTCCCGTAGCAGTAGTATATGTATATACTGGGTGAGTCCATTTGTGTAACAAGGGGTGGACCCCTCAACAATAATATATAAGTTTCATGAGAAATTTTGTGACTTTAATCATTTATGTCTTTAGGTATTATTTCAATATCTTTATTAATCCGTGTCCTTCTTTTGAATTGAAAACATTTTCCGGAATAATGAATTCAATTTTGTTTTCTATTATTTTGTATTTCTAATTCCATTTGAGATTAATATAGCATCATCATTATTCCCCTAAAACCAAAGAAGAATAACAAGAACAGACAACGATATAACGAAAAGTATAATCGGAATATTTTCTACCGTTAGAGAAAAAGCATTTCCTTGAAGTTTAAATATGCTTTACGTTGATATACATCTATGCGAATATTTCATATATGTTATTTTTCTTTACATACTCCGTAGTTGTTGCTCGAGCTGTCATTTCAAGAGAGACAAATGGAATTTTCCTGATCATTTCTCTTTTATAGACACGTGATGACAGGGAAAGAATAAGTAAGCACATCAAAGAAAAAAAGCATTAGAGACTTACGGGCCATAGGCTTTATAAATAATGACAACTGACTGCTTTTCAACGACGACTGTAAACTGAAAATCTACATTGACATTGGACTTGTACGTCATTACCTACTCTATCTTGCTGTATATCTTCTTTGCACAATGCAGTAAGAAAACTTCATACGTTCAATTTAAGCAGGAAGCACTCAATGACAAAATATTTCTTTAAAGAGGGCAGTTTATCTGGTGCAAACTTTAGCGACGATTTGAGAAGTCTTTTTTATCAGATTCAGTGATTTGTTCTTAACAATCAATCTCCTTACTATACTCAGAAGACAAATAACAAAACATTTATTTTATTGTGCCAACTTCGATTGATCGTCTTTCCACCATTATATAGCAAAATCTACTAATATTCACTATAGTAATCAAAATTAAGTTCTACTTAAAGAAATATTTTTCACACATAGTATCAAAGTAACTCATAATGACAATTTTTCATATGGTCTATGATCGAAATTTCATTTCTATATATTAACTTATTTTTTCTCTCTGAATTTCTGGAAGAGGTTGTCATTATTTACATGAACATCAACGTTGCTCCCTGAATTTCTGGAAGAAGTTGCCATTATTTCCTTGAATATTTATGTCGCTCTCTGAATTTCTGGAAAAAGTTGGCATTATTTACATGAACATCTACGTTGCTCCCTGAATTTCTGGAAGAAGTTTTCATTATTTACATGAATATTTATGTTGCTCTATGAATTTCTGGAAGAAGTTGTCATTATTTAAATGAACATTTACGTTCCTCTCGGAATGCCTGGAAAAAGTTTGGCATTATTTACATGAACATCTACGTTGTTCTCTGAATTTCTGGAAGAAGTTTTCATCATTTACATGAACATCCACGTTCATCTCTGAATTTCTGGAAGAAGTTGTCATCATTTTTTTAAAGCGTTTCACCCTAAGAAAGGCGGGAAGCCACTAGGACGCAAGGGGTTACATGAATATTTATGTTGCTCTCTGAATTTCTGGAAGATGTTGTCATTATTTACATGAACATCTACGTTGTTTCAGTATTTGTACCTTTCGTTATTCATCTGGTATATGTCGATCAAAGTAGCTTCCAGGAAATTCCGAAATAAACCCTTTATTTAATCTACAGAGGTACATTGTTCTTGTTCTGTTGCCCATGTCTAGGGATATGTCGTCTAGTGTTTATTTTAAAACTGCTCAGTTAATGATCACACCTTTTTCAAAGAGTCCAAGTCCACACTGCCGGGCCTAATGATTGAACCTGCAATTACTAAACCACCAAAGATTTAATCCATGACAACACAGGATAATAACGCAGTAGATTAATATCACCAGCTGCCAATCCGGATATCAGCTATTTAATAATACTGCGGTGTCAATCAACAAGTCATCGTTTCGAAATGACCCATATGTTGTCAACAATAATTAGATCTTTATAGTTATTGTACCAGGATTTGAGTGTAGTTAGGAATTTGCAAACTTCGATGGAAGAAAGAAGATATATTAATGTTCGCTCCAGTATTTAAAATTTCACTCAGATCAGTTCTCTACATTTACAAGCAAGCATTAGGGTTTTTATTTTCTCTTTGGACTTCATGTGCTATATTTGGTATGTCCGAGATTTGTCTCCCTCCACCTCTGCGTGGAATTCGCATATTGTTTACTTAGATTGTCGATTCCTGCTCAATGCAAGATCTGTATTACTGATTTTTGTACCATCTCGTGATAATTACATCATATTACCTCTTAACTATTCATTGGTACTTTCAAAATAGACATTATTGGTGTGACATTAGTTACAGGAGATCGAACTCCATAAAAAATTGATCTAATAAGTAGTCAGTAAAGCTTTTGCCACCTTTCAGTATTCCCATCAGCAAACTAAATTATTCTGACAAAGTTAGACCGAACATAAAGAAATGATATTCCAGTAAGATTGTAGACAATTATGCAACAAAATCATAACCTCAGAGAATAATATATGTACTCACTTCAAAAGCTTTCGTTTTCAGTATAGAAAAGTGACACCAGTAACTGACTGTCACATGACAAAGACCCATTCTGTCTTGATGAATACATGACGCTTCACCTCTGTTTATCTGAAATTCGTATTGTTAAAGAGTGCTTAACCCGATCCATTCAGAATATCTATATTGAAATCAGACCTCTGCTTTCTTTTCCCTGACAAATGGAAAATGCCCTGTTTAAAACTTTTGATTTTGCAAAGGATTCTTAGATGCTTAACAATATTCAGATTTCTTCACTTGACTTCTGCTTACGGCATATCTTCCTAATGACAAACGCTTATTAAACAAGAGACATGTTGTTCTGGAAGCTTCTTTTTTGTCGATAATTTCTGGAATTTGAAATGTGATCAAATTTTATTTCGAATAATATAATTTCGCTTCAATTATGGGCTTTTTTCTCAAGTTATGTTAAGGTTTTTTTTTTGCGGGGGGGTAAATTGGTATTTAAATGTTGTGCAAGTGTTTCAATTTTCCTTAAAGTTTCTATAAGTATAGCATTCCCGCTATAACAGATTTTCTATTTTCATAGAATCTGAGTTATATTTGTAATTTTCGATGGCAAAGGCACTTGTAGATTTTAATATTAAATGTTATGACGATTCGAAATATTTCCAATAAAAAAAAAATCTTTTTTTATTTGTTAAGTGGATTTATGTGTTTACTCACAATGTGTTTGAAATTAATTTAACGTGTAACACAGAAACAATTTGATGAATAAATCTATAGACATATTCAGAAAATCTACGTATGCACACACACATACACAAACATACGAGTATACGTATATACGCACAAACACATATATACGCGTGTGCGTTTACATATGTGTATATATGAGTGGGTGTATTGAGAAAGGATTATGTAGGATGAGGATAACTACTTATACATAGAAGAAATGAAAGGTAATATGCATATATATGTTTGTGTGTGAGTGAGTGTTTGTGTGTGTGTTTGTAAATATTATTTATGTAGCATATCTTCTTTCAATCATGTTCATTGAATAATATGAAAATAGATTTTAGCGTAGTTACAATAAATTATTCGCTCGTGTAGTTTGTAACACATTATTTATAATCTCACAGTTACGTCTCTGTCTTTGGTCAGAGTGTGCAAATGAGGAAAATTATAATGAGAGGTGACCCGCCCTGGAGAACAGCTGCCCGATACCGCGCACATTTATTGCACTAGAGAAAGGGATCGCTGCTCGCACAAAAGGCCAACACAACCAACGGTTGCGGGGAATTTTTGTTCCTTGCCCGGGTGTACGCTCTCAGGCTCCCCACAGTAAACCGACCTTGTACCACAACCTGACCTCACGGGGTGTGAATAAATACAAATTTATCCCCAAAAATGACATTATAAAAGATCGAAAGTAAATGGGTTTAAAAAATATACCGCTTTCCTAAATGAATTTCCTATTAAAAAAAAAAAAATGATTAGACAAATAGAAAGGATCAGTATAATAAAAGTAGACAAAATATGTCTATATTATTCAATGAAAAAAAGAGAAATTCACATTGAGAATCATCTGCCGCCAGAAAAAAAATAACTGTTGGAGGCATAAACACACACACACACACACACAAACAAACAGACACACGGTTTATATATATATATATATATATATATATATATATATATATATATATATATATATATATATATATATAAACATATTTCGGTCGACATACAAGTATTTCGTCTTCAAGTTTTTGATTTTATAAGGAAAAAAACACATGCATGATGATGAATAGAGGACATTCGTAAGTACTAGCATTTTAACATCAAATAAACTGAAAACTACAGACATCAAGTTTATCGACGAGGATCACTTCGCACTATGGATTAACAGTATTTTAATGCATATATTATGTTTCTAGCGATGGATGTCGCCAATAATCGCATTAATACTTCTGATTGATTCTATGTGTGATTATTTCTCTGTATATATATATATATATATATATATATATATATATATATGTATAAGACGTTCATATAGTCCGAAAATAGCGTGAGTGTGAAACTCGGTTCATGACGAGGGTGATCCTTTCATAGGAATAAACGTTGTCAAGCGTCTCTGCTCTCTCTAGTTAATCTAGGCGGTGGGTATTTTATTAAATGGGTAGATATTTACCTTTCGGCCTTTTTTCTTTCTTCTTTTTGCTGTCCTTTTGAGATTTTATCTTGTTTAACTCTAATTTGGTTAAGTTGTCTGCTAGTTCGAGTAACGTTTTTGTTTTTACATTCATACACACACACGCATGCGCACACAAACACAGGCACATACACACACAAACATAGGCACATACACACACATACGCACATATGTGTGTGTGTGTTTGGGAAATTCACACATATTGTTAAGACCTTTCGAATTTTGTGTCTGTTAACATAAACAATGTCTTCTTAATCAATCAATAGTATAGACATCGTAATCATTTAATAGTAAGGTATATGTAACTTAAAAGTCGCCGTCCTGAATAAAAGCAAATACAGGTTTCATTCACGCAGAGTGTTTTTCAGGGCCAAACCATCTTCTCCTCTTTCTAACATCGATAACTTATGAAGTAGATATTATCAAATATTAATACTCAATCAGTTGCTTTCTTCAATCATTACCAGTTTAGTTTGCTTAATCCACACTTACTGCTAAGCGTTCCTAGTTTAGCGTGTTCTATTAACACTTGGTGTTACACATTATATTAGATTTAAGTAAAATATCTTTTAATTTTATTGCAAATAATTCAGTTCGTCAAAAATACGGTAAATATTCCCATATTTTGGCTTTTCACTGATAGCTTTTTTAAGAATAATCATTGCGGAATTGTCGAATGTACTGAAAAACATGAGTTAATAGGAAATAATACAGAGTAATTTCCAAAATGAACTTGCAGCCATTTTGATACAAACATTCTTGCACAACAATTGCAAATTGTATTTGGTGTCCTTGTCAATAGATTTATAAACTGCAATTAAGGAGAAATTTGATTACTCAGTGAAATATTACGACTTAATATGTTTTTGTGTCGGAGAAAAAATGCCCCTCAGGGTCACACTAGAAAAAAATAATTTTCATGCTTACCTAAAGCGAGCAGACGAACTCAATTGTTCCGTTATTTGTCGATTCTCAGAAAGCATTGAATGCTGCAGTGATTAATGTACCCAGACGTTAGCAAAACAGTTTCGCTCTGTAAATCAAACATAACCCAGGCAACGTTGAAATAAAGCGACATTTTAATGCAGATATATTCTTATCGAATATTAAGGGCAGACTTGACCTAGATGTTCATCATTTCCATCCCTTTTTGGTTGACTAAAACGTGACATGTTCAAGTATATTAACAGTTCTCAGGTACTGAGTGTTTACGCAAGTAATG
This sequence comes from Acanthosepion pharaonis, assembly GCA_903632075.3. NCBI lineage: Eukaryota > Metazoa > Mollusca > Cephalopoda > Sepiida > Sepiidae > Acanthosepion > Acanthosepion pharaonis. Next base: position 104,331 of record CAHIKZ030004061.1, read on the forward strand.
TCTGATATACATTTGTAGCTCAAGAGCGAGTTAATGTGTCTAATGCTGCAGGACTCTCCTCGGTATTCTTTCGTATTTAGAGATGTTTATTAATAAAACTTCCCCTTCGATTGGATTCGATTCTTTTTTGGATTTCCGTTTATTGCAAAGACGTTTCAAAGCTTTTCTGAGAACTTACAATCAGACGTATTATGATAGTCAACAATAATTTATACACTTTCGGCGATAAATTAAAAGACAAATTTGTTATATTATTCAAGGAAACATGATTGAAAGAATATATCCTACGTAAATGATATACACAAACACACAGACACAAACACACGCACGCACGCACCCACCCACACACGCACGTCTTTTTGTTCCCGATCATTTTCTACACATGTATTCAATCGTTTAACGTTTATTTTTCTCTACTGTTATGAAATAGCTGCATCCTTTCTCTGCGATTAGTGACCATTCATAGTTCGTTATAATCTCTGTCATGGTCTATATATTTTTGTTGTTTTCATTTTCTTTCACATTCACTTATATTGTGGAATAATGGCGTACTCAGTTTGAGAAACATTTGAATGATCACATTCGCAAATTTTAATATTCCCCACAAATGACTATATTTCTAAAGGCTTTCGATTTCTTCGTCTTATCTTCGAGTACAACAGCGTTCACTGTCTTATTAGCTGTAGTATAGTCAACAGTCACAATATTTCTATTTTCCGTCAAGTAATACATATTTCTCTAGCGTTTCCATTTCCTTCTCTTGTATTCTGGAAGACCAGCATCCATTGATTTATTTTTCATATCCGTCTAAAGGACTGGAAACAGAAAGAGATTTTGTTTTTACTTTCCTCGCTTAGGTTATTCAAAAAGCATTAAGTTTACTGTTTGCATTTCCTAATGCCAGATCTAACTTTAACAAACTACGCTACAGTCAACACTGTAGTGATAAGAAATACAGATAAGAATCTGAGAGAATTGTTAGACAAAATTGATCTATGAAGCCAAGATAAAAAGGAGCTAACTGTACGAATATTAAATGTATAGTTGTAGAAAAACGGCCAATTAGTTTTATGAGTTATGTCTCATAAAAATAAAATCCTTGCAGGAATTTAACTCGAATAAAAGAAACGACGAAAATCCGAGGAAATGTAGACATGTTGTTGAAAAAGAGAACAAGATATTTTAGTTATTTGGTAAAGGCCCCAAATAAAGAAAAAGAGTACCCAGTTGCTATGCAGTGTCTTATATGATACTGACAATTTAAAAATTCTATAAATGAAGAGGAAAAGGTACGAAGCAAATAAGATTTATTTCTTTCAACGAATTTGGAGAAAGCCATACGCCAATTATGGGAGAAAATAGAAAAAAAGAACTAATGTTAAGAATCGGAATTTGATAACTTTCTATGTTAGACATGTAATGAGGAATTGGTTATAGGAAGCAGTCTATTCTGCTATTTATATGCTGGGAATATTTGACGGTAAGGGAATGTAACTAATTTGTCTGGAATTCGAACTCAACTAAATGCTGTATAAAAAAAAAACGGAAATTGTAGCTGTAACAAAGCGAACATATTTATTGTGACAGAGCTTTTTAAATATGTTATTAATTGTTTTATTTATGATTAAGTCTAATCCTCCGGTTGAATCCAAGCTCATCCTTTCTTTTATTCATTAGTTGGTTCTATTTTCCATTCTTACATATAGACATTTTTTCCTGTTTTCACTAGCCGCTTTTTTACATGAACAGTATGTTCGGCATAATATTCACCCGATACAAGGCTCGAGAGTCAATGAAACTAGACAGTTACTGAATGAGGTGTATGATATGAATGTAAACTTAGTAAGTAGGAAGTTATGTTTATGTGAATATGAACGATAAGGAAATATTGACGCTTAGCCTGAAGAAATTATGGTTGTAGTGCTTAGAAAAGCTTCGCCTGGGTGGGTCTTCAACAAAACAGCGATTCTTGGGGAAACAAAACTGAGTGGAACTGCCTTCTTACACTTATGGGGGTCGTTCGTTCCCGTAAATGCGGTATGGCGTGTCTTGCCGAAGAATCTAATCGGATGGAACAGAACAATGGCGCTTGTACGAAACACTGGGCATGGAAACACCGACTGATTAACGATATACTTTCGACGTCTAAGTGAATGGGGCCGCAGGTTTGAATATATAGGCGATTAAATGTCTTTGAAAATATTTCAAAGCTACCATGTGAGAAGTGGGCAGTTCCAATCCATACATAGCAGAAGTTCTCCATTTTCGATTTAATCCGGTCACGGTCAAACATAACAGAATACTTTGTAAAGAAGACTGATCGTATATATGTTCCAATTGAGATCTGGTGTGCAAATAGACATTCAAAACATGATGCCTCATTTGGATAGCAACCGTTCGTCGTTAATGGGCAAAAAGGACAAACTTAGTGTATAAAAAGATAGTCATAACTTTTAATAAATATAGGAGTAGCAAGTAATTTGAACAGTAGTAGAAGTCTATCACGTGTTTCCGGTTCAGGATTGACTTTCAGTTTCTTTGTAATATTTACTTCAAATCTATCCTTTTAACTCTCCGTTAAAAAAAACAGAGATGTTAAAAGGTTTAAATTAATAGTTTAAATAAACTAAACTTTAGTTTAAATAAAGAGTAAATAACAGTCCAGAGTTTAATTACTAAAATTTGAAATTTTATTTACTATTTATGTATTTTCTTCGATAGCAGATCGGCTCGCTAATCATCCGGTACACAGGGCTCTCTTATATTTTGAACACGATTAGAGGTTTATCTTTTGCTTCCACTTTAGGATTGGGTTTTTGGTTTCGTCTAAATTCTTCCCACTCACTTTAATTCCTAGTAGCCCCTTGAGTCTTAGTCGCATTATCACTTTACTTTAGAGAATTGATTAAATACACTTATTTCATTAAGTAAAGAATTTGAAATTCACTTATATTTAACCAGTGCGATATGGTGCTGTCTGAAACGTTGCTGACATTGTATCGACTGGATATGTTATTTAGATTATAAACCAAAAATACGCCGGCGAAAGCAATATATACACCGCCCCCATATATATATATATATATATATATATATATATATATATATATATATATATATATATATATATATGCAGTCGACTCTCCCTCGAATTCGACGTATGACGGTCAAGCAGATCAGTTCCCAGGAAACCGACAGCACATGAGACTTGATTATAGTCGTGAAGGTTTTGAAGGGTCGACTACAGAGACCTGGTGCACTAAGTGTAACAAGGTCCCCAAACGACCCTCCGCAGGTTTTTAATTCAGAGTTGTTCTTCTTCCAGATCAGTTGCCATCCAAGGCTATAGAACCCAGTCTATCCTGCTATTTACCCAAAGCTGGAGGCAGAAGAAGAGGATTCACATATTTTCAGGGGTATTAGTATGAGTTAATATAATGGATTCGACTGGAATTCGAACTCAGCTCTGATTCCTTAATCAAATCCACTACTCCACTGTGCCTCCTCTAATATATATATATATATATATATATATATATATATATATATATATATATATATATATATATATATATATATATATATATATATATGTTATGTTATATTGTTATATACCGTACTTATGAAAGCAAATGGGTATATCCCAATTCTCAAAAATGCGTTGGAAACTATTTTAAGTGGGGGTAATATGCCGTCTAATGAGTCAGGCACTTAGCAGTGGTTTACCTACTTGACGCTGCTGGCGAGTATTATATTCTGTTGATGTTAGAAAGATTACTATTTCATTCACAACCTTCGTTTTTGTTATTACTCATTCAGTAACACTAGGTTACAGCATATATATATATATATATATATATATATATATATATATATATATATATATATATATATAATCAAAAATTCATAGTTTTTGTTTTATTTCTTGTCTGGAGGTAATTGCAAATGTCTGACGTGAATGCTTAACACAGATAACAAGTAAACCTTTACAGATTAGTATATGTAAGTTATTGTATTTTTTTCTTTATTCGGTGCTTCCGCTGAAGATTGTAGTTTAAATGTCTCCTCACGAACTCTGATGTTCTCTCATATTTTTATTTTCGAAATTGCATTCAATTTCGCTCAAATTGATAATTCTCCTTCGTTTCACTTGCGGGTGAACGTTTCAACACCATCTTGTTTTGGATTTATTTCAAACGAAATCTAACGTGACTATTTCATTACATTAATGAAGTTTGCATGCAAAGTAAAAATATTTATACAAAATAAACTTTAAAAGGTTATTTCTGTGATGTGGTTATATCTGTGATGTGGATAATTTCCAAAAAAAGTTTAGAAAAAAAGGTAATAAACTTGGGATAAAATCCTGTTCTATGAAAACCGTGATCAATGTTTGAAACGATTTAAGAAATTCATGTTTTTATTCGCGTTTAAAAATATTTCAGTGCATAAAATAAACCCTTCATTTTTTTTACAGAAATTCGTTTATAATAAATCAAAAATTCATTTAAACCAGAGGATTTTCAGCTTGGAATTACATTGTGCATAAAACGCTATGACGAAGCTAAGAATTGAAGTATTAATAAAAAATATGTCCATTATATTTGTACTTTTATTTCAAACTGTTTCATCTTGATGATAGTCAAGAATAGAAACGCAGCGATCAGTTCAAAACGTTTGTTGGTATGTCATTTGGGAATCAAGAATACGTTGACTCCATAGCTGTGCAATTAAATAAACTCTCAAAAGCGCCCCCTGTTTAAAGTAAATTGTCACAATTTTACATTTTTAATTTCGTGCATGCACGTTGTAAATTTTTTTTTAAATTTAAGAATCACTCGGGCGCCGTCTGTGACAAAAAGAACTCCATGATGAAATTCACTACGCCAGAATATTTTGAAACGCCTTACTGTACTGCTTGTCATTCGCACCGGAAGATCCAATACTAATATTGCAGTGTTTGGGTGTAATCTGAGGATAGTGCAGAAGATTCGGAACGAGTTAAAATGAGTCTACTTGTGATTAGTACGGCAGCCTGGAAAACACGATGTGATTAAAAATAGAAGTCCCGAATTTGTGGGTGAGCGCCTCAGATTAAACACAGAGGCTTACATCAAGTTCCTTGAGGAGGTAGTACTGCCCTGGATCAACAGGGTGGCTGCTGGAAGAACCTAAATCCGACAATAAGACTCTGCACCATAGCACACATGCAAGAGAACCCAGTCATGGCTGTACGACAATTTCTGCGACCGCATCACCCCTTACACCTGGCCACCTCACTTCCTAGACAGCAACTCCCTAGATTATTATGTGTGGCACGCACAAAACTCCCTGTAACACCAAAGATTAACTGAAGGCAAGGATTTTTAAGTGTTTCCCCACAAGCAAAGCGGGAAGCTACAAGCATGCAAGAGTTTACAGAGAGTTGGAGCAAGAGCAAATAGGAGTGATAGAGGATAGGATGAATAGAAGGATAGGAGATAGATCAAGGCATCTGGAGACGTCGATTGACATTACATTTGAATAGTTGGAAATTATAGCTATCAAGGAAACAGGAAAAGGGTAGGGAGTTCCACAGGTGAGAGGTGCGAGAAAGGAAGCTATTGGTGTAGAAGAGACGGCTATATTTCACAGTTTCGACAGTGAAAGGATTTGAGCGAGATGCCAGCCTAGTAGAACGCTTAAATTCATGAAGTCTGGGAACCAGCGAAGGCAGCTCATTGGAACAGTTACCGTGAAAGTATTTGTAAAAATGTCAGAGGGTGGCGACAGTATGTCTGTGAGAGAGCGACTGCTGACGAGATGCCAGATCAGGGCCAATTACATTGCAAATCCGTCACTGGATCTTATCAAGAACCTTGAGACAAACAGAATGGACACCGGACCACATATAGCAGCAATACTCCATGCAAGGGCAAATGTTTTTTTGTAGATCTGAAGGATCGATTAGGGGGAGAACAATTTCCTGATATGGCATAGGGAGCCAACTTTCCTTGTGGTGGACGAAGCTATTGACTCAATGTATTTGTCCCATCTCAGGTCAGCAGTCAATGTAAGACCGAGCAGTCGCAAAGAGGAGCTCTCGAGAAGTTGAGCGTCAGACATTCTGTTGGGAGGCAGGGATTGGTCTCTGTGATAAGTAATAGAGAGCAGTTTTGTTTGTGAGGTGTTATAGTTAACCAGTCAATTCTTGCCCCAGTTCACAACTGACTGGAGGTCCTTTTCGAGACGAACGGCCAGGTTAGTTTTGTCAACGACACTAGATTTTTTTTGTGGTGGGTGCAGGATGGCAGTGTTTACCAATTTAAATAAGGATGGCGTCCAGAAGTGATTCAAGAAATTCCAAAGTCGTCTGGGGGCCGTGGTTGAAGCTAATGGCGATTTTATTGAATAAATCTTTGGGCAATTTTATGCAATGTATCTGATAAAATGAGATGCCAGTGTTATTTTCATTTGCCAATTAGGTTTTAAAATATTTTTACAATCAAAAATTATATCGCAAATAGAAACTGAAATAATTCACGTTTTCATGGGCCACATGCCGAAATTTCTTTTTGAATATCATTGTATTCTAATATTTTTAAAGATATTCAAAACTGAATTTACATCTGCAGATACTGCCATGTCAATAAGAAAGTATATTCAGTTTTTGTGATCACTGCTATGATGACAGGGCTGTAAATATTATTTTTATGGTCCGTAAAGTTACATAAAATAGTTACAAGACTTGAGAGGTACCCGTTCATTTTTTTTATTTTTATTTTTTTTTAATTTTTTTCAGTGTCCTTTGCATAGAAAATTGTACATTTTCCTGTGTAGATATTGACCCACATTTTCATAATATGTTTTGCATTTGGTGAAAGATACAATATTGTCAATTGGTTATGTTTATCCATCACGGAATTTGGATTTTCTGCATGCTTGCTTGATAATCTCTTAGTTAAGAAGTACAGGACGAGTACACCAAGAATAAAACTTTCATCTTCAACTGATAGGCGAAGTCTTTGACTGTAAATTATTATTATTATTATTATTATCATTTTTATTTTCTTTGATTTCTGGCGTTTACACATTTCTTTCTGGGTCCCGCCCAGGGACCTAAGGTTAGAAATGGCGTCATGACACTTTCCACTGACAAAAAAAAAAAAAATTAAATTAAATTACATAGATAAAGCCCTTCGTAAGGTGTGGGCTGTACTTGTCAGAACAATTTTTTGTATCTCCTTGAGGCATGGACTTCCAGGAATCCCTTCAATTAGTCTACTGCAATCTTTTCCAACCAGTCTTAGGGCTCCAACTACAACAGGGATTGTTGATGTTCCCATATGCCACATTTTCGAGATTTCTATTTCAAAGTCCTTGTAATTTGACAACTTTTTGAATATCTTCAAAGATACATTGCAGTCAGCAGGGACTGCCATGTCAATAAGGAGGCACCGTTTTTGTTTGTGGTCTTTAATAACAATATCTGGCCGATTGGCCTTGATTGTTCTGTCAGTGTGTATTGTGTAGTCCCATAGAATTGTAACAGGTCCTATCTCCGTAACCGGGTCTGGGTGGTGTTCATACCAGTTTCTTTCAGTTTCCTTCCCGTAGAAGTTGCAGATTTTCCAGTGCAGATATTGGCCCACTCTGTCATGTCGGGTTTTATATTCAGTGGGTGCCAACACCGTGCAACCTGATACAAGATGATCAATCGTTTCTGGATATTTATCACAGAATCTGCATTTGGGCTGACACAATATTTTAGTATATGTGCTTGATAATTCCTAGTTAGCAAGCATTGGCCCTTGCGCAGCAAGGATAAAACCTTCAGTTTCCCGCAGTTTTCAACCCTGCACTACGTAGCCACTGATGCGTACGGGTTTTGTCTACGTCAGCTTGTTTGGTACGGGCAGAGTATTGGTCATGAAGCGGTTTATCTTGCCATCGTTTCTGTAACTGGTCGGTTGCATTCGTCGTTGCTGTCTTTTTTAGGTATTTTGCAGTTTCAGCCGGTGTATTGTGCTGTAGTTGCATCTCTACGCCCATTTGAAACTCCTTATTATTATTATTATTATTATTATTATTATTATTTGTATATGTTATGTTTCCTGCTTTGTATCCTTTAGAGCCGGGACCAATCTATGATCCTTAGGCCCTAAAGAAAAATTGTCATTAAAATGATAACACTTTTCTTAGTATATGTGATATGTGATGTTTCTAGTAGAATGATCTTCTGGGCAAATTTATGTTGATGTTACTTGGGACATTGTTAGTAAAATTGTCCATTTCTTTTCTCACGAGGCCCAAAGCTCCAATTACTATTGGTACAGCCTCAGTTTTCATTCCCAACTTTCTGTTAATCTCAGTATCCAGGTCCTTGTATTTGGACAATTTCTTGATAATTTTTATAAATGTGTTTCTCTCAGATGGTACTGCTATGTCAATAAGCATACATTTTCTGAATGTATGCATATTATTATTATTATTATTATTATTATTATTATTATTAATATTATCAACTACAACTACATCAAAGCAGCTAATGTAACCTGCATATAAACCGTAAATTATATCTATATACTATAATCATTACATATAAGCACAATGAAGACATATTGAAATTTTCGCGTAGTTATACCGTAGCAATTGTAGCAAAGATTTTGTTGGCAACATAGAATCATTTTCTCTAGGAGATATTAAACTTTTCGAAAAATTCCAGGACGCTGATTTAATTTGTTTTAATATTTATTTGGTATAAATTATTCATTTTTGCTGGACCGTATTTCGAAAGCCTGGGTTTAGATCGATTCAACTTAGCTAAATAAATATCTGTTGTAACTTGAGATGCAAAAACGTTAATCAGGAATTTTAAATGCACGTAGTCTTAAAACGAAAATCAACATATTACATTCGTTTTGTTAATTCAAAAAAGCACTGTATAATACGTTAAATATAGAAAAACAGCGAACGTTTTATTTTTGTACAGTTTCAAGAAACAGATAAACAATAGATTGAATTTGCAAACAGAAACCGAATGGAGTGGGCGGAAGCATTGTTGTTTATTAATTCCTGCATTATGCTAAATGCCATTGTATAGAAAATAGCTGAATCAATCGAAATTCTTGGCAAACTTAAACGAAGAATACACAAGTTTAACATTAAAATGATTTGCCATGCTGATAGAAAATAAAAATGAAATCGTGAATTCATTCCAATGTTTGTGATACAGAAGCTTAACACTTCCGCTGCTAACTAAGGAGATCTTTGTTTTTCTTATCTTGCTCCAGCTGGCTAAGTACGGAAACCTACGTTTTATTTTGCATACCGCTGGTATAAGTGTCCCGTTGCGCCATCTATCGTCAAATCACAAAGGACAATGCTTCAAAAAATATCATGTGTATACCCATTACTGATCTGGTAAGTCATTCCCAGGTATATCCATGAAAATGGAAGTCTGTAAAACACACTGGTGCCAGTTTTCTGTGTAATAAAATATGTAGGTTGAAATTTGGCATTTTCTTTAAAAATGGCCGGCCAGATGCGGGCAGCACTGGGCAAATGAGTAGCAGTGAAAGGGTTAAAAGAGAAACATTTAAAATAGTCATATATCATTGTGTAAAAATTCAACTAAAAACAAAAAAAAATTCTGAAGTGTTACTTAATATCAGTCAACCTATAAAGCAGTGAATGCTGGACAAACTCCTCAGAGATGAAGAAGAGACGTGAAGCAACAGAAATGTTTTACAGAAGGATGATAGGAATACCATGAAATAAACATGTGAGCAATGATGAAGTCTTAGAGAAAGTGGAAAGCAAAAAAAAAACAAAAAAAACAACATATATTTAAACTCAGGAAGAGGTAATTGAAATTTATAGGACACTTCATTAGAAAAGAGGGCTTGGAAATATTTATACTCACAAAATAGATTGAAGTGAGGAGGAAAAGTGGGTAATAATGCATAGCCTAGCTAGCGAGACTGTGTAAGTTGATGTCGGAAGAAATGTTTAGGAGAAATTACGAAAAGACAAAAATTAATATGATCTACAAACGACAGGGTGTTGTGAAGAACCATTATAATCAACATATCAACGGTAAACGGTACATAGAATATGAAGAACATCTTAGTACAACTTCGTTTAGTATCTGCTACTGTAGAAGGGATAAAATAAATAGAACAAATTGATGGTTATAATTTTGTATAAGGGAAGGGTTTGTTTGTTTAGCGGCATATCAGCTCCTTGTAGATCATTTAATGCCGAAATTTACTTACCTCGAGAGCATTAGTAATTTCATTTACAAAAACGTATTATTGTTAAATTTCTTTTTTTCAGAAATATATTGCTGTTAATTTTTTTCTAAAAATATATTGCTGGTATTTTTACTATGACTTTGACCCCATTTTTGGGTGGGGTTAATTATCTACGCTCTTCAGTCATTCCTGATCAGATGCGTTGCTGCCGAATGTAACGTTTTGTCATACCCAGGACGGTTTTGTACATGCAAATGGTAATATTAGCCGTTTTCTGATAAGGAAACATTCGGAATTCATTGATTGAACCGTTTGTACTGCATCCGTTGAAATTCTTTACATGTATTTTTTAAAGAATTTTCATGAAAATAAATTGCTAAAATCCATCAGCTGTTAGCACTCTTCAAGTATTGGTATGGGATTCCTTCCTTGCCT
>CAHIKZ030004061.1:120000-192500 GCA_903632075.3 Acanthosepion pharaonis
GCGCTATTCTTTTTACGAAAATGGATAAATTTGACCTACGATACTCACTGAAAAATATCCCCATACCTACCCAAGCTTCATACAAACTCCAACTAACAGAGAAAATCGAAAGTCTAATAAGACGAATGAGATGGAAGGCATATTTCTCCCTCAACGACCCAAAAAAACAAACAACTGAAAAACCCGAGACATTCAACTTTAATACAAAAAAGTGTCCACCAATATGCAAGAAAATGTTAAAATTCGAAGAGGACATCATAAATATAGTTAGAACCTTGAAATTCAAAAGACACTTGGACAATTTCCAGAAAAAAATCATAGACGACAGGAAAAAAATAATCAACTCCAACAAGGTATTAATTTTGGCTGACAAAACCACAAACATATACTATAGAACCTACAGCCTACAATCAACTCTTAACCAACAAAATTACACAACTATACAAAAAACAAACATGAACACAATAAACATTATAAACCAAGAAGCCAAAATATAGCCACCAAATTGAATATAGATGAAAGAGTAAACAAACTAGCTGAACAACATGCTTTCATCACGGCAAAGGACCATAGCTTCATAGAAAAACCCACATTCAGACTAATTAACCCGGCGAAGAGCGAGATAGGAAACATTAATAAGAAGATACTAGAAAATATTAACACCAGCCTAAGAGAAAAATTAGGTCTCAACCAGTGGAAGAACACCAAAGCCGTCATAGAGTGGTTTAAAACAATAGAAAACAAGAATAAATCCACTTTCATCCAATTTGACATTGTGGATTTTTATCCTTCCATTACAGAAAGCATATTAAATGAAGCCATACAACTGGCACAGCTAAATGTAAAACTCACGGACGGTGATATAAAAATAATCAAGCATTGCCGCAAATCCCTGCTGTTCCACAACAATGAATCATGGGCCAAAAAAAAACAAAACTACAACCTGTTTGGCGTAACAATGGGTAGCTACGATGGAGCAGAAATATGCGAATTAGTAGGCATACTCATCCTATCATACCTGGCCAGAATCCTGGAGAGAAAGGACACAGGATTATACAGAGATGACGGTCTTATCTTAATAAGGGAATCCAATGGCCCCAAAGTAGACAAATTCAGGAAGAAAATAGTGAACGCCCTAAAAAACATTGGATTCATAATAGAGATAAATACAGGCACAACAATAGTAAACTTCCTTGACGTCACTCTTAACCTGATCAACAATACATATGAACCATACAAAAAAGAAAATGACACCCCAACTTACGTACACACATCCTCCAACCATCCACCTTCTATCATCAAACAAATACCAAAATCAATCAGCCGCAGACTATCTGAGAACTCATCTAACATACACATTTTCAATAGCAAAAAAGCACCATACAACGAAGCACTAAAAGCAAGTGGTTACACACAACAACTACGATATATACCTCCACAGCCAAAACGCAGAAACAGAAAGAGAAACAGTATCTGGTTTAATCCACCATATAACAAAACTGTTAAAACGAACATAGGCAAAATATTCCTAAACTTAATAGAAAAACACTTCACTGAAGAAAACAAATTATCAAAAATATTTAACAAAAATAACGTAAAGATCAGTTACAGCTGTACAAAAAAACATAACAGAAATAATCAAAAGCCACAACAAAAAAATGACAACCTACAAAAATGTAACCAAGGATCCAATATGCAACTGCAGAAACAGGACAACATTTCCACTCCAGGGAAATTGCCAACTTACGAACACTATATACATGGCCAAGGTAAGTACAAACAACAACACTATGCACTACATCGGTGCCACCGAAGGTCCATTCAAAATGAGGAATAACAATCACAACCTTTCATTCAACAACAGGAAATATTCGAACAGCACAACACTTTCTACATACATATGGCAGCAAAAAGACAAAAACATCACAACAACAATAAGTTGGGAAATATTGAAAAAAGCCCTGCCTACAACAACATTACGAAAAATGCCTACTTTGCTTACAGGAAAATGTAGCAATAATATCACACAAACCGCAAAAGAACTTACTAAACAAAAAAATCAGAGATAATCTCCAAATGTAGGCATGAGAACAAGTACCTATTATCCGAATTCATACCAAACGGATAAAACAGACAAACCACCAACATTCACAATTTAATTTCAAGATACCATCAAAATAATTGCATCTATCATTATTATAATTGCACCACCATTAGTAATCACTTTTACTACAATACCTTTTAACTAACAATATTATCATTACCACCAACGCACAGCACCATCACTTACACATCACACCCACTATTAACATATAAATCCACTACAATCTTTATTACTCCCCCACCATATTTAATACCTTAAAACAATATGATCAGATATGATTTCCATATGTAACCATGAGAATAAACACCTATTACCAGGCAGCTTTAATATAATAACAATAATAATTTTGTAATTAAAAATTAAAATTATAGCAATCTCCAACTACCATAATTTTACACAGAATACCTATTATCAGGATTTATACCAAAATAAATTAATACATATAATAAAAATAAAACAAAAATAAAATAAAACACCAACAACCACTTTTTTAGTTCAAGCTACCACCACTATAAGTACATTCATGGTTTTATCATTCTCCCACCACCGTTACTAATCATTTCTACCAATTTACAATTTCTACCAATTTACAATAACTATTAGCTAACTATCATTGTCTCCAATCCCTTGAAACATTACTATCACATCATATCATATAGACCCGTTATTAAATTGAACTACCCTCTCACCCAGCACATTGAATATTAAACTAAACATCACCATATAAATTAACCAATAAGGATTACAAATTTCTACCTGCTACATATACACAGTCACCAAAAACCAACAAATAACCAGCTTTAAATATGACAAATAAACCCCCATTTTTTTCAAAAATTTAAAAATAAATATAAATAATAATAATTTTTTACCTATCATAATTTTACACAAACCCCACCACACGCATATACATACATGCGAGGAAATATTTTTCAGCAAGAAAATACATAATATGACATGTATACAGTAACGAGACATTTCCGCCACACTTCCAATGATTAAATTCCAACATTTCAACATACAAATGCGTATGTATAGATATAACACCACCCGTATACATACATCTGTCATAGCCGAAACTGCCCACATATGTTTATATATGTATGAGTCCCGAAGGACGACCAAGTATGTATATGTGTCTGCATACATCGATGTTTGCGTTATTACGATGAATGACAAAACGACGAAATTTCCCCAACCACTTCCACAATAACACCAATACACGCAATCTACGTAAACCCCAATTTTTTAAAACATTAATCAGTTTGTCTGACGATCGCTAAAGCGTGAAACCCAGGGTCACACACTCACATCTATCCAACCAAATATATATATATATATATATATATATATATATATATATATATATATGTGTGTGTGTGTGTGTGTGTGTGTGTGTGTGTGTGTTTATAAAGCTGGCCACTCGTATTCGAGGATACTCGTCTACTAGTGCGGTTAGCCAATCCCTACGCTTGCTAAGGCAGATTTGTGTTTGTTCATCACCCACAGAGCCCACCTATGATTTATACTGCAACTATGCTGAGCAGACCTTAGTAACAGTTTCTGAGAAAGAGCCTATTATCTAGCGTGATCAGCAATTTGAACAAGGCCAGCAGGCTCAAACCCTTGTGACTTTTGACATCCTGCTAGCACAGTTCTCGACGACCTCAAAGTGTTCCGTCTACACAATTTCACTTACAAGGCTTGGGTCAACCCGTTGTGTTGTTTTCAGGCACTTTCCAAAGGTGCCGCACGATTGTTATCGACCCCTCCAGTCCCATAATATCACGAATTCTCCTTCCTGACAAATCTACCATAATAAGATTCGAACCCGGGTCTCATGGTCAGAATGCGAACATTCCATTTAATGTGTCAGTAAATTCACAATCTAAACTTAACTATCATAATAACAAAGATTAGGAAAATCGCCCGTATGTAAATAATTTGACAAATCTTTAATTGAGGAATCAGACAACAGAAAAATATTTGAAATGAAAGTTAAATAACTATACGGAAGAATTCTATATTTAAAAACGAAAAAAAAAAACGAAAGAATTTGAAAGATCGTTGAAGCACAAAATCAACAAATCCCCTTTAAGAAACATTAGAGAGAAATCTGTGAATTTCTTTTCATGAAGCAATAGAAGAGTACTTTTTTTCTGCCAAAGGAAATCCATTTTGCTGAGTCAACGTTAATCGTTTGACAAAGACGACGCCACTAACTAATAATGTAGCTGGTACAGGCGTTTTTCGTTCGATATGTACTCCAATTCCAAGCTGTAATGTTTTTCAGTAAGTAAAGTCTTATTTTCTCCTCAGCTATAAAAGGAAATTTAATATATTTTCAGTTTCTTTTATAATATATATATATATATATATATATATAAACAAATGGATTACTATTTTATGAATGTTACATTTACCTCGGCGGTAGCAAGTATGAACAAAACCTTAAAACTCCTACAAGAACTGCTACTAAATTATTGCAATTATAACTAGAGTCATGTTCTTCAAATGCTTCGTCAGATCTTGTCTGTAATATAGATGTCAGGCATAGCGCACATCGCACTCAGAAATATTTATACAGTTATAGCGAATTAGTTAAGTATTTTACTTTCGAACAAATATGGTTTCCGTTTTGCCATGTCTGCCGCTGACGTGTTAACAGGATTCAGTGAATTTCTTTATCAGCCCTTACATAGAAATGGCGAAGATCGGGATTTGGCATGAGATACATCAAAGGCGATCGACAAGTATGCTGGCTTTCTCCATTAGATAAGGTGGCATGGGTCGAATATTTGACTTAATTCAATCATTGCTAACAAATCGTGAAGTGGAGATCGTGTTGAACGGGCTCGCTTTCAGATCATTTCACACCAGGGTTCTTTCCTTGGACATACATTGTTTCTGATGTTTATCAATGGCGTCTCCAATGTATTCAGTTCATAACTGAATATTTAGTCAGATGATACAACCATTTAATTTGTATTGTTATCAAGTCCTACAGAGCCGAAAAAAGGAAAACTGACAACTGCTCTCGAAAATGGTATCTAATATGTGGTTAGATCTGACAAGAAATGTCTTGTAAATTTTAAGGCCTCCAAAACAAAACTGCACATTTAATCACCACAGAGAAAGTTTTATGCCTGCCATCAGCATGGATGATGCTAAAGCACAGAAGAGCAAAACACTACATCTTCCTGGCCCCAAGTTTTCCACTGAGCAGAGAAGATGTCGAATCAGCGTCTACGTCTGCTGCTAGGAATGTGGCTCATTATGTCTTGCCAGAAAAATGTTTTCGTCAGAAAACATCTTGCACATTTATAAAAATACTATTCGTCTGTGCATTGAATATTGATCACATACATGGTCTCGTACTTCTGTTGTATATCTCTATATTCTTAAAAAAACATTATTTATATTATTCGGACTATTGTCCTCATCTTTGTCGCCATATTTATTACAACGTTTCGGCCGTTGTACGCTCCGGCCGTCTTCAGGTCGTTGGAATGTCGAAATGAAACCTTTATTTCGCTCACTGGGGTAGACTTTTCTAGTTCCATGTGCCATGTTTAATGGCACATCGAACTAGAACAGTATACCCCACTTAGACATGGCACATTAAACATGGCACGTTGTTGAGTTGTTGGGAGTGTTCCCGCGTGTGTGTATTCGAATAAAGACAAACACAGTTGTAGGGATAAATACTGGTATATTTGTAAGAGGTAATTAACAACAGAGTGATTAGTAATAAGGAACGCCGGTTAGTAAGTAACAATAGCAAAAGTCTACAGTCCAACGGTATGTAATGGTAACCTGATCTCGACTGCTGTCGCTGAACCTGATCCTCGCACAACACAACTACTCTCTCTAGCACTGACTTATATCGTAGAGGGATAAGTCCATTATCAGTCAGAAGGTGGGTGCGCCCCAACACACGTGGAACTAGAACAATCTACCCCAGTGAGCGAAATAAAGGGTTCATTTCGACATTTCAACTACCTGAAGAAGGCCTGAGCGTACAACGATCGAAACGTTGTAATAAATATGGCGACAAAGATGAGGAAAATAGTCCGAATAATGTAAATAATGTACGTAATACCTCATCTCAGAAATATAGACAGATATTCATGAAAAGATTCAAAGAAAGGTCTGTGATGTGGACTGATGTCTCGATTTCGATCATTTTTCTTTCCGATGTGAGGTGACTGTCTTTTCTACAATGATATGATGAGAACTTTTCCCCAGTGCTTCGACTATGTGAGTTCATGACTGCTAATAGACTGACAAATTGATCTCACCGTTTTATTGTTGAAGTCAGTAGATGCAAACGCCACTTCTATTCTTAAAATATTTCTCACATGTGGAACTCCCTTCCCCTTTCTTCCTTACATGTCAACTACAATTTTTAAAAAATGCTATGTCATTCGCCATCTCCTGTTTAACTTAACCCTGTTCCTTCATTGTTCTTTCCTCATTTCTCCTCACTAATTGTCTTCTCCTTCTCTTTCACACCCTGAGATTCACTGTGTCCTCGTTGCATTGTCGCCTTGCTTGGAGTAAAACGGTTAAAAATGAATACAAATGCTTTTCAAATCAATGATTACACATGGCGTCAAATGAATAAAATCTTAACGAACATCCTATAGAATGGCATTATAAATTTAAAAAAACAACATTACTTAAATAGATTCACAAGTAACTAGTCGAGAAAATAATGATATAATCAAGGCATCATCTTTCGATGAAATTAGAAGTAAAGATATTGCAAAGAAAATCCCATCTCTACTCGAAGTGCGATAATAGTTAGCAGACTTGATAGACTTAATTTCTCCTTATATTATTTTAATAAGGATATTTTATAAATTTTAAACGAAATCTGCGCTAGCTGTTTAGGCGATGAATAGCGATTGTTTCCGCTATAGAAACCGTTATCATTAATATTAATCATAGCATAAAATCGTAGAATGTCTGAAAATATTTTGAGCACAGAATATGGAAACTACAATTTTCTAGAATGAATGGAATTGTGAAAAAGAAAAACAAAACAGAGAGAAATTTGTTCATATGAAAGACAACTAATTGTTATATTAAATCCCAATTTTCTCACAGAAGTAAAGTTATGTCTGATTTAACACCACTAGCTTCAAATTATCTTCACGGGAATCTGTAGTACAAATACAATATGGCGTCTCTTCCCCAAAGGAAAAATTGAAAACGTAAGTGATACAAAATGTTTGAAGTTAGAGACATTTAAGGGAAAACACTTATTTAAAGGCCCAAACAAAAAATGGAAATAAATATCTTTGAGTAGGATAGGAGGGTCTGTGATTCAGTGTTTAGTTTGAGAAAATTTATAGGATTCTCCTTAAATTGTTAGCAAATAATAAATAAATGAATAAATTGTATGAAATATGCACGTGTGAAATTTTTCAAACATAACTGAAATATTGGGGTAAACATGGCAAAAATTTTCAAATTATCATTTTCTTTCAGAGAAGGTTTAAAGTAAACATTCGATTGAAAATATATCGGGTGTCGTCATGCAAAAATGTTGAAGTAAAATACAGAAAATGTAAGGTATGAAGAGATATTAGAGAATAAATGAAAATAACTGATGAAAACTCGTCACATATATATATATATATATATATATATATATATATATAGATAGATAGATAGATAGATAGATAGATAGATAGATATACATACATATATATTAGTCAAAAGTATTTGTCAACCCTTAAATATTTTATTTCTCATAGTAAAACTGTTATTTTTAATGAAATAATTTAAGCAACTGAATGTTTTCATTTAATATACTAAACACAAGTTTTCTTCAGCAACTATGACCTGGGTATAACATTATATCTCTTGAAAAGTTGATTTGAAGGCGGTTTTTCTTCTCTAGTAGTGAGAATGAAAAACACATTTTCCAAAAGTTACATTATACCACCACTTAAATTCACATTAGTCTATATTGTGCTGAATTAATATTTTCTAGAAAGTAACTGTTTTACCTTTGCGGCCAATCTAGTGTAATCTGTTATTCTTATTAAAACCTAAAGTTTGCAATTTTCTTCCGGGTCAAACCATTCTTCTCAAGGAAATGCCAATAATACGTAAACATACACTTTATCAAAGACAAGTGATCAATACTTTAAAAAAAAAGAAGGATATTCAAACAGGGAAGTCCCAGAACTACAGTGGATTATACTGTTAGGAGACATTAAAAATCGGGACAAAACAAGACTAAAATTAGGGCTGGTAGACCAAAAGCAATAACAAGAGCAGAGGACAAATTCATTCGTGTCGTGAGCTTGTGTGACAGAAGTCTGACTTCTCCAAACATCACTGCACAACTGAACCAATATCGTGAAAAAAATGTGTCAACATCCACTGTGAGGAGAAATTTTGTGAAGCTGGCCTACATGGCAGAATTGCTGTCAAGAATCCACTGTTTGGGAATCAAAACGATGTCAAAAATGTCTAGCTGCCAAGGCGCAAAAAGACAATAGAGCAGTGGAATAAAGTCCTTTGGACTGATAAATGAAAGTCTGAAGTCTTTGGGTCAAAGAGGAGGGTCTGTGCGGCGAAAAGTTGGTGAAAGGGCTGCAATCCTCTATATCACACCAAAATCACGTAAAGCATGGAAGAGGCTCTGTTGGTGTTTGGGGGAGCGCTTTTTGTAATTTCAAAGTCGGGGATTTCCCCAGGTGAAGAGCAAATTTAATCAAACCGGCCACCAGAGCATACTGCAACATCACACGATCCCATATGGAACCTGGCTTGTGGATAAGGGATTTGTACTCAGGCAGGATAATGACCCAAATCATAACTATAAACTCTGCCAGAGGTACATTAAAAGCAAAGAGGAACAGCAAATCCTTTAACTGATGTCATGGCCGGTGCAATCAGCAGGCTTAAATCACTTTGGACTTCTGTGGGATAGATTTGACTGAAAATCAGAACTAAACATCCAACATGTACGACTCAACTCTGGTAATTCTTGCAGGAAACTTGCGCAGAAATATCTTCAGTTTACCTCCAGTCTTTGTTGGAAAGAATACCGAGAATCTGTGAAGCAATGGTAATGACCAAAGGGAGTAATTTGATGAATCAAAAGTTTAAGAATTTTTTTGTGTTATTTGTTTTAATTTTATTTAATGTGACTCGGAAAGACTTGTATTTAGTATAATAAATTAAACCATTGTGGTGCTTAACTTGCTTCATTATACTTTTGGGATGAGAAATAAACATTTTTAAGGGTGGCCAAATAAATTGACTGGTAGTGTTATACGCATTTTGGTCTGTACACATTGGAAAACATGGCTATTGATATGTGAGTACAAGAATATATTTATCAATCAAATATAGAATTTAAATAAATGCATGTTGCGATGGATACATTGCGCAAAAATGAAAATAACACTGGCATCATATTTTAACAGATACATCTGCAGTTACAGATGGGTTTGATTATTGCGTGTGGTTTGTTGGTCATTTTTCTATTTTGCATGTTTAACATTTGTATTCTATGTAAACTATAACTGATTCTAATCTGTTACTGTTTAAAATCCTGGGAATATTGCTTGAATTTAATGGATAATTTTACGATTTTTGTGCATGTGAGAGTTGCTGAAATTCAGTATCTTTTAGTGCAGTTACATAATATTTTTGGTTAGGTTGAACATGGTTTTAATAGAAGACTTATCAGTTAACCATCAGGTAATTAATTGATTATTCTTAATGTCTGGTTGCAAGGTATGCGTATGTGAAATGTTTTGTCGTTTGTTTTTCTATTCGGTTAATATGCAACTTTTCTTTTGCTGAGTGTGACGACTACTTTTTTTAGCTTTGTTTTATGGCTATGTGGAATTACAAAACAGACAAAACAAGGAAAATAAGAATAAAGTTTGTAAAATGTGGTGGATGCGGCTGAAAAACATTCAATATATTGTTTATTCAAGCAGGAAGGAGAATGAAAGAGGATATATTTCTCAACACAGATACTAAAAAATATGTTAAATATTTGTGTGTAGAGCGTTTATTTTATCATCTTAGGCAAAATGCCATTTCTAAAATACAAAATGTTATATTGGAAGATATAAAATACACGAATGAAAAAAATCTTGACATTTAGAGAGTATTTTTTGTAAATACCATATGTATTATTACTTTGTTGTATTAAGACATAGTGAAAGAAAGCATCGTTAGAATTAGACAATATGCTTAATTGATTAGGATATAAACAAACCAAATGACAAATATAAAACACTGATATTCTAAACATCCATTCACACTAAACTATACATACATACATACATATATATATATATATATATATATATATATATATATATATATATATATATATATATATATATATATATATATATATGTATGTGTGTGTGTGTGTGTATCTATCTATCTATCTATCTATCTATCTCTCTCTGTATATATATATATATATATATATATATATATATATATATATAGAGAGAGAGAGAGAGAGAGAAGTTATAAATTAAAAAAATAATAATGTACTTTTATGAAAGTATTTATTTATTTGTATATATATTTGATATTTCAGATTGGCCTCAATCTTTCTTCAGAAATAACTCAATATATATATATATATATATATATATATATATATATATATATATATATATATATATAAATAAGAAGAAATATAGTCTTAAGATGTGCTATATTTATGGGATAAAGTGCTCAATATCAGAGATATAGCGTTTGTAAATATAAAAGTGAACACAGAAGTCAACACTTAGAGCCGACAGTCTTTTTAATGCTAGATGCAATCGTCAGGCCATTTAATAATTTTTAATTATTTGAGTATTAGTTTTCTTTCAATTTGGATGAAATGAATTACAATGATTCTTTGCGAATAACTTTACAGAATCTCATCAGTTCTTAAGTAGGCGTCTACGCATACGAGACTACCATTTACTCCTGTTTCAACAGTAAATCCGGCACTGCCGTTAACCTGTCGTTGGTCTCGTGAAGGACCTCGGATCAGTGGTTGACAGGGGAAGAAAATACCGTCTTTCTGCTCCTTCTTTGTAGATGTTCCACCTCAGGTGGAACAACTACATTGAATCAATAGCTTCATCTACGACAAGGAATGTTGGTTCTCCGTGTCGCGCCACGAGGTTTTTTCTCGTCTGTTTCCATCCTCCAAATGTACAAATCTACCATCCGTCTTTGAATTGAATACTTTTGCTAAATATGGTCTGGTGTCCACGCTGTTCATTTCGAGGTTCTCGGCAAAATAGACATACCGATATGCAGTGTGATAGGTTCAGACCAGTCATCTCGACTATAGGCTTTTTCTCACAGACGTGATATGGCTTCCCTCTGTTTTTTCTACAAATATTTTGATGGCAAATGATATGATGAAGTACTTTCACTAGTACACCAAATGCATTAATTTAAGCGTGCTACTAGTTTGGCATTTCGGTCTAACACTTTCACTGTCGAAACAGTTAAATGTAACCGCCTATTCTACTCCAACAGTTTCTTTCCTCACACTTCCCGACAGTGGAACACCCTTCCTCTTACTTGCTTCCATGATTACCATAATCTTCAAATATTCAAATGTAATGTCAATCGATAACTTACCCGTCCTTCTCTTTATTCTTTTCTCAAACACCAATCTTTTCACTCCCTGTAACCCCTTGCGTGCTAGTGACACCCCAGCCTTGATTGGCGGTGAAACGCTTAAAAAAAATTCATTTTGCAAATCTTTTATACTGTACAACTGAATGAATTTCATTAGTACGGGATAAATGAAAAATGTGGCTACATATGTGCAGATCTATATGACTGGTTTACATAGTTTTCACTGTGTGTATGAATTGTAGCCGTAAGATACATGCGAGAAAATTCAAATGTAGTCTAGTGGCTACTATATATATATATATATATATATATATATATATATATATATATATATATATATACAGACATACATACATACACTTAGTCAAGCGAAGTCATCCAACATAAATGTGCATTTAAAAATAGTAGAGCAATCAATTTACTTATGAGAATAATTATTAACTTGATAAAAATTAATTGGTTAAAAAAATGTTAACTAAATTAACATAAAAAGTTTATCTGTCTATGTATTTATGTCTTTCTCTCTCTCTCTCTCTTTCTCTCTCTCTCTCTCTCTCTATATATATATATATATATATATATATAGTGTAACCCGGATATAAAGAGTTGTCAGGACCGGAGAAGAATTCTCTTATATCCGGGTTTGGTCTATTTTGTTTAGGTAAGTATGGGCTCTAATTTGGGACCAGAGAAAATCTCTCTTATAGCTGGGTTTCTCTTATATCCGGGTCTCTTATATCCAGGTTACACTGTATATATATATATATATATATATATATATATATATATATATATATATATATATATATATACAGAGGGTTCGACAGATAAATTGTCTTTTAAATTACGCAAAATTTAAAAGAACACTGACATCTCTTTTTAAATTTACCAAAATTACACAATGATAACTTGAAGTAGTAAATAGTATTCAATGAACTCGCCATTAGCTTAACCACGGCCCTCAGATGATTTTGGAATCTTCTTCTTGATGGTCTCCTTGTTCATGTATCTGAATAATACCTTAATCCTTTCCTTCTATTCATCTTTAATATTACATGGAATTTTTTTTCATCTCACACCCAACTGCGCCCCAGTCATAATAAACAAGGAGGTAACAGTAGAGGAGTTAGGTGGAGACATATAAGAGGTGATGTGACTGGAGAAATTGTCTGACAGCCATGACTTGGTTTTGGTACCTGTGTGCCATGGTGCAAAGTCCAGTTGCCAGACGTAGTGTCTTCCAACAGCCAACCTCTTGACATGGGGCAGCACTACTTTCTAAAGGTATTTATGTAGGCCTCCGGGTTGATCTGTGGCTTTGTGGAAAGATGAATAGAAGAATAACTTCGCCATCTCTACTGAACACTCTAAACACCATGATATTGACTTGATATATCATAAAACTCTCCGAATCCTCTCTACTGTCCTCAGATTGACAGCTAAACACTAGGATAATTAAATACTTTGAAGTCATACTGAAATCAAATGTAGTAAGTGTAAAATAAAATCATATCAAAACAATGACTATAAATACATGATTTTAAAAAGCAAGAATTATTTAGAAAGAAAAGATAGAATGTTGGAGAGGACCGTCATCTCCGACGTTCTTAAAAGACATATATCAACAGTAGCGGTATAGTTAATCAATAAACAATATGGAAAAAGTCTAGCAAATATGATTTTTAAAATATATATAAAGCAAGAACAGATTCCTTCATTGAAATAAATATTGACATTGTGCGCTTTACTCTGTTTTGAACACCGACCAACAACTTCGGTTGGAGATAGGTTACAAGCTGAATCACAATCAATGCCCAGCCTATTCTTATAGATATAGTTGATGACTTCGCCTCATTCACTGAAGTGGTGTATTCAGTTATTGGATTAAGCCTACCAGGTTTCTAATCCGAAAATAGAATCCTTAAGAATATCGTATTGGCTCGATTGTCGAAAAGAAATACAAGGTTGTTATGGCAATCGGCCGATAAAGTTTAATTACTTTCGGAGAAAAATTAGTGTTGAACAATATAGTATGAAACACGTGTGGTAAAATTATCAGTTGTATAAATACCATAATAAAATTCTATAGACGAATCTTGTGAAAACGTAGTTGTACATGTGAATCATGAACACATACTGGACAAATGATGGCACGAAAATTACGTTAGTAAAACCTGAAAGGATCATTATGTTATATGTACAGAGAGATGTCTACGTCTGTTAAACGAGTGCTACGTGTACGAGTGTGCGAGTTAACTTTAGCATATGGTCTACTCTTGAATTCTGACCATAATGTAAATATCAGATGATGCGGAACATATATGACACTGCCGAACGTGAGCAGTTGTTATTTTCTACAATCAATTAGATCACAGATATTTTATATTCATATACAGATTCACTGATAATCGTTTTGCATAATAAATTTACAACAACTCCAACGATGCGTAGAAAAGGAGTTTTAATGAATCGTAAATTCGTTACTCTCCAATCATTAGAATGCGAAACTAAAATCCGAACACGCATTGGATTAGCGAAAGACGCATTCCTAAAGCTAAACAAACACATAAGAAACCAAAAATATAAAGTGCGATTTATAAATTGTCGTATAAATTAAGCAAAATGAGAATGACACTGACATCTCATTTTAAAAAGAAATATTTACCGAAATTATACAAAACTATCTTGAAATACTACAAAGAAAATATATTCAATAAAATTGGCATTGGCTTCAGCCATGGCCTCAAAACAACTTTGGAACCTCCTGCATCTCTTCTGGACAGTAACCTTGTTTAAGTGCTTCCATAAACTTTGCCGTAATTCACTTTTACTGTTAAAAGGCGTTTGGTTTGTCACTCACGCAAATGCACCGCACACATAACAATCAAAGGCGTTGCAGTCTGAGGCGTGTGTTGGCCAGATGTACGAGATAAAATGGACGCAGAAATTATCTGACAACAACGTCTTGATTCTATTCCTTGTGTCGCATTGTACGGAGTCTTGTGGCCAGATATAGGGTCTTGCAGCATCCACCCTCTTGACCCAGGGCAGCACCACTTCCTCAGGTTATTGATGTAGGCCTTCGTGTTGAATTTGGGGGCCTCACCAAAACATTTTGGGGTTCTTTTCTTATCAGAACGAGCAGAGTGAGTTTTTCGAGCTGCTGAACCTTCGGAAACACCATTGGACTTATCCAAATCTTTCTGAATACTCTGCACGATTGTTGACACCAAAACACTCTCAAATGTTAGTACTGGTGTTTCCGGATCGAATACCAAGTGGCAGAGAAAGCCTTTTCCAAATTTCTGCCGTTATTGTAAACTTCTTCTTACATACGGTGTCTACATTAACCTACTACACTGCGCAGACGACAAAAATTTAAACAAACAAAGCGCATGCGCGAAATTAAAAAACAAAATGGCAACAATTTACCAATCGCAAATTGTATATATACAAATATATTTGTATATTTATATATACAAATATATATGTGCGTTTGTATGTGCGTATGAAAGTGTATATATATATATATATATATATATATATATATATATATATATATATATATTAAAAATTAATTGATTTAAAATATGTTTTTTCGCTACACAGTTCTAACCATGTTTCAAATATGGAAGCTAAATATATTTTAATATATATTTTAAATCAATTAATTTATAATATTAATGCTATGTAAATTTACATTGAGCACTATTTAGTAAAAATAAAAATATCTATAAGAACACCGGATTATATATCTTACTGTTCATTCTTTTTATATATATATATATATATATATATATATATATATATATATATATATATATATATATATATATATATAAAGGCACATATATATTTGTATTTGCGTGTGCTTATGTATCTTATTTCCATCTTGACAAAAAAGAAACACCCAAAAATTTTAAATAATAGTTTATCTTCGATTTCGATTTAGTTGTAAAACGTTATTCAAAACCTGGAAAAATACAATAATAAATTAAACTGATGGACCCTGAAGTCGGATATATAACAAAATTTGTTTAAATGAATTCTTGCTTCTCAACTTACGTTACATACAACCACTCATATATATATATATATATATATATATATATATATATATATATATATATGTGTGTGTGTGTGTGTGTGTGTGTGTGTGTGTGTGTGTGTGTGTGTGTGTGTGTATAAGTGTGCATGTGTGTGACTGTGTGCTTGCCTGCCTGAATATATTTCTTCAAATTAATGTAACTAAAAGTAAAGCAGCCTTTATGCACGCTTATAATGGTGTGACAATCTTTAGTCTCACTATATGTAGTTTGGACAGTAAATCCATAGGAGAATTTAAAGAACAACATCATCAGAAAAATGTACACCCATATATGTGTCATAATGTTTGACATATCCTAATATGTATGCTTAGTGAAAATGAAGCTAAATAAATTAACGTCTCTCTATGATTATTTCGACATCTTTAAATTAAATGAATACCATATATATATATATATATATATATATATATATATATATATATATATATATATATGCGCGTGTGGGTATATATGTGTGTATAATGAAATGCATATTTACGGATAGAAAATAATAGATACATGCATATATGTCTAGATGTGTATATATATATATATATATATATATATATATATATATATATATATATATATATCACTAAATGTAGTTGTATGTATATACACACGCACAAAATATATATATATATATATATATGTGTTTGATTGTTTTGTATATATATATATATATATATATATATATATATATATATATATATATACCCCACATATATATATATATATATATATATATATATATATATATATATATATAAATTCCATTTCTTTGCACATTTTCTTTTTGCATTCTAATTATATATTTGACATTCCAAATGGGAAATCAATTGCAGAAATACATTCTGACGCATTTGTTTGACAGAAAATTAGACTCGTTCTTTCTGCAGAACTTCTTTTAAATTACTTCTGGGGAAGGAACGCATTTATTTTTTATATATATATATATATATATATATATATATATATATATATATATATATATATATATATATATATATATCTTTGTTTTTTTTTTCGCCAGAAGACAAAATAACTACTACTGTATTATGATATTTGAATATCTTACTTATGGTTGGCGCGCAGTGGGTATCTTTACTTATTTTATGAGGACACCGACATGGTTAATTTTCTTCTCTTTCAAAGCTACATATTCCGAGATATTTATCTCTTCCGTTAGATATTTTCGTTTTGGTCTGGGATTGTTGTTTTTCGACTGGATATTTCTCTCCTTTTATCTAATCAAATATTTATCTTTCGAAAAATGTCATCTAAAGTTTATCGATATTATTTGTCTTCACAGAGGACGTGGAATTTTTACGCAAATGTTTAAACGTCTTTGACGCTTGTCTCTTGACGATGTTACCATCGTTCACTATACGCTCACATGACTTTTTGATTCTAAGCTAATCTCTTTACGTCTACTTCGGTATATATTGGTTTGAAACAAATGTTCGATGCGTTCTTAAGTGAAATTCCATGACAGTTTTGCATATATTTATTCAAATATATACGTGCATTTCTGTATTATAATTCTTCAGCATTTATGCAGCTTCATTCTATTATTCTCCCTGAATTTATCATATTTCTGGACGTTGGTCTGATACAAATGGATGCAAGTGGGTTTTACAAGCTTCCATAGACTGGTTTTTCTGAAGGACCTCGTAATAAAATGATATGTCCCGGAAAGGGATATATTTGTTCGAAGTAGCAAAGTGGTTGTTGACTACTGTAACCGGGTAGGACAATCTAGCAGGTAACTGTAATGGACTGGTCCTCGTCGTAGTGGTAGGCAATATATAGGCGAAGTCCTGTACCTCCACATCAGTCTGTATTTATGGCTGACACCAGATAATCATATTACTGTGTGAGAAAACCAGGTGTATGCATATTCATTACATCATAAACAATGCAGATACAGTTTTACCGATAGACACTATATTTACAATTGCTGTAAACAATTGATTTTTCGTCGTCTGTGATCTTTCTTATTATAAATCGGCAATGTTGTGCTTATCCAGAAAATAGTCGACAAAAAATTGATGCATTAACATTTATTTCCGTCAAATAATCATCCAAGCAAACATCGTCGGGATTTAATTAAACAAGAGATTTGATTTGCCTTCCAAAATTCGTAAGAGAAATATGGAGTAATTCTGCGATATCCTGTGTCTTAATTTGGTCACCATTAGTGACTGCAGATATTCCGGAATTTGTCAATGTTACAAATCAATTCTTTTGCTTTTCCGAACCAATTGCGTACATTATTCGCAACTATGGCACCATCTCCATAGAGGCCATGAAACTGATTTACGGCATTCTATTTTCTTATCAGTTATAAACGATCGCCACATGACAAATATATATATATATATATATATATATATATATATATATATATATATATATATATATATATATATATATACTTAAACTTAGAGAGCCAGACAAACCTACCAAAGTTTCACCTAAGCGGATCGCCAGGAAAGATAATAATTAGCTAAGACCAATAATGGCTACTTACACTATGACCTTGCTTGAAGAAAATGCATGTAAATAATTTAAATGTGATTAATATTTATAAACGATTATTATATGAACGATAGTTCTATTTTAATCAGTTTAATTTTATGTTTGATCCCATTCGAATTCAGTTAATTTAGGACAGAAAATTCATACATAATCATCTATTCAAAACAAATAAAAACATAAAACAAATGTAATATTTAACAGCTATTTTAATACATATATATATATATATATATATATATATATATATATATATATATATATATATATATATATATATATATATATCATGAAAAACCGTAAGTGATACGTATAATCCAAGTAGGTCAGCCAGTTCTATGTAGTAGGCTGTTCCACAAAAAGGTGTGGTTGGTTCTGCACAAACGTTCGTCATATATATATATATATATATATATATATATATATATATATATATATATATAGGGAATGATAATGAGGGGAGAGGAAGAAAAGTCAAAAGAAACAGAATGGGACATAAAGGAGTGGAGAATTAGACAATCGGGTGGTCAAACAGAAAAAAAAATGGAGCCTTAGAAAATAGGAAGGAATAAAAGAGTGATAGGTGAACCGAACAAGGAGAAAAAGAGTGTTATATAAAGAATGAAATAGGGAATACATAGGGAAAAATTAGAGAGAGGGAAACGGTATAAGAAAGAGAATTGATTTAGAAGAAATAGAGAATGAGGGGCAGAGTTATAGAAAACAGAGAAATAGAGAATGAACGGAATAAACAAACCCTATAAAAAAGTGAACAATATGGAAAGAGAGAAAAATGAGAATGGAGTAATAGAGAATAGTAGAAAAATACAATGAGAAGGAAAGAAACAGTGAGATAGAAAAATTATGAATAATATGAAAAATAAAGCGATACATTTTGAAGTAGAGATATATAAGTAGGAAAGACTAAAAAAAATAACAAAGAAATAAACTAATAAAATAAGATGGAGTGAGAAAGAGAGTGGGGTAATATGAAGAAATGAAGAGAAAACATTTAATTTAGCAAATCAGAAACATCGCAAACCCATTTAAAATTGCAAAAACCAACAAGTCAGGACTAATAGCTGAACAATGTAAATCCTGAAACTCCGAATAGAAAAACAGACTGATTTCAAGAAAACGAATTAAAAATATATTTAAAAAAAAGTATATTGCAAGCATTTGGAGGAGAGAAAATTAATTGAAAACTAATATTGAAAGAAGGGAATGGAGAGAAAAAAATAAAGAAAAAATTCTGAAAGGAAACTGTGTTTCTAGGTTATATTGGAACAAAACAATTTGCCTTCAAATTATTTTTACAAAGATCAGAAGCCTAAGGATTAGGTAAAATTTGTAGGGAGCTAAAACTAAAAAAAAATAAAATAAAAAATGATTGCAAAGAAAGCTTTATTGAACTTATTTTATGAAAGAAAAAAATAAAATTAAAAGCAATGTAGAAAAACACTTGTACCAATATAACAGACACACTAATATATATATATATATATATATATATATATATATATATATATATATATATATATATATATATATATATATATATATATTTGCGGGTACACGGAAAAATTCTTGGAAAAAACTAATTCTCAAGAAATTTGATGAAATGACGAAACATAAGATTTGGGAGCACACGGATTTCAAATTCGCCTCGAGAACTTTCTTAGAGAAACAAACACACATACTCATGTATATATACAGGTGCGATATATATATATATATATATATATATATATATATATATATATATATATATACTCTTGCAGGCTTCGCCTGCTTGCAATCAAATTTAAAATCTTTGAACCCAAAATTGTAAATGAATATATCATTCATAAATTCGCTTAAATACTCAAGGAAGGTTTTGCAAATAGATGCCAATTTGTTGAAGGCCAAGTAAAATGAAAATTTAAAACACTTTTCTGCAATATATAAGATGATATTTCCAAGTAAAATTATATGAAAAATCAAAACAATACTCATATAAAAAACTGTAATGAGATACAGTTAATTAATGAAATATACATTTTTATTATCAGTATTCAAACTAAATAAACCTGAAGAGTGATATTGCCTAGAACGCTCCGTCCCTGTGTTGGTGGTGTCACGGCTATGACTAGCTTGGACCGGCTCTGGCCGGTTTGGACCATCTACGACAAGCTCAGTCCAGTTATGATTAGTTTACACCAGCTTGGACAAGCTATGACCAGCTAAAACCAGCTTAGACCAGCGGCCCGAGTGAAAACACGCGGGTCCCCACGTTCAAAACTGACCTTGTGTCTCAACCTGACTCAGTAGGGGGGGTCAAGTAGATACAGTGTAAACCGTTCGAGTCCTACGTATACACATTCAATACCGGTCAGAAGGGTCCGTCCATGCGCTGGTAGAATCACAGCTATGGCTAGCGTGAACTGGCTCTGACCAGCTTGGAACAGATATGACCAGCTCACACTAGCTAAGACCAGCTCTGCCCAAGTTGGACAAGCTAAGACCATCTATGACTAACATAGACCAGCTCTGACCAACTTTAACAAGCTATGACCAGCTAAGACCAGAGTTCCGAGTAAAGACTCTCCGATCCCCACGTTAAAAACTCTGTGGGGTGTGTATTTAAATCAACCGATCTCTCAAGCGGTATATATATATATATATATATATATATATATATATATATATACTGATATATACAGGGCACAGGGATCTGTTCCTGCACTGGTAGTATCACAGCTAAGACTAGCTATGTCTAGCTTAGACCAGCTCTGACCAGCTTGTACAAGCCATGACCAGCTAAGACCAACGGCGAGAGTGAAGACTCTAGGATCCTCACGTTAAAAACTGGCTTTGTGTCACACCATGTCTTAGTCGGGGGTCAAGTAAATCAACCGCTCTAATATAATGTTGACTCATACCTACAACTAATTTCCTGTAGTAGACCATCGAAAGACTCTCAAAAAGTGGTTTCAAAATAGAGAGCATTTCCATACGGCTCCTTAGGAGTCCAAGGAAAAAATCTTTAATACATATCCACTCATTTACCAAACTTAAATTCAAATTCCAAACATCCCTTGCAGAGAAATTTTGGAAATTGAAGGAAAAAGGGTCTAAACCCTCAGACAGACTGGAAAGTTATAGGTTTCGCACATACCCCGAATAGCTTTAGAGATAGATGCAGCCTATGTTCTGAGGAAAACATTAGAATGATAAGATACAATGATTAATGCAAACTATTATATCAAAAGAGAGAGCTAGTATTAAAACGTAGGCATAGTGATAGGTTCAAGTTTATATAAAACATAGATCTTATCACTCACTAAATACCAAAAAACAAAAGCCCAATTAATGCGACCCAGTACGACTAAATTTTTACGTTAATATCTTCCCCTCAAAGTATTTCGGGTAAAGGTCGGTATTCTAATAATGTAACCGAACCTTCAGGTGTAGATTGATGGTGTATAGGCATGTATATATATATATATATATATATATATATATATATATATATATATATATATATATATATATATATAGAGAGAGAGAGAGAGAGAGAGAGAGAGAGAGAGAGGAGGCAGGCACGGTGGGGTAATGGATATCGGCTTGGATTGTGGAATCGCAGAGCCGAGTTTGAATCCATTACATTCACTTACGTGGTAATACCCTTGGGAAAGGTGTGAATCCTCTTCTTCTCCCTCCAGCTATGGGTTAAATAGCAGGACAGACTGGATTCTATAGCCTTGGGTGGCAACTGGTCTAGGAGAAGGACAACTCTGAATTCAAAACCTGAGGGGAGTTGTTTGGGGACCTTATATTTGTATGTGTATATATATATATATGAGTGTATGAGTAAATTAAATATATGTAAGCGCATGTAGGCATATGTGTAAGTGGATATGTAGGCACGGATATATGGTGTACAACACAATTCTATTTTGTGTCACGGATTTACTTATAGATTTTGGGAATTAATTATTTATATCATTTCTTCTAACTTTAAATTGTCTTGTCTTTGAATCATCCACCACTTAATATAATCCACTAGCAGGAACCTAAATTCATTTACATAAAGCTAAAAGCAGAAGGGGTGTTTTCTTAAGTAGCCCCTTACATTTTCACCGAAGTTTATCTAAACTAATTTCAAAATTCGCATTCTGAGACAGCCATTCTAAGTCTGAGTAAGACTGGCATATATTAGTGCTGGTCTGAAATAGACTTCAACCGCATGTGTTCATGTTGTACTTTTTGCAATATATATATATATATATATATATATATATATATATATATATATATATATATATATATATATGTATGTATAGATAGATACATAGATAGATATCTATATCTATATCTATCTATATATATATATATATATATATATATATATATATATATATATATGCTTCTGCCGTCCAACAGCGTATCAGAGCATGTGTGTCAGAATGGCGATGATAACCAAGTTCCATCAATTAATTTTTCTTCTGTTATTACTTCAGACTCAGTGGAAGAAGCTTGACTTCTCTTATTAGCCTCAGGTTAACATGAATAAGGTGGCTAGCAGTTTACATGTGTTTTAATATATATATATATATATATATATAACGTTATTTAATTAGCATTCTACTGCGAAACGCTGGTTCTAATCATTCATGTTGAACATCAGTTATCGAGGAATTACGTCAACATCGTTGAAGATCAGTAACATTTATTATGCCGATAGTTTTCGATAATGAACAACTTATATTTCGGCAAAACAATTCACCTGTCATATTAAAAATCGGCACACCATTTTTCAGATATCAATTCAGGCGGAAGATTCATAGGATGATTGAACTTCCACATTCATTTGTTCAAGCAACCCAGGGTAACATGTTACAAGTAATGAATCAGATGTTGAAAAGCCAATAGCGATTCCCAATAAAAAACCATTATATTCTTTATTATAATTTTAATGAACGAATTTTTACGTCAAAGACCATGTAAGATATCACCTTTCATCGCATAATATTAATACCATCTGGAATAAATACACGTAATAGTAATAAAAATGATACTATATTTTGGTTTCTTAAAAAATCTTCAAATTTTCATATTCCTTATACAAATGTGTATAAAATGAATGAAGGACGGCACAAAACTCTTTTCGCCATATATTTAATTCACTCCCATATATATATATATATATATATATATATATATATATATATATATATATATATATATATATATATATATATATATACGTTTAGAAAAAGCTTCGAATTTTTGATTTGCCAATAATCAAATAAATCTCGAGGAAAAAAAGGTTTTAAAAAAGAAAGAGCTAGAAACATGAAAGTCTGTCGGGAAAAAATCGCACAGATACAGGTTTAAAGCCCAAAGAAAAAAACCCGACACGAGTAAACAGCTAACTAACAAAAGAGCTCAATACAACCGTAGAGCAGACCTAGATACACCTAGTGAGCCAGACAAACCTACCTAGGTTTCCCCTAAGCGGATCGTCAGGGAAAGCTGACGATCCGCTTAGGTGAAACCTAGGTAGGTTTGTATATATATATATTTGCATCAAAGGTTGTTCGAATATCAATTTAGGATGGACTCATATAAAGAAACCATTGGCTAAATGGAAAAAGTCGATTTTGGACCTAGTTTGTCGTAGATTTCTTTCACTTAATTGAAATAATCTAAACCAACCATTGACGGAAGAAAATTTGTTTATCATATGTAATTTGCATGGGTACTTTGGAAAGCATCTGACGAAAAACCAGGTAATTACGGCTTTTGAAACTGTTTTTCGTGCTTTTTCGTTATACACATGAAGCAAGCAGTACTAAAAACAGACTATCATATTTCCTTCAGGATGTCATATTTTTTGTAACAAGATTGATAAAAAAATGATAAAAATGAGGAAACTATTGAAGTTTGTATTTTAAGTAGAACGAAAACTTCGATTTTTTCACAAAATTTACAGTTTTTTTTGTGAAGCCAATATCTCAGGAAAACTATCAAGTATTCTACACAAACCTCGTAACATAAGCTGATGTATTGCAATTATGCGCAAAGAACATCAGCACATCCTGTAAAAATTCCTTGCCGTTTTGATGGAAGTGGCATTTCTACAGACCTTTGTTCCAGCAAAATAATCCGGTAAATGTAGCATTATGGCGAAAATATCCTTGTCTGATAAAGTATAAATTATTTATTCTCCAGTATGATAATTCCAGTTTACATTTTGCAAAACGAAATTCAAAGAATAAAGTCGTTAGGTTGGGACTCTCTTTCAGGATTTCGATACTCGCAAAATTTAGCACCTGCTGAATTACCTTTGTTTCGATTAAAAAACGAAATTCATGAATGGAAAACTCGGAAGCAGACAATACATACATACATACACACACACACACACACACACACACATATATATATATATATATATATATATATATATATAATATCATTAATTCACATAATAACAAATTTTATGCCAATAATCAAACAGATAGCAAACCATTTTGTAACTGTCGAAACAAAAGCAACTGCCCAGTTGGAGGTGTATGCCAATCCGATAATGTTACATACCAAGCAAACATTTTGCCCAATGAAAATTTAAATAATAAAAAAATATATATATTACCATGTCTGCTGGTATTTGGAAGTAGAGATTCTACTTTCACAAGCATTCTTTCTGTACCCCTTATCTAAAACACCAAATAACTCTTTTCAAACATTTTTCTCAATATTAAAAGATATACATTCCACCCCACAGATGGAATGGAAGATTATAGCTAAATCCCAACCACCAAGCTGCTTTAGAAATAGATGTAATTTGGAAGAAAAGAATTAAAATAGTTAAACTTAACAAAACAACCAGCTATTGAACCACAGAAACGAAATCGTATTTAAATATCGCCATAAGACACATTTACATTATCTTATAAATAGAAATGTTTTAAGAAATAGAATTATTTTGCTGCCATATATTTATTTTTGCAGTCATAGAATTTTAATTTTAATTGTTTTACTGTCAGATAATTATTTTGCAATGTATTTCACTGCTAGCAACTTTTTATTCCCTCTACCAGTCCTGCTCGTTGGGTCGACATTTTCTTTTTCTTTCCACTTCCTCTTATCACTTCAAGGAAATTTTAGGTCAAATCTTTTATTCATTTCCTCTTGTAATTTTTAATATATAGTCTGGATCATTTAAACCATTTTCTATCTCTGATTCTGATAATAAAGTATAACCGAACGAACTCTTTAATGATATATTGAGCTTTTCCGTTGATATATATATATATATATATATATATATATATATATATATATATATATATATATCGTAATCCCCATCATTATCCAGAATCATTTTTTCAAACGTGTCTCGAGCTGTGCAATGTCCTTGCTGCAAAGTAGTTTTTGAATGACCGCCGCAAGTCTCCCTTACTTGCGAAGGACTTCCCACAAAGGTGTCTGACCAGAGAATGAAATAGGTGGCAATCTGTTGGATGTACATTAGATGACACAGTGTCTCCCAGTCAACTCAAGATATCGCCAACAGCAAGGAAATGTCGCTATATGCGGTGAGAAAGACTCTGAAAAAACTTGGCTATTAAAGAATAGTTGCCAGAAAAATGCCTTTGATTTCAGAGGTTAACATGAACATTCGTAAGGACTGGGCGAAAGAATTCGAGAACAAAGATTACAAATTTTGGCAGTCTGTAATTTAATCAGACGAAAGTAAATTCTGCCAGTATTCTAATTTGACATTGGTTTATGGGGAAATTAGAATGAGACTTGGAACACGGAATGTCTGCAGACGACCGTGAAATATCGAGTGATTGGAGTAATGGTGTAAGGTGTTGTCTGGTTTGGAGGGATATCTGGGTTGATTCTTGTTGAATGGTCCAAAATAGTCAAATATTAGAGAAAGGAATACTCCCACTATCTGAAACCAATCAGATCAACAAGAATGTCTAAATTTTTCAAGAAGATGGAGCACCATGTTATACGAGCAAAGTAACAAGGGCCTGGAAGGAATCGCAAGAAATCAAGTTACTGCCATGCGTAGTCCAAAATCGTGAGATGAATCCAATAGTGTACAACTGGGAGCACCTTGACTGTAAACATCAAGATCGTGCAACCAAAATCACGCCAGAAGCACTGAAACATTTCTTGAAGAAACATTGCTGAAGGAATGACAAAATATGGATTAGACGATTGTTGATAATTTGATCAAATCCATGAAAAATCGAATACAAGCACTGAAATTTGCAAATGGATTACCTACTCCATAGTAGTTCCAAGTAGTGTTTGTTTATGTTAAACAGGGATTACGTAATTAATTTTTGAAATTTGTAGTTTATTTCTCCTGGCTAAAAACATTTCTTAGGCCACTATACATGTTGACTCGTCCGCCAGATACAGAGCATGATCTTGCGTGGATGTCAAGCTGATATTGTCGTGTGAATCCTAGAATTCACTGGAGAAAACCAATTTCTGGCACACTTGGGAGTGTCATAGAGGACTAACTTTTCGTCATTAATGAATCAAGGATCAAATATCAAACCATTGGTGAATAAACGATCAAATATCAAATCAATCGTCTGATCTATACTTTGCGTTGCCGAGACACAACCGGTGACCTGTTGTTGCTTGTTGGATCCCGACAGTGTGTGTGGTACCCACTTTCTCAACTTTTCGCCTTTTTTTATGGGGTGCCAGTGAAGTCTCACTGTGTCATTAGTAACCTAGAAGCAATCTGCTAGCTCTCTCCCCCTCCACCTTTATGACCGCCTTCAGAGCAATTATCATCCATGACCTGTGACCAGGAACTACGGGGTTCATCACTAAGTGACATATTTCCCGGCCTGAACTACTGAAATCTATGTCTGGCGGTGCGTTCAATCACAGCACGATACCCATATATTTGTTGTATTCTGCGACTTGATGCGTGTTGTAAAGTAGTTTTCACAGTGGAGGCTTGTATTTCACTAAGTCGTCTTAGGTTCGACGTACAAAACGTTAGGAACTTGAAATAAGAGTTAATGACGCAGCAATCTAGTTGTGATGGTTGATACTTCAATGTCCGATATCGACTGACTCACTCAACACCACTGAGCCGAACTGTCGACCGCTACTACTACTACTACTTATTATGTGAGGGAGAGTCTATTAATAATAGAATAGGTACGTCAGGTATAACAATGCGTCTGTGTACAAGCCCACATTAAACACATAAATCAAAGTGCATCAACCCCGAACGAGCTGCTTAAATACCGTCAGGTTTATTCGCTACTACACGAGCTATAAATGACGCGTGAGTGCAATGCACCTGCATTGGTCAAGATCAATGTCTTCACTCCTACTCTGCCGCTTTCCAGGCACGTGATACACTTATTTGCGTATCAGTAATCATTTCTTCCCTTAAGTCGTAAAAAAAGGCTATGATCTTATTGGTTCTCTTATTTTCACAAGGGTTACAGCTGTTATCTTCGGTCTTGTTCAGGTGACAAGAGACTAGAGGAATTAAGCCATACTCTGTGAATTTGTTTCCGCAGTAATTACAACTTCTATTCCGTGGATAGGCTGTAGTCTCAAACGCGGTAGACACAGGTCAACCTCTAACTTTGCAGTTCAAAAAAGAAAAAAAAAGTTATCCTTACACATGAACTACGAAATGAGAATGATCAATCTATAGAGATTAAAAAATTGATTTAGTTTGAAATGATATGGAGCTTTCAAGGATCGATAAGCATCTGAAGAAGGCGCTTGAACAAAATGCATGAAATGTTATAGCATCCACATAAATAAAGCTATTAATGCTACTGTGAATAAAGTAATTAAATAACATTACTGTGTTTACATGTTAGTTATCAGAAAATCGAATTTTAGAGGAAATCTCTTGAGACCATAGTAAAATTTCATGACTATTAACTATAATCTGTATAATAAATGTGAATATCAGTGTGTCACTGTGTCATATTTTTTCAACTTTATTCCGAAAGGTTGTTCCCAAGTTTTCATTACTGCGAATGCTTTAGGCGATGTTTTACGTGATTTGTGACAAACTCTTTTGTACCATAACAATTTGTATAACTTGGCAGCTTACTACCGGCTTTGTAAGGTTTTTTTCGTTCAGTTTATCGTATGACGACAAAATGTACACAGGTAATACATATAATATCCTGCATTGATATATTTATATTGGTAATACATTGCTATATCGATATTTTAGAATAAGGCAATATTACGATAATACCTTTGTTTCCTGAATTCTATTGCAAAAGCAACACACCGCAGTCTCGAATGAAGCACTGGACCATTATCTGGGAGTCAGATGTGAAACAGTCTTGTGTTGAGACGCTTTGCGGGGGCAAATATGAGTTTTTTTTTCTGATATGATTCGTTATAACCCTGTGCTAATCTGTTGAAAATCTTATTAACAATTAACAAAATATTTAATAACAGGTCCAAAATGTGATAATTTGTTATGACAGAAAGAAAATGACAACGTTGAGACGACGATGTGAACTCGCTACTACTGTAAGCTATTATATTCATATATAATTATAGGCTGCTTCTTACAACTTCAAAATACGGCATATCAATTAGTTAACATCAAAGAATACTATGTATAACTATGACAAATCGTTTACTGCATACACCAAATATTTATTTTCCTCCGATTGTAATTAATGCACTTGACTAAGTGGTTAATATTAAATATCTGTACGATTTTATATGAAACAAAGCTAATAAATTCGACATGCTTCGAAATCATTCATCTACCATCTCCCCCTCTCACTTTCTTTTTCCCTCTCTCACACTCAAACATTCTTAAATTGTCATACTAGTAAAAACTGCTCTCACTTAAATTTTCAAAAATTCAACTTTAGTTTGCAACTGCACGCTTCACAATTTTGTATCCGATATCATAACACTTAAAAAAAGAACATATTTAGATTTGCATTAATTTTCGTCTCTTATGCTATTTGAATTTTAGCAAGATAAAAATACTTTCTATGCCTGATAATGACCGGGAACATTACTGAAAGTACTTGTTTATTTAAGAAAGACATAATACAGTTTAGAATTAAAAAAACAAAGAACGGTCATATCATTCATTGAGTAGTTAGGCGGTTAATGCATTTTTAAAATTTAGTTAGCGAAGTGAATTCGCCATTTTATCTCATCAACTTTACTAATTTACTTTTTGCATGTATGTTTAATCGTAATATAAATTAAACTACACCACATATTTGATTTAAAAGAACTGATCCGACGAGCTAAATATCCAGGTGGGCAGCTGAAACGTTGCTTTAGTTATTGAACTATTTATTTCATGGCACGTTGACTGATAAGAATCTACAATAAAAATAAAATTAAATTGCAATTATTGGTAAAGTAAAACGCGCTCGCTTAAATTTTCAAAAGTTCAACCTTAGTGTTGCAA
Source organism: Acanthosepion pharaonis (assembly GCA_903632075.3). Classification (NCBI taxonomy): domain Eukaryota; kingdom Metazoa; phylum Mollusca; class Cephalopoda; order Sepiida; family Sepiidae; genus Acanthosepion; species Acanthosepion pharaonis. Next base: position 149,831 of record CAHIKZ030004061.1, read on the forward strand.
CTGCACGCTCCACAAATTTGTATATATATATATATATATATATATATATATATATATATATATATATATATATATGTGTGTGTGTGTGTGTGTGTGTGTGTTGGCCATGTTCAGTTGTTTATGGCCTGTTGTTTTGAGAGAAAAAAAATGAGAGGGTTTATTTTATTGCTAAGATATTGGGATGTTTATTATATTAATAAATCTCAAGTTCTTTATATTTCTTTGCTCAGACATCCTTACGAAAGAACATTCTCTCTTTATTTGTATGGACCTTTTTTTTCTCCTAACAAATGTAGCTAGAAATATAAAAGATGTGCTTTTGGATGCGTGGGCAACATCGACACAGTTATCGATATGAAAATCCTAGTAGATGCCACGTACGCCATAACTAAAGATAAGAGCCAGCGAATTTCTTTACTCTGGAGAACTAAATTCGAGGCGATAAACAGCGGATAAATATTTATTGCCTGTCATAATGAATTACAGATTACTAACTCCATGCAATACTTCGGTAATATAGCGTTTATTCGTTCTTAATGTTGCTCATCCCTTGTAGCCGTTGTCCAGTAGAAGGTGTGATTAATTGGCTAGTTACGAAATAGATATATCTGTCCAACGTTTGGGTTCGAGTTATAGCCAGACCATTTACAAAAGGAAATTTCGTGTTTATGTTTCAATGGATAATAAAAATATGCTTGGAAGAAGTAGTAAGTCACTTGCCAATGGAGAATCTTGTATTAGGTTTATATCGTTTGGTTATGACTTCAGTATTCTTCATAGTTTTATTATAAAGAACGCTGAGATTTAATGGTCATTTTAAAGTGGTTTAAATCTATCAGATTATGTCTATTATTATTATAATACCCAAACATTAATTACATACACATCTGTGCTTTTGTGCCTTCGTGGTTATCCAGCTTCGCTTAGCGTTGTAGATTTTGAGAAAACTACAACATGGAGATTTTAATTGGAAATGACAAACACTTAACGAAGGAAACACTTCACCAAGCATCTCTATGGTAGGAGGCTGACGTGGTGGAGAAAATCATCTAGAAGTGCTTCGTGACGTATCTAGGAAAACATGCTTACTTGGATATGCACAAATAAATTGCAAGGCCCAGCTTTGTGGCATCTCTAAATAGAGAGGTTTATTGAGACGGGCATGACTTCTGTCCGATTTTTGCTTTTGGGCATTTTTGTGCCATGTGATATCTTGATCCGTGTCAACTTTTAAGCTAGGAACTTCTTCAGAATATCTCTAAGGAACGAAGGTTTACATGACGGCGCCCATATTTTCTTGCGGCTTTTCTTTTAGAAATCACAAGCATAGAATGATTTAACGTCGAAAACGAACGGAACTCTTTCCCAAATGAACACACGTATAGATAACTATTTTTCTCTTTATCTCCCTAATTATCTCTTGTTATCATGGCTCAGATATCGACATTAACACACTATCCCTTTGCTAAAGACTTACAACTGACGTGACGCTTGACATACACAACAAATTACTACGCAGAGAAATGATAAAAATACCATACGTTACACAGCAAAATAATTCGATTCTAATTACAATACGTGCATAATAATTAACGGTAGTGCCAGTTGAATATATTGCTAAAAAGTTTTATTTTGCAATCAGTTCAAAATAAATATATGCAATAATTTATTGCAAATTCATCAGAACGACCACATATTTTTTTATATGGATCAGGAACCTTTGTAGAGTCAATGATTTTTGTTTTTTTTTTTTTGTATAAGTTTGGAAACTTTCCGACCCGCGTTAGAAAGGTATGTGCTCTGTTAGTGCTAGGGAGTCAGGTAAGGAATTGGCAACGTCTTCTAACGTGAAGTTAGACACAGTCTTCTTTACAAAGAATTAGCTTTATCTGACGAGGATCAGATAACCTTGGGGCCAGATATACTGGATGATTGAGTTTGCCTAAATCTAGAATCTTGTTTGACATTTTTCCAGGAATCAAATATTTTGTTTTCAAATTTATGTTAACATAATGGGCCCAAATATGTTACGATCTTTCCCTTCGTATTTTCACTAGGACAGTGTGTTTACCGAGTGGTACCTAACTCATTTCAAATATTTCTCTTTCGTAAAAGGGAATATTTTTTTATGCGTAATTGCACACAAGATTTGGCATATGACAGCGCAAAAGACATATAGGCTTATTAGGCATATTCCGACGTGGAGCGTAATGAAAAAAAGAAACTGTACATTTAAAAATGTAATATTTAAATTAAGCTATTGTTTAAAAAAACAGGAAAATCGCTGGCGAATTTTAATTCCTTCTTAAAACAATATTTCAGAGTTAAATTCTGTAAATTCAACCAACCTCGTCTGCGTCGTATCTAAACTAATATATTGAATCTCGTCATTATAAAAAAGACACAGGTTTTTATGGAATCGTTTTTTTTTTAGTTTTTTTTTTTTTTGTTACATTTTTACTTCTCTTCGGCCTCAATATATATTTTCCATATTTATATTTTATCTTTATCGGTATTTACTTTGTCTGTCTTTTATAGTTTGCAGCTGGTTAAATATGTGAGTTATTGTGGAACGAAGATTGATTTTATAGTCGAGAATCACTGATTAGGGTTCAGTAAATTCTATGATGAGAGCAACAACAACAATAATAATAATACCTTCTGAGTTAATAATATTATTACAGCGTGGAGTTTGTTAAAAGTAACAGCCTGATGTAAAACAAAAGAAAATTATTTCCTACTTAATAACCGTCGGCGATATATATATATATATTCCTGCAAAATACGTCAAATTCGGGTATAAGAAAACGGGTGGTATCTTTAGCCATTTTCTTTTGACAAAAAGTTGCCTTGTATATCTTCAAATGTCGTATTTGATTAAATTCCTGAAGTTGCATCATTGCATCAAGCTCAGAATTCATTAAGAAGTATTCATTACAAACGGCTATAAATGCAATCACTAGTGAAAAAATATCATTTAGCCTAGACGTGTTAACAAATATATGCTAAAGATCTGTGAAATAGATATTTTTACAACTGAATATTTTATCACAAAGTAAAGTTTTCATATGCAATTCAGCTGTTACATAATATCAATCTCCCAATTCGGCCGCGAATATTGGACATTCTCCTCAGAATTAAAGAAGAGACTTATCACATTAGAAATGTGATTCTACAGAAGGATGCTGAAGATTCTATTGATCTAACAGATCACCCATGGTAACGTGATCAACAGCCGAAGAAGACAGAATGCAAATTTGTTAGAAAGAATATCTACCCAACATGCAAATTACAAATTTCACTCTGCATGAACCTTGTAACATAAGCTAAGTTTTGCATTATGTGCAAAGAACATCAGCTCGTCCAGTAAAATTTTGTTCACGTGTAACTTTGCCTTTGTTTTTTCGCAAAAGTCATAACCAACTTCAGTTTTATCGATTTTTTCTGCCAAACTAGCGGCGTGGGGGTAGCTGTATAATATCTTCACCTTCCTTCGTAAATTTGAACTGATGTATACAATTTCATCGAAATCGGTCGAGAAGTGTGGACGTATATAAATAGCATACACACCAAGAGACAGGCACAGACACTGACACACACTGATACATCTTCGTTTTCATAGATATACATTATATATTCTTTCTTATTGTTATCTCACACACTCATCTAATCTCTTTTCCTTCGGCAATTGTATCAATTTAAGCTGGGATACATAGTTTTTTCAAAATAATTAGAATATCAGAAGTTGGTATTTTATTTATTTCCCAAGGCGATTTTTGCTAAGTTAATATACTATTCAGTAGCCTCATTTGAAATTTGAGTTCCATTTGTCTGGTTAGATGTCCGTTAAACGTTAACCTACCTGAGACACCAAGTAGACGCATTACAGATATTATCATGTAGTATGTGATATAACAGAATCGAATGTAATTTCTGTTCGGAAACAACGATTTAAGAGTCACTGAACGCTTTATTTAATATATACAGTAGACACATTACAGATAGTATCATGTAGTATGTGATATAACAGAATCGAATGAAATTTCTGTTCGGAAACAACGATTTAAGAGTCACTGAACGCTTCGGCCCCCAATATATACAGTAGACACATTACAGATAGTATCATGTAGTATGTGATATAACAGAATCGAATGTAATTTCTGTTCGGAAACAACGATTTAAGAGACACTGAACGCTTCGGCCCCCAATATATACAGTAGACACATTACAGATAGTATCATGTAGTATGTGATATAACAGAATCGAATGTAATTTCTGTTCGGAAACAACGATTTAAGAGACACTGAACGCTTCGACCCCCAATATATACAGTAGACACATTACAGATAGTATCATGTAGTATGTGATATAACAGAATCGAATGAAATTTCTGTTCGGAAACAACGATTTAAGAGACACTGAACGCTTCGGCCCCCAATATATACAGTAGACACATTACAGATAGTATCATGTAGTATGTGATATAACAGAATCGAATGTAATTTCTGTTCGGAAACAACGATTTAAGAGACACTGAACGCTTCGGCCCCCAATATATACAGTAGACACATTACAGATAGTATCATGTAGTATGTGATATAACAGAATCGAATGTAATTCCTGTTCGGAAACAACGATTTAAGAGACACTGAACGCTTCGGCCCCCAATATATACAGTAGACACATTACAGATAGTATCATGTAGTATGTGATATAACAGAATCGAATGTAATTTCTGTTCGGAAACAACGATTTAAGAGACACTGAACGCTTCGGCCCCCAATATATACAGTAGACACATTACAGATAGTATCATGTAGTATGTGATATAACAGAATCGAATGTAATTTCTGTTCGGAAACAACGATTTAAGAGACACTGAACGCTTCGGCCCCCAATATATACAGTAGACACATTACAGATAGTATCATGTAGTATGTGATATAACAGAATCGAATGAAATTTCTGTTCGGAAACAACGATTTAAGAGACACTGAACGCTTGGCCCCCAATATATACAGTAGACACATTACAGATAGTATCATGTAGTATGTGATATAACAGAATCGAATGTAATTTCTGTTCGGAAACAACGATTTAAGAGACACTGGACGCTTATTTAATATATACAGTAGACACATTACAGATAGTATCATGTAGTATGTGATATAACAGAATCGAATGTAATTTCTGTTCGGAAACAACGATTTAAGAGACACTGAACGCTTCGGCCCCCAATATATACAGTAGACACATTACAGATAGTATCATGTAGTATGTGATATAACAGAATCGAATGTAATTTCTGTTCGGAAACAACGATTTAAGAGACACTGAACGCTTCGGCCCCCAATATATACAGTAGACACATTACAGATAGTATCATGTAGTATGTGATATAACAGAATCGAATGTAATTTCTGTTCGGAAACAACGATTTAAGAGACACTGAACGCTTTGGCCCCAATATATACAGTAGACACATTACAGATAGTATCATGTAGTATGTGATATAACAGAATCGAATGTAATTTCTGTTCGGAAACAACGATTTAAGAGACACTGAACGTTTATTTAATATATACAGTAGACACATTACAGATAGTATCATGTAGTATGTGATATAACAGAATCGAATGTAATTTCTGTTCTGAAACAATGATTTAAGAGACACTGAACGCTTATTTAATATATACAGTAGACACATTACAGATAGTATCATGTAGTATGTGATATAACAGAATCGAATGTAATTTCTGTTCGGAAACAACGATTTAAGAGTCACTGAACGCTTCGGCCCCCAATATATACAGTAGACACATTACAGATAGTATCATGTAGTATGTGATATAACAGAATCGAATGTAATTTCTGTTCGGAAACAACGATTTAGGAGACACTGAACGCTTCGGCCCTCAATATATACAGTAGACACATTACAGATAGTATCATGTAGTATGTGATATAACAGAATCGAATGTAATTTCTGTTCGGAAACAACGATTTAAGAGTCACTGAACGCTTCGGCCCCCAATATATACAGTAGACACATTACAGATAGTATCATGTAGTATGTGATATAACAGAATCGAATGTAATTTCTGTTCGGAAACAACGATTTAGGAGACACTGAACGCTTCGGCCTCTAATATATACAGTAGACACATTACAGATAGTATCATGTAGTATGTGATATAACAGAATCGAATGTAATTTCTGTTCGGAAACAACGATTTAAGAGACACTGAACGCTTCGGCCCCCAATATATACAGTAGACACATTACAGATAGTATCATGTAGTATGTGATATAACAGAATCGAATGTAATTTCTGTTCGGAAACAACGATTTAAGTGACACTGAACGCTTCGGCCCCCAATATATACAGTAGACACATTACAGATAGTATCATGTAGTATGTGATATAACAGAATCGAATGTAATTTCTGTTCGGAAACAACGATTTAAGAGACACTGAACGCTTCGGCCCCCAATATATACAGTAGACACATTACAGATAGTATCATGTAGTATGTGATATAACAGAATCGAATGTAATTTCTGTTCGGAAACTACGATTTAAGAGACACTGAACGTTTCGGCCCCCAATATATACAGTAGACACATTACAGATAGTATCATGTAGTATGTGATATAACAGAATCGAATGTAATTTCTGTTCGGAAACAACGATTTAAGAGACACTGAACGCTTCGGCCCCCAAATATATACAGTAGACACATTACAGATAGTATCATGTAGTATGTGATATAACAGAATCGAATGTAATTTCTGTTCGGAAACAACGATTTAAGAGACACTGAACGCTTCGGCCCCCAATATATACAGTAGACACATTACAGATAGTATCATGTAGTATGTGATATAACAGAATCGAATGTAATTTCTGTTCGGAAACAACGATTTAAGAGACACTGAACGCTTCTTTATTTAATATATACAGTAGACACATTACATATAGTATCATGTAGTATGTGATATAACAGAATCGAATGTAATTTCTGTTCGGAAACAACGATTTAAGAGACACTGAACGTTTCGGCCCCCAATATATACAGTAGACACATTACAGATAGTATCATGTAGTATGTGATATAACAGAATCGAATGTAATTTCTGTTCGGAAACAACGATTTAAGAGACACTGAACGCTTCGGCCCCCAATATATACAGTAGACACATTACAGATAGTATCATGTAGTATGTGATATAACAGAATCGAATGTAATTTCTGTTCGGAAACAACGATTTAAGAGTCACTGAACGCTTCGCCCCCCAATATATACAGTAGACACATTACAGATAGTATCATGTAGTATGTGATATAACAGAATCGAATGTAATTTCTGTTCGGAAACAACGATTTAGGAGACACTGAACGCTTCGGCCCCCAATATATACTGGGTTCACCCTATGAAATACCAAAGTCAGTTTGGTACTAGATTTAGTCTCAGAACGTTTGAAGAACGAGACCCCTCTCAGGCTGATCTAAAAGGTGTCCTCAAAGCTACTATCCGAAAAATCAAGCGCCAAATGATGTTGAGTGTACGTATATAAATAGGAAGGGAACTTAGCTAAATATACTCACAGAAGAAAAATAGATAAGAAAAAGTTTGATAAACGCCCGAACTTGGGATTTCTGTTGATGAGACTTTAATTAATCCTTCCTTAGTAACAATTCGGGCGAATCCAACAAAGTAAAACTAACAGCTGTTTACTTAAAGGAGTCCAATTATTGGTTAACTGTGGCAAGCAATTATTTATAAATTTGAATGTCTTCAAAACAAAACTGCTTTCATTTAATCAGCATAGAGAACATTTCATACCTGCCATCAGCATTTCTGAGTCTAAATTCCAGCAAAACAACACTTTGCTTGGGCTCACGTTTCTCACTGACCTGAATTGGAGTGATTATTTTGAATTAATCATTAGGTCTACTGCTAAGATTGTTGGTTCATTTCGACGTGCTAGAAAATGTTTCTTGTCAGAATTCATCTTGCACATTTATAAATGTACCACTTTGTCCGTGCATTGAATATTTCTGTCATTGTCTAGTGTTCCTACTGTTTATCTTGAATTTCTTGAGAAAATCCAAAGAAGGTTCTGTAAGATAACCCACCTTGCCCTGTGACATAAGTCACTTCTCCACGGTCATGAGGTGGCTTCCATTTGTCAATATTTTGTGCCAATTTTTCTGATGAGATTTCATCTCTCTTGTCACGACGGTATGAATTTTAGCATATTACAAGATTGGCATCTAAGCCCCACTGTTTTAATGGTGAACTAGCTTGATACTACCGTATTTTCTAATAGTTTATTTTCTTGCACTTATCGCCTGCCAGAATTATGTTTTCATGCTTCCATGAAAATCGCCATCTTCTAGATCTTAGTTTTTTTTATTATTGTCTTCTCATTTTCATACTCTTCCAGCAACTCCATACTTCTTTGCGGCATTATCGCCTTGTTTATGGTGAAATGATTAAAAAATATAGGAGGAGAAAAGGACATTGTCCTGCACACGCGCAAGAAGTTCAAACGATGGAAGAAAACCCGAAGATACATACCATTCGATTAAGCCGACATTAATACGTTGACCATCAGAGGTCAGTTATGAATTTTGCCGTCAAACGGCAACTTTATGATAGACGACTTCGGTAATACATATTTTTTTTCCAATACTTCGTTTATTTGTGATATTTTCAACACATAATTTTCGTGAAATGATTTTTTGCCAATACGTTTTCATACCGGCTGTAAATGACAGTTACCTGTACTAGTTATAAAATTAGTGTTTTTTGCCTTGATGGTCAGATCAAAAAAAGACGAGGTCATTCATTTTCAGCGCAATGATAAAAAATCGCCGCTTTATCTCCTGTTTGACAGTCATCAAGTCGATTTGACGGATTCTAGTATAAGTGGGTAAATGATTATTTGACGTATGGAAAATTAAGTCTCATATACTTACCAGACGTTATTAGCATAATATTAAAGTTATATCGAATTAACAGTTGCGGAAATCGTTTTCGATGAATTATGTTCATTTCAATTTATATTAATTTTATTTCTTTCAAATTACACTTTTGTTTTTGTTTTATTTTTTTGTTTTTACGTTTTATCCCACTGAAATAAATATTTTAAAAAAATCACAGTATAAATAATTCTAGGATCTTTTCCTCTGCTGGAAATTCTTGAGTGAAGAGCGGATATTGTTGATGCAATACTCATTCATTTGTGTATCTATAGGCACAAGCATCGCCATTAAGAGGAATGAATACATTTTATCACGCCTCTTGAATTTATGGCCGTTGTGATGGAAGCAAATATCCAAATGTCTGAATAGGTTTTCAGTGAATGTATGACAGTCCAAAGGCTATGTATTAATACAGCTTCGTCTTTGAATAAAAAGACGCCTGCGGTGAAAATAGGTCATTGGTAGAAGGTTATTCTTCGACGGATAAACCAACTGTAACGAACGGATGTCCATTAGATGAAAGCAGTCCTTTTCAATTGGCCTGAATGTCCTTAAATCCGTCTCTGGCTTTCTTAACCAAACATTTCCATTCAAGTTTTTTTCCTGGATAAGGAATATTTCAAGAAGACTCAGCAAAATAAAGAGTGCACTAAGATGAACCACATAATGTTATAAATAATTGAGACATCACCAATAAACGGGAAACGGATTGTTAAAAGTACTTCCTTGGTTATTCAACTATGCAGTTCTTTGCTAAATCGAATTTTCTGACGAGGAGCATATGTATTAAAAGTCTTTGTGGAGAAATACGGATTGTGGGCTCCATAAAAGAAACACATTTTTATATCGTAAAACCCTAAGGAAAACTTTTTTTAAAAAAACTCAGTGAAAACTATATACAGGAATTATATTTCCATATTTTATCAATTCAGTAATCGTGGTCACGGATTTTGTGTAGCTGCATTTAAACGATCTCGTACGATATCCTTTTGCTTTTAATCATTTCACCCCAGTCAAGTTAATAAAGCGACTAAGTTGCAAGGTGTTACTGAGTGTGAGAAAATATGGGAAAAAATTTAAGGAGAGACAGAGAACATTAATTGTTAGCATAGTAATTACGGTTATATCCAACCATTTCATTTCAATATGATGGGGCCTAACCGCCAATCTAGTAGTACGCTTAAATTCATAAGATTTAGGTGCCAAAAAGGAAAACTCCTCGGAACTTTTCCCTTGAAGATAATTGTAGAAAAGGCACAAGGAAAATAAATAACAGGTTAGGACCAACAGTATTGCACAATATTCTTCTTATGTTATCAAACTCTTTAAAACGACAAGAAAAACATCAGACCCGATCTATCGGCAATATTAAATACATTGAGGAATGATAGAATTACAAATGTTTAAGAAAGATTTTAACAAGAAGAAATGTCTAGCACGACACAGTGAACAATTTATCCTAGAAACAGACTTAGCAAAATTAATCATTCCACGTCGCGTAAACGTTCATCCAAGGAGTCATTCGGCAGAAGATTAGCATTAGCCAGGCTGATGGAAAGCAACAAAAAACAAAAGATCTCATCAAACAATTAAAAGAGACATGTTCTGTTTTGGAGACGTTAAAATTAAATCATTTCTTGTCCAACTAAAAACAGACTGTAGGTCAGTTTTGAGCCTAGTTAACATTTTGATCTTATGGAACCGATTAGACATAGCATTAAGACAGGAAAAAATAGTTAATAGGTAAGTACTCATAGTAGCAAGAAATGAAAATAAGGAACGACGATAGAGCCATGGGGAAAACCTGTATTAATGCAAAAATATTTAGAAGAGTTGCCGTTCAAGACATTTTTGATTTCGTGATTTGATAAGAAATGTTGAATCAAATAAAAGAATTTTCAGAATACAATAAGCATTCAACTGGGAAGAAAACCAATGCTCCAAACATTGTCAAATATGTTCGCGATATGCAAAACAACAGCACAAGTTTATTCTTATCTAAAGCTTCACAGCAATAGCCATTTATATATCAGCAGCTGTTTCGGAGAAGTGAAACCCATATTACTTGTCAGAAAGAAGATACTGCGATGTGAAATTCTTAGGCAATTCAGGGTTCATAAGAAACTCTAATACGACCACACCGAATGAGGGTGGACTTGGCAACATAGCAAACAGAAAGAACTTCAGAAAAGGTTTTCCAAGAAGAAAAACAAGAGGCAAAGTTGTTTAATATAGAGTTTAGATAGAAGAGGAGTCAGCTATTTCTTAAGGACTATTTAAGGGTTATAGCCAAGTTCGTATTCTTTTGGGGGATCAAGTATGCTAATACCTCGTAATAACTATGAATGAGTTATAGCAGAAGACAGACAAAGGTCAGAATTGCAAATTTCTATTTATTAGACACCATATAAGCTAATTGCTTCAATTGCTGTCTACTCTGTGTGTGGCGATGATATGTGTTAATAATTAGTTCATAGTATACTTTCTATTAAGCAGGTGGAATTATTATTCGCCCGGTTTTCCTACCTACAAGTCAATCTGGCACGTAACAAATAAAGAGTCCTAGAAAAAGCTGAAAATAATGCATGAAATTAAAATAAAATGCAATCAACGAAATACAAAGAAATGACGAGTTTGTGCTCGGAAGAAGGTACAGCATGTTTTCCTAATTTAGGAGGTAGATTAAAATGCAGACTGGAAGCAACATTTTTAAGAGCTTTATTTTTTAAAGAACAAATCCAATTACTTGTAAGTGAAATAATTTACAAAATTGCCTGAATGTTTTTACATTCTACTTTAACGAATTAACTTTTCCATGTAAAAAAAAAATCACAATAAACTATTCTTAAACAAAGCGCTTAAAATAAACATTCTTCAGCTTTAGGTTAAATTAAGACAAATTTCCTGTCAGTGAAAATTCCAATTAGATTTCATTTATACTATGATTTATTGTCGCTAATGACAATGCCTTTACAAAGCGAAAAATTAAATATGTGTTATAGACCTCAGGGGAAATACTAGCTTATTTTTTTTTTTCTCGATAAATATTAAAATATTTTAGAAAATACCATCTAGAGTTGCATGATATGAATGCTAAATAGTTTAAGTCATTACCTCCTAAATATAATTCATAGTTAGCTAACGGCCATATGTTTACGTGAATACATTCTCAGTGTTACCCTGAAAAATTGTTTTCTGTTTAGTACTCTGAGTACCGTTTAGTTTTAATTAATTTGAATAAAAAAAATAGCTTCTGGTTTTATTCTGGAAGTTGACATACGCTCTACATGTGATATGCTTTACTAGTGATATACCGAAGTCTCTTAATAGATCCTAAAGTGAATTTTTTAAAACGCTTATCTTATCCTTCTTCATATATGAAAATCAACCAATGAAAATCTATCGCAAGAGTACATTTAAAATCTTATCCTAATTATGTTATTTATAGATTTTTCACCTGCAGAATTAATAGGAATTATGAAACATGCCTGTATTTTATGAACAACTACTTGTTCTTGTCAGTGGCTTGTCTGATCGCTTCGATGAAGTCCCGGTTGCAACTGAGCTTGAAAATGACATTGTGAAATGGGGCAAAAAAACGGCTTGTTAATGTTAATACTTCCTAAACAAAACTGCTTTCTTTTACTCATATGAGAACCTTTTTCTACATTCCATCGGCATGGCCGGTGTTAGCGTTCAAAAGTGGCTTATTGAGCTTTGTCACGCTAATGTTTCCCATTGACATGAATTGGAAAGTTTATATTGAGTCAATTGTTAGGTCTACTGTTTTGACAATTGGTACACCGTGTCGAGCTAGACACCCCAGAATCTATCTTACAAATTTATAACTTTACCATACATCTCTGCTTTGAATATTATTGTCCCATCAGTTAAGTTTCTGCAATGATTTAGAGATATTGATAAAGATGTTCATTAAATTACTTAAGAATAAACAAAATCCTGGTTTGGGTTAATTTGCAGTTTAACACCCGCGCTCAGTTCGCATTAAAATTCCAGAATACTTACATTTATGTGTGAATGTACATGCTCCATTCGAATCTGTCGTTGTTTGCTTACATTCTCTGCAGAATAGCTATCAGTGTAGGTATCATTGCGCAAAGTGAGTGCATCTACGTAAATAGTTCTCGTGCGCGGTAATTGAGACAAATTTAAACAAGAAAGATTAATCCGCGCTTAGCTTTCCATAGTTTCCGCGTTTAGCTTTCCGCAGCGAATGTATGCAAAGAACGACAGTAATGGTTGCCGCCAACGACGCGAATGAATCCGAAATTTCACTGTCGATAACTCCAAAACGGTAGATTTTATCAAATTTATTAAGCAAGTTTCGAATGGAGCATGTAGAATTACGCATAAATGTAAGTATTTTGGACATTTTTAATGCGAAATGAGTGCGCGTGTTACCTTGTAAATTAATCCTATTTTGCATTTATCGCCGATATAGCCCAGTTTTCAACATCAAGAAAAGAAAATAATGTTATATTATTAGTTATATTAGTCGCTTAAATGCGAGTCTTCCCATATATTTAAAATACTTTACCGTATTTCAGTTACAAATTTGAGGCTTACACTAGCAAAATATAATAGTTTGAAACAAATTTTGACGAGCAGTGAAAGCTGATACTTCTGAGCATCATGGATAATAAAAAAAAATTTTAAAAAAGTTTGTCGTAGAAGGAAACTGTTATACCGGAACATTACCTATTCTATTGTAATAGACTCTCCCCACATAATAATAAGTAGTAGTAGTAGTAGTAGCGGTCGCCAGTTGGGCTCAGTGGAGTTGAGTGAGTCAGTCGATGTCGGACATTGAAGTATCAACAATCACAACTAGATTGCAGCATCATTAACTATTATTTTCAAGTTCCTAACGTTTTGTACGTCGGATCTAATTTAGGACCGACTTGGTGAAATACAAGCCTCCACTGTGAAAACTATTCTACAACAGAAACGAAACACCACAAAACTGTCCCAACGTTGGTCTTCGTCTATGGAAGGTGATATCGTGGCATATGGTCGGGATGGAACAAAGTAATTGACAATGCAATTTTTTCCGGTGGTCTGTGTAAAGCAAATATTGCGTTAAAATGAACAGCAGACAGAAATCAACGAACACCATCGAGAAATGGAATAATGTTACATCAGCAAAATGCTAAATTACACGTTTCTTATATGACAAGACAAAACTCTAAAAGCTTAGCTTTCAAAGTTCACTTTTCACTGAATTCCTGTTAGCGTTTAGGCCAATCTTCATAGAATTCACTAAATAAAAAGTAGAAATATCTTACTTAAAAGATGTAGAAAATTCACTGTTATAAATTCTTTTATGAAAAGGAATTATGAGTTCACTGTAAAAAAAAATGAAAGATGGTATGGAAATAAAATCGGAAATATGTCATTTATTAAAGTTATTATCGAAAATAAAGGATAATTGTCATTTATTTTCAGTTAATGAAGCGAAAATCTCAAGGCAAATAATGGACAGATATGAATTCAATCATGGATGACAAATAAAGCAATGAATTTCAATTATCCTTGCTTGGGTAGTTAAGGTACTAATAGAAGACATATTTTTCCCCATTTACAACTATCACTTTTTCTAAATTTCCCTTTTCAATGGGTCATTAGTGTTAAATGATGATAGACCATTTGATCGGACTTTTAATTTTGTCCAGCGATTCCGTTTTTCAGGTTCATAGCATTTGTATATTGAATCACTTCTTTATCTATACTCACACACTGATGTGCACGCACACACACACACACACACACACACACACACACACACATATATATATATATATATATATATATATATATATATATATATAAATGTCTGCGCTTATCACCTTTGCAGAATAATATATTTCGAGCAATAGTTACACAACATTTCCAAATCCACACCCAAACATTCCAGTACGTATCTACAGCCACATTAATATGCAAAAGACATCGCAATACCAAAATACAATAATTTTCTTCTACGTAACAAAGGAGCTTAGGTTATATAAGGGCTTCAAACCGCGGTTGGTTACTTTGGCATATTGAAGAAAGCTTTCTTATTGACTGAAAGCCCTTGTTTGTTTCGAAGTACAGGATCTTTCAGCAGGACAACACTGTAATCTATAATGCCCACAGGACACATTACTGTTTCATTGCATATACGGGATTCTTTCAGACCATTCAGCGTGTACGCAGAGTCCAAAGATCTGATTGTGATATCGAAGTGATCATTAGATTTTTTAACCCGTTGCTCGCACTTATGTAAGACTGCCGATGTTGTCGCGTTCATGATAATGA
The DNA here is from genome assembly GCA_903632075.3 of Acanthosepion pharaonis. Taxonomy (NCBI): domain Eukaryota; kingdom Metazoa; phylum Mollusca; class Cephalopoda; order Sepiida; family Sepiidae; genus Acanthosepion; species Acanthosepion pharaonis. The sequence continues at coordinate 165,141 of CAHIKZ030004061.1, forward strand.
TTTTCTCGTCTTTTGCTATGTCCGAGTATCGGGTAGCAAAATCCATAGCATTCCTGAAAAGTTCCTTTGATAACGACTGGTAGTAATTTTCAATATCAAACTGTATTAGGGTACAATTTGTTTTCTCGTTGATGTTAGTAAAACAATTGGTTACTTCTTTGATATTAAACCAAGGTTTCAATCCTAGGTAATCCTTAATCTGTTATTTAACCCTTTCTAGGAGTTTCTTACGAAATTTTCCGATTTCAGGTCGTGTTGGGTTGATAATCCTTGTAGTGGGATTTGCTGCGAAATCGACTTTGTGATCTTTTCTGGTGAGGTAGCATTGTTTTTTCGGTAAGTCTACTTACACTATCATTAATCTTCAATTTATCGGTAATTGTTATACTGAAATTATAAATTATTTCCAACATATTGAAGCTATTATTTTTGGCTTTTTATCGTTCACACACACACACACACATATATATATATATATATATATATATACAGAGTGTTCGTAAAGTTCGTGTGCACTTTAATTTAATTTTTTCGAAACTGCACACGGACTTTATGGACACACTGTAGATATATTAATTCATCACCAAATTTTCAACCTTCTGCCGTTTTTAACTAAACACTAGAGTGTTAAGTTTTTAAAATGTAAAAAGTTACATTAAGCCGTCGTTCCGAGAAATATGATAAATACTTTTGATAGATTTATCAAACAAGTGGCTAAGCCTGAAGTGCTTTTCGATGCATACCATGGTCCTGGTTAACCAGATACATCCCTTGAATTTTTAAAAATTTCTGTAATACATACATGCATACATATATATATATATATATATATATATATATATATATATATGTGTGTGTGTGTGTGTATATATATATATATATATATATATATATATATATATATATATATATATATATATATTACAATAAACGTGCAATCAATTTACAAATACATTACTCTAATTATTGAACAATATAGTTCATGCCACTTTGACAGAAAAATTTACCAGTAAAAAAATTTGTTCATCACCATATTTGGTATAAACGCAAACACTTTAAAAATTTAAAATCAAACTCAGCGTTGCTTTGGCGCGTTCCAAAACCAATAACTATTTTCAATAGCATTTCCGGATACAACAACACATATATTTTCGTTGTCCCCTTATTACTAAGAGAAAAAAACAAAAAAAAACAACATCTATTCTATACCTGAAGATGTCTGTAGGAACAGACGAAAGCTTGTAGTAAAAATAACAACTAATACGGCAGAAATTTATATAAACAAGGATCAATTCATTCATGACGGATCTGGAGGTTTTTGTATACTATTTGAATTGTTTGCGATGATGGATGTCTCGCCATTTAAACCATTAACCTTTGCATTAGTTTTGTGTGAATGATTCATGTATTTGTAAATATATATGTTTATATATATTATATATATATATATATATATATATATATATATATATATATATATATATATATATATATATATATATATATATTGAAAACTCAAGATCAATTGCTACATTTAAGTATTGCATTAATATTAAACCTTACCTTTTCAACGTTCAAAGAAGATTTTTCTGCAGTCACTTAATTTAAAAAAAAATGATGCGCGTATGTAATTAATTTCCGTGCAAACAGTTATTTTCATGGGTGACATTTGCAGGATTTCGCAATTAATTTCAGTTATTCCCAAATTTAATTCCAAGCTGTAATAATTGTTATTGTAGAAAAAATTAGTCGCAAAATTCACTTAAAAAATCACCGAAAATTTTGGGAATCCAAACTTCGCGGGTTCGAATCCGGCATGGAATACATTTAATTTGCTCACGTAGTCGGGCTAATTTCAAAATAATATGATTTGTTAGACTACTGTCCTTAGGAGATAAGTTGAAAAAGTGTGACGCACTTACATTCGCATTTATTATATAGAAGAAAATGAAAAATTTAAAAGTTTGAGAGTTTGTTCTTTTAATTGAAAAAGTTTGACAATGACAGAGATTCGCATTTAGTATATAGATAAAACTGAGATGTATAAAAGGTAGAGAACCGTGTCCCTTTAACTGAAAAAAAAATGTAACACATTGGCATTCGCATTTATTATATAGAAGATGAGATATTTAAAAGAGAGAATGTTGTGTCCCTTTGCGTGAAATAATGTGACACACTGACACACGGACATTCGCATAAACTTTTGACTGTATACATGCATGTAAGTATGTGTTTCTAATTGTCTTTTTATCTTGCATGAATTGTTTTATTAAGTGTATTTATATCTTTTATTCTTTTATATATAAAATGATGAAGTTTCTTTTACAATGAAATGAAATAATTAATTAATTGGAAAATCTTAAAAGGATTTTCAGTTTATTTCTCTTTACCATGTACCTACTGAGGAATATATATTATAAATGCTCTTAAAAAGAATCCGATAATTATTTCGGATATCGAGCAAAAATGTAAGGGAGCTAGGTCCCTTTAAACAGGTGTACAAGAGAAAAATAATCTATTCTATGAAAATGTTCTTGTTTCCCTCAATATTTACGTGATGAGAAAAATCCATGGTAAATTCTTTTACCGTTCTACCTTATCCTGATTATTTCATATTTAATGCGAAACAAAGCTCATTAAATTAAAACATATATATATATATATATATAAAGGAAATATGTTGTAGTGGTTCCAACGAGAGAAAAGTATGTATATTAAAAAGAAGAGGGGTGCCGCAAACGTTTTTGGTTGTAATGTGGATTTATTGAAAAAATATTATACTTTGTTTTACATAATTTCATATGTAAAACAAAGTATAATATTTTTTTCTCAATAAATCCACATTACAACCAAAAAACGTTTGCGGCACTTCTTTTTAATATATATATATATATATATATATATATATATATATATATAGATAGATAGATAGATAGATAGATAGATAGATAGATAATATTAATATGCTTAATAAAACTAGACAAATTAACACGATTAGGAAACACTTAACACGTTAGAGACCTGGAGGCACCAAATGTATTGAGTTGTAGCAGCATAGGTGTGTTTGGGAAAGCTAGTCTGCCGAACCTAAGTTTGTTTGAATTCAGATTTTTACTTCATCTAGACTGGCTGACAACTAAGGTTGTATGGCACAGTCTGCCCATGTCTTGGAGGAGGGGAGAGGTATGAATTCATACTTTCCCCAAGTTTGCTTCTTCCAACATAACCCACGTGAATCAAGTCTACCATTCGAATAATCTTAATAAACATGTCTTCCGAGGTCTCATGATTTAAATAACCCGGACTAGCACTGACTCTGATATCGAAAGCAGTTTGAAGGATGCCCTACGTATGTGGTGGCTAAAATGAACGCCAGTAACCTTATATATGAAGACAATCTCTTCAAAATGCTTCCTTAAACAGGCGGGAAATGTTATTTAGAAACATGTTTCTTTTTATTTTGTACAAATTATAAAAAAAAATACCGTTATTGATTGACATCGTTATCTTTGAATATATTCTCAATTTTCTATCGCGTGATGTATTTTATAACGATAGAGTGATTTTTTTCAATATATCCAGTCAATCTCTTTCATGTCGCGCCGTCAAATTTGATACACATACATATAGCTCTCAGGGTAGTTTTTAGCGTTAAAAGCAATTACGTTCGACATTGGATATGGGTGGTGTCTGTTTGGTAAGTCAGAAATGAAATAATTTCTTATAGTAACAATAAACGTTTGTAAAAATTCGTTATTTATTTCCAGTCTCCATTTTCTTACGGACAGGATGATTATTTGTGGAATTTTATGTAGAGCTCCAAGTAAATGTTCTCCTAGCATTTATTTTATACTTTTCATAGTATATTTCATAAGAACATTGATAGGGACAAGTAATTTATTTTTTCTTTATCGTTTCAGCTATTAACTGCTATATAGCCACAACAGAGGTATTAAAAACAACACCAGTCAAAGAACAGTTGAACTAATTTCATGAGATCAACGGCAATCTAGTCCAGGCGTGGAGATGTTGAAATAACTGGGCCGGTATCCAGGAGCGTGGTAGGCCCATTGGTAGTGATGGACACAGTTAGACTTCGTTAAGATATCTATATAGGAGAAGGAAAACACTTATCCAGCACCTGCACTTTCACAGCATATTATGGTGCTGAGTGTTTGATATTTTTGGATACATCCAGCCCTTGAATAGAGATAGGAACTGAACTGAATTTGTTTTTATCGTCAGATTTTTTTTTCGCATATTTAATTAGAAGACATTCAATCATACCTTGTGATGATCACCCTCAACAACGAGTTTGCGGCCATCTATACATACATATATATATATATATATATATATATATATATATATATATATATATATATATATATATGTGTGTGTGTGTGTGTGTGTGTGTATGTCTGTGTGAGAGAGAGAGAGAGAGAAAATTTATTAAAAGGATTTGATATAATAAAAATTAAGTAATTGTCTAGAAGATACCTCAACAAAATACACAAAACAAAAGATGGCCATTTCTTCCTATATTTAGGACTCATCAGCACTGCGCATTCACTACCAAGAAGTAAAAACCCGGACAGTTACGATATGAGGCAAACGTCATACAAACTGTACCAGCAGCCTCAGTGACGAAGCGGTAAACAACTAGAATCGATATAGCGCCGCTCTTCACATATCCCGTGCTCTGGATGGAGGGATTTGTGAATAGTAGTCGTGGCTCGTGTGGGCACAGTCCTATGGGTAAAAGAAACTTGCATGAGTTCCACCACGAAATATGTGAAATATGACAATGTTTTGTCAGAACTAGAATTAGCTACACAACATCTAGTCTTCAATATATAATACGCACCTCGTATCATGAAAACCAAGTTTCCCCAAAGTGTGATGGTTTGGTGTTTGTCTTCAGTGACGGTGATTATATGAAATCTCGCATCTTTGAAATGGATCTCATTTGGACACACTTGTCAAGCCTTTGTTGGGGATCTTAGCAACTGCAAGACCATATGAGTGACAGCAAGATTCAGCTCCCTGGAAAACCTCAGAAAACAGAACCTTTTGTCAAATGTTTGTCAGATTTTTACCATATAACCAGCCGTAAAGTCTGTCCCTAAATCAAGGATTGCAATCGAATGGATTGTTATGTTTGAGACAGGGTTGAGTAAGACACCAACCGCATTGACTGGAATAAGGAGTCGGTTGAATCTGTCTTTAGGGACGGCGTGAATGCTGCATGTACCACATTCTGGAGGCGGACCCAGGCCGTGGTAGATTCTGAGGGTGAATGATTTTTATTTTGACTATTATAACCTGTTTGCCACTTTACTATTTTTCCAGGAAATGTTTTTTGGCTTAGATCTTGCTTAAAATGTCAAATTTAGCCCGAAGATTTTGTATATATATATATATATATATATATATATATAAACATCAACACCGAGCGGAGATTCAGAAAATGTCATTAGGAACTACACATTCAAGCAGGGACATTACTCACTACTCTGGCAATCGCTCCCACAGGTTAACGATGACCTAAGATACACATTTGTGACAACAAGATGAAACAGGTACACCCTTAACTGGGTTGGCAATCACTTCCAAACGAGAAACGAATGTGTACCTTACGTATTACGGACATAATTATTAAGCAGGCAAAATATCGTCTGTGCTGACTATAACTTCCAAAATGTATCGAATGTATAAGCTACGCATTGGAGTCATCTACATAAAAAAAAAAGTTACACTTATGTCTGTGCTGGTAATTTTTCCCAAAGTCGCAACGAAGTTGCAAGCTACGAATTGGGACATCAACATCAAGCAGCTACACACTGATCTGGTCTGGTAATCACTCCCAAAAGCGCAATGAAGTTGTAAGGTACGTCTTAGGGTGGTAATCAAATTTGACTTTCAGGCTTATATCGTAGTATACGACGGCAAATGTAAATGTATAATTCCGAAGAATGTTATTTTTAAGATTAGTCAAATATATGAAATGTAGTAAGGTATTAATAGATAATAATCTGCCGTTAAATAATCACTGAATGTTGAGCACTATCTTTACACATGAAGAATGAATTTGAAACGATAGAGATTTGATTCTATAATTATCTAGGGAGAATAAACATTGAACTTCATTAATCAGCACCTCGTTAGGGTTTAGAAGTTACTTCTAATGTTATAGCTCTTAGTGGATGCAGAAAAGTTGTTCTGATCGAAATTTAACTGACATGTGGAAAAATTACAGTCGAAAAACAAAAAAACAATTTAACAAATGATTCTCATCTTTGATTTTTATATGCACTGGCACTGAGCAATAGGGTTTTTTTTCTACTTCCGGAAAATGGAGAAACTGTAGCACTGAACGGAGTGAACTGGATACTTCTCAAAAGACTTTTTTTTTTCAGGAGCTGGAGATCATCCAGCATGATTAAGAAAAGTCATAAGTCACAGGTGTCAGCTTAGAATGATCCCAAACCCAAGTATTTTGGTATGGAACGATATAAGATAGACAGGAATGTAACCTCCAAGACATTTGGGCTGCCATGTTCAATTTAAAACGTCATTCTTCCAGCAATCTCAGCTCGTTTAATGAGCACCCTTCTATATCGCTTCGGAGAATCAGGATATGTAACTAACGAGTGATTATATATATATATATATATATATATATATATATATATGAAGAAATAGTGAGTTTCAAAACTTACATATATATATATATATATATATATATATATATATATATATATATAAATACTTGTCATATAACTGCTATATCGACATCATATCTAAAAGCATATGTATCATGTATACGTAATATCTATGATATGTGTATATATATATATAGAGAGAGAGAGATGTAAAGATAGATAGACAGAAATCCTAACGTTGAAATAATTATAAATTTATTATATCTACAGATACAGATATATAAGATATATATATATATATATTACTTATGTTCGACTCTGTGTGTATTTATAAAATTTCAAATATAAATAAAATATATCTGAAAAACGACAATATAAATAAATACACAATGAATTTTAATGCAAAATAAAATCCTTTTAGCCGTTCTATTTGCTATTATACGTTTCTTTATTATTTTTTTTAATTAAATATGTAAATTTTTATATATGTGTATCTATACTGAGTGGAAAGTCTTTATATTTTTCCAAATACGCTTACCTCGTTTCGGTTTTCGTAATAGCTAACAGAGTAGCAGAATACACACTGGTTTTTAGAAAATTTGGACAGTTTTTATACACTTTATGCGGAGAAAAGAAAATGATTATACGAATAAAAGTTCCATTTAATTATATGTACAATCACTTCTACCTTGGAAGTCATCTTTAATGAAGCGAATATATATATAGGGAGAGAGTAATAAATTGTGGAAAAACGCCTAATGTTTATATATATATATATATATGTGTGTGTGTGTGTGTGTGTGTGCAATACTTATTGTATATGTAAGAGAATTATTAAAGTTATCTTACATATATGTGGGTTTATAAAATTGAATCAAAGTATCAAGCTCTGTTTCATATTCAAGCTAATTTTGAATCTAAATTTTAAGTTAATTGAAGTTTTTAGCTCATGCTTTTGAAACATGAGAGCTCTTATGTAGCGATGGAATCATATTTTTAAAAAGTATTCCGGTCGAATCCATTAAATTCACTTACGTGCTAATACACTTGGGAATCCTCTTCTTCTTCCTCCAGCTATAGGTAAATAGCAGGGCAGACTAGGTTCTATAGCCTTGGATAGCAACTGGTGTAGGAGAAGAACAACTCTGAATTCAAAACCTGCGGCGGGTCGTTTGTGGACCTTGTGGCACTCAGTGCACCAGGTCTCTGACTGCCACGAATAGGCGGGAAGTTTCTATTGATCAGCATGAGAGCCAACAGCTTACTGACAAGAATATTAACTAGCATGCTAGCATGCAAAAAAATCGATAGCTGCATTCGTCACAAGTGGAAAAAAAATTAAATCTGCCTGACACTCTACTTCAATTGGCTCATTCGCTTGCTTAAACTCAAAGTTGATTCTGAAGAACTGGATTGGGCGTGAAAAAGTTATTTGTTGTTAACATTCTTTTTTCATTCGTTTTTTTTCAGTTAAGAGTCCTTTTTTTAAAGCTGATCGTTTTGTGTTCATTTTGTTTTGTTCTTTTTTTCGTAACTGATTTAATGTTTAGTATAGAGCTTAGAAAAAATTCGCAGTGTGAGATAGGCAAGAAGTAAGGCATGTAGCAACATCAGCACGGCAAATGACACTCCTTTAAAGGCAAGGAAGGGCAAAAATATTTTAAGTCAAGTGATAGCGTTTGCTGTATGAGTCGTACGATGTTTGAATCAAGCACGGGCAACGCCGGGCCATGCTGCTAGTATATATATATATATATATATATATATATATATATATATATATATATATATATACATGCACACGCACTCACGCACACACACACACACACACACACACACATATATATATATATATATATGTGTGTGTATATACGTGGGAGTAAAATGCATTTAACATTATTTCAAGTTCTTTATTTCATCTTTCTACGAGATATATCTTAAATATTTCTTTCTTTACGATATACTTTACGATTATTATTAAATCAGTTATTAAGCCAGAATGGTAACTAATACCAACTAAGTACGCTCGAGGATCGAACAAATACTAAATTTTCATTGTCGATAGAATCGTATAATGACCTTACCTACAAAACGAAAACTTGCGATAATAGAGTTCCAAACAACAAATGGAACTTTATATAATAAAGAAAACATAGAAAATAAATAGATTTTAACATAAAAATAAAGTCAAAATACAAGTAAATCAACTTCTTTTTGTTTCATTTGTCTTCTTGAACTACTTTAGGCCTTTAGAGAAAGTTCCCCTTTGATTTATCGTCGAATATAAGTAAAAAGACAGTTTACAGAGAATCTATTTTGTTTCTGTTATTCCCCGCTTCGCGCAGAACTTTAGAAGCAATTAAAAATTGTATTCTTGGAAATAGACACCAAAGATAAAAAGAAAAAATTCGCAAAAAAAAAAAAAATCCTACAAATTAATTACCAGAATCGATGTGCAATAGGATAGAAATTTATTCTTTTCACTGAAGTGCCGCAGGGAAAACTAGTTATCTGAAATGAATAATTATATTATGAAGAGCCGTTGGTGAACATTACTTCTTAGTCTCTACAACATTCTTTCCTGTGGGTGACCTGCCTTGACTATGCAAAATTAACCTTACTTACAAAGACTTTTTAATTTCTTCTCTTGGAAATATTTTGTCTTAGTAAAAGGCACACACACACACACACACACACACACAGTAATTCGTCAAGCCTGTAATAATCTTCAATAGAAGGCACAAAGCACTGGACGGCCGTTTTGTCCTATCTGGGACACATCACAGTGCGCACCCACTACTGACAATCGAACCCGGACCATTTCGATACAATGCAAACGTCATACCAACTGTACTACGGGCCTCAGTGACGAAGAAGACACAAACTAGATGGAGCGGCTAAGGCTCAAAATAGTAGTCGTTGTACAGTTGGTATGACGTTTGCGTTGCATTGGGAACGGTCCGGGTTCGATTCTCAGTCGTGGATGCGTATTGCTGATGAGGCCCAGATAGGAGGAAACGGATTTCCAGTGCATTCAGTTGAGGATTATTCTAGGCTCGACGAATTACTGTATGATTACAAAATAATCACTTTTTATTTATTTATTTATATATATATATATATATATATATATATATATATAGCGGACTCTCCCGTCGCATTCGACGTATGAGTGTCAAGCAGCTCAGTTCCTAGTAACCGAAAGCTCAGGCACCAGCTCATATGATTTGGTTATGGTGGTGAGGTCTTTGTGCAGAAGCAATCATACTATTTGAAGGGTTGAATGAATACAGATACCTGGTGCTCTACGTGCCACAAGGTCCCCAAACAACCTTACACAAGTTTTGAAATCAAATTGTCCTTCTCCTACCCCAGTTGCCATCCAAGGCTATAGAACCAACTCTGCCCTGCTATTTACCCATAGCTGGAACGAGAAGAAAATTTTTAATACCTTTCCCAAGGGTATTAGCACGTAAGTGAATGTAATGGATTCGCGTCGAATTCGAACTCAGCTCTCCGATTCTTAAATCCTAGCCGCTAAACCACTACTCCACCTTATATTTACATTTACATTATTACTATTATTATTATTATTTCCAACATATATCCAAGATGATCTTTGCCCTTTCTAACCTTTTAACTTTTCTGTGTATTACGAGTACGATTTCTTTTTCATTTTTTTTCACTACTCTTTTGACTGTCAAAGCTGAAAGTCATCTCTCATGTTATGGATCTTTTCTAATTGATCACTTTAGCTGTAAGTGAAAATGATGATCCCTCTTCCTGTTGTGACTACATGATCCAGTTTTCCTCTTTACTGTTCCCTCTCTTTTAAAGTTATTCTCCGTTCTCTTGATGGTTCTTGAATGCACTTTGAAGGTGAAGGCCAGAGTACGGATGTTGGTACCATTAATGAAGCCCTGAATGATCTTTTTCCTTTCGCCATTGCTCATATGGGAAGATAGTGGGGCCGACACAAAACTATTTTAACCTGTTCTTTTTCTAGCTGAATGACTCAATTTTTTTTTATTTCAGTGATTATTACAAGATTTGGACAATTTTGCTGTTACCTCCTGTATATGTAAAGATATTGTTGGCGTTACTGAATTTAGTTATGACATGAAAAACGGACATATTTGAAATATGAAGTAAAAAATCAAGACGACAATCTCTACCTATAAAAGGCAGGATGTGTGTGTGTGTGTGTGTGTGTGTGTGTGTGTGTGTGTGTGTGTAACGAATGCACGGCTGCAATTTTAGACGGATTTGCACCAAAATTTACATGCACATGCTCCGAGTTAGCGGAAAGGCCAAGACCGACTTTGCAATTCTCAACTCCCATCGATAGTGGAAATAATCTATTTTTGATGATTCTACGGCAGTTTTCATGTAGTTTGCGGCCATTTTTTACTGGCCAGAGTGAGAGGCTATAGCTGGCTGCCGCGAATAGGCAGGAAGATTCTATCGGCCAGAATGAGAGCCAACAGCTGACTGACACGAATGTTAATTAGCATGCTAGCATGCAAAAAAAAATCGATAGCTGCATTCGTTACAAGTGGTGAAAAAATTAAATCTGCCTGGCACTCTACTTCAATTGGCTCATTCGCTTGCTTAAACTCAAAGTTGATTCTGATTCCGCAGAACTGGGTTGGATGTGAAAATTATTTGTTGTTAACATTCTTTTTTCATTCGGTTTTTCCAATTACGAGTCTTTTTTAAAGCTGATCGTTTTGTGTTCATTTTGTTTAGTTCTTTTTACGTAACAGATTTAATGTTTAGTATAGACCTTAGAAATATTTTTCGCAGTGTGAGATAGGCAAGAAGTAAGGCATGTACCAACATCAGCACGGAAAAGGGCACTTCTTTAAAGGCAATGAAGGTCAAAAATATTTTAATTCAAGTGATAGCGATTGCTGTATGAGTCGTACAATTTTTTAATCAAGCACGGGCAACGCCGGGCCACGCTGCTAGTAAGTACATAAAAATACATTTTTAGAATTTCCATGTTTCGCTCCTCTCTGATAAAAATCGATCGAGGATAATGAAATAAACTGATGCATCGTGTATAAAGGAAAACTTGATAAACACTTTCGTAATAGTGATTTTCTAAGCGTAGCTTAAATGCGGCACAAGGCCGAAAGTAAGGGGATCTCAGTGAGGACTGAACTCACTATTCAGTTGTAATTTTTCTAGCGAGGCAAGTTTGCTAACAATTACACTGGCTCGAGATGCCCTAAGTACGGTCGTAATATGTTAATATGCACGTTCGTAATAGTTATTTGCAGATTACATTAAAACCAAGCAGCGATTCCTTCTGTTTACAAAGGAAGACTGCCTCGATTTAATGAAAATTGTTTAAAGTATTTATTCATCTTTAAAAACATTCCATTTTGGATTTTCTGTTAAAATTACCTCCGCTTTCCGAGTATTAATCAAGAGTTCATAGTTCACTATGACCGTTTTTTCATAAGGATTTTGTGATGTTAACAGATAGGGAGTCGACTCCAGAGTGTGGCACCTTTGGAAAGTGTCTCTTTACCAAACCACAGTTAGAGCCAAGCCTTCTAAGAGAAACAACGTATATGAAATTATTGGGAGGCCGCGATAGTTTCTTTAGCACAATATCACAATTCGTCGTGACCGAAGCTTCAGGATATGGGCGCTGAATAAAACCAAAACTACTTGAGCAGGCACCATCTATAGGGGTTGGTTATCCTCCCTAGCAGATGGGAATACTAAAATTATCTAGTTATTTAATATTAATACAAAAGTAAGCGTGTGAGGTCGATAGGCTTTAGTTCCGAATAAATTGCTCACCATCAAACATAATACGTATATAGCTGTTTCCTTCTATATTTGGCAAATTTTCATTCGTGATTAGCAGCAGCTGTTGTCTTCTGTTATCTCTACTATACGAGGTTTGACAATGGCTGATCCGTATATCTCGCAGGTGAACTCGTACATACTCTCATTCAACAACCTACGTTTTTTTTTGCACTTTGTTTCTCTTAATGTAATATAGTAGGAGTATGAACTCAGCCACACTAATTATCTATGTGCAGTAAACCATGTATTTGTCGTGATGCGACTCCAGTCGAGGAGCTTGAAATTTTGAATTAGAGTACAAATCCCAAATATAAAGTTTTATGTCTCAAGATGCATGAGAATATTAACGTGTAACCTGTTATTACCAGTGAAGAAAGGAAAAAAAATCTCTTCCTGGCAAATTATCAGTTTGTCAGCAGGGAAAAAAAAAAACATTACAGATATTAAGATAGAAGACAAATCACATCCGTCTGCAAAAATGTCATCCCCTCTTTCTGCATAAAAATAAAATTTTCATATCTACTTTGAAAAACTCCAATATTTGTACGTCGTTGGACTTATATACATATACTTTTTAAAAGACATTTTTAATCATTTATCAACATGCAAATCGATAATGCTATGAAGACGCAAGTAGTTACTGTGAGAGAAAGAGAATGAGAATAATTTATTTAAGTGTATGTGCTGAATGTCCAGGTTACAGAAATGTCGATTGATGTTGCTTTTATATTTCGATGATTGTAGGTGGCATGGTGATTAAAACATAGCTATTTTGTTTTTGTGGCGTTAAAATTGAGTGATTGGGGGTTATTTTTGAGAGCAACTACCAGTTTTATTTTATCGGACCTATCGACCGTACAAATTAATCATGTTAATTAATATTTAATTTATTTTAATCTATTTAAGTATATATTATATTAATTACATATTAAGGTGTACACGCGTATGGATTTGGAAGACAATGAAATCAAAGAAAACAGTTCATGAAGACATTCTTATGTCACAAGTAGTATTGAAAAAGAAAATATGATAGGACTTAAAACTTTCAAAATATTGTTCCCAGATATGTGAAACGAACGTGTTTATAGAAATAAACGTTTTAGTATAAAAAAGGAAAATTACATTTCTATTGTAAACCTTAGAAAAATAGGTGATTTCCAAATTTATTTCTGTTTTAAAATTAATTTTTTTTTTTTCAAAACTGCCGAGGCCTTAATTTCTATCGTCTATGAATTATTACCGTTGCGTCGCAGATTAACGAAGATTAACTGCAATATGTCTTCAAAGAAGTGTCAGTTAAGAAAACAAGAGCAGTCAGGAGTAATCTCCTAACAAATGTTGCAGTACCAATGGTGAAAAAATATAACAGCATTTTTTTCATACGTTATCTAGTGTCGCATCTGTTACCTAAACATTCCTTCCATGTAAAACTATTTCTTTCGTGATACATCAGTATAATAATGTAGGGGTACCGATTAAATGTTATCACGAGGAGTGAATCTCCATTAATTAACATTACATTTTATCTAACACTTAACTTTGTCCTTTATTCTTGGCTATTATGTCGTAGGTGTCCGGGATTCGATACGCGGACAGGATATTCTTCCTACGATTTGTAAGTCTCTGTCCCAGTCATCTCTGGAAATGGCGTTCTTTACTTACACATCTATCCACATCGACCCGACGCATGCCATATCTGACGCAAGTGTGAGTTCACGGACTTCTGCATTCGGCGACTGGGAGTTACCCAATGTCTGATTTGCATGCGGTTTCCCTTGTTAACGTGCTGCAAAATTTAAATGCAATATCTATTCCAATCTTTGTCTTTCTTATTACTCTGCTATTGTTCTCGACATTTTTAATCATTTATCAACATGCAAATCGATAATGCTATGAAGACGCAAGTAGTTACTGTGAGAGAAAGAGAATAAGAATGAGAATGAGAATAATTTATTTAAGTGTATGTGCTGAATATCCAGGTCACAGAAATGTCGATTGATGTTGCCTTTATATTTCGATGATTGCAGGTGGCATGGTGATTAAAAGATAGCAATTTTGTTGCTTCAGTTTTCTCTTTCGCATCCAGTAAGTCATTGTGTCAACCAAAAAAAAAGATAAGAAGGTATAATTCAACCCAAAAGTTAATGCCTAGATTGGCCTTTATAAGGTTTTTATTTTGAAATCAGATTAAGTAAATCCCCCCTGGCAGTCAACGTGTTACATATTGTTTTGTACAATTGTATATAGGTCAGGTTTTACACATAAACAATATATATATATATATATAGTGTTAATAAAATAGTTTTCGATGTAATATAACAGAGTTATTAAGTATATATTAATAATGAAAACTTCAAGTGATGAGCAGACTAACCGTTCCATATTTAAAATTTTAATAAAAATATCTGCTTAAGGCAGTGTTTTTACATTTAATATATTATACGGTTATTACGGGTTTTTACAAGAACAAAGAGAGAAATATATTTATTCTTATGCCCTCGATATATATATATATATATATATATATATATATATATATATATATATATATATATATATATATATATATATAAGCCTGCTGTGTATATTGATTTGCCTGATTAATAAAATTCTAAGTATCTGAGCTGGTATCATATTCCATCACTTTCTCGCAGACAATGTAGTTTCCATGTCATTTTATATTAATATTTTCATAGTAATATTTGTCATGAGCTTTCCTCTTAGTTGTTTCATAGTTGTACTGTACGAGATTGCCAAGTAGATATTATTATTTCGCTGTTGAAATTGCGACATTTAACCGTAGGTTCTCTGCTAATAGTTTCTTCTTTCGCACTTCACACTTCCGACTTCTTGCATCCGTGTTAACGTTCATCTTCAAAAAATGAAATGCTTTGTCAATCGTCATTTTCTGTCTTCTTAAATTCTGCTCTTCGATTTTTATTGTGTAGAATAACTTACATTTTCATGAGAAAAACTTTCCATTTGATTTCGTTATCCAGTTGATATATTATTTTTTAATTCGACAGCGTCATTCCATCTTCCATAATGGGAATTCTATTGTCTATAATTATGAAATAATCTTGAAATACCCTAATATCATTAGATGAATAAACGTGGTTTTGACATTCCTGACGAGAATGTATATAAAAAAAAAACTATCTCTAGGAAATTAACAGTCTGGCAGGGCATATTTTAATAGAAATAATACATAAACGTATAATTGAAGCAATTAAGGATATAAATAAAATATGACTGCGCAAAATAGTTCTATGCCCAGAGATTTATTCCTGTCTTAATACCATGTCCCGAAAATGATCTTTAACGAAACTGCTCTCCTTTAATGCGAATAGGGAACAATTTTTCCCTCCACCATCATCGCTGATGCTAACCTCCGGGAGATGTGTTTTCTTGATTTGACTGTTTCCACTGGCATAACGTCAAGTGTTTATATGGAATCAATTGCTAGGTTTGCTTTTAAAAATGTTGTGCCACATAATTTTTTTAATCAGAAATCATCTTGCACATTTATAAATCTACCATTCGTCCGTGCCTGAAAAAATTGCTGCCATATCTGGCGTATTGCTCCGGCCATATACGACAAGACTGTCAACGAAATCTGAAGACCTGACTGTAATATTGTTGGTCCTGATTTAACATCTCGATTTCAGTCAGTTTCCTAGCGTTCTGACGTGGCTTCCTTCTTTTCCATAAATATTTCCATGGAATTTCTCATGTTGAGCTTTCCTCATTGGAACCCCAGTCTCAAGGCAATAATTTAAGCTTACTACTTGGCGACCAATTTTCACTATTTTACTTTTCAAATGGCTAGATATCACCATAAGTTTTGTTCTAGTTTCTTTACTTGAACTTCTTGCCTCTGGAATTCTTGCTTTCCTGACAACAAAAAATCATCCTAACATTTAACGCAAACCCAATCGATATATTCCGTTTTCCTGGGACCTGTTCTTTTTATTTTCGTATCATCTCACCAATGTATACTCTTTCTCTTTCACTCCGAGTGACACCTTGCGTCTTAGTGGCATTACAATCTTGCTTCAGGTCAAATGATTTTTTTTTTAAAGTATTACAGTTTTTATTTACTGATAACACACACAATGAAAGGCCAAAATACCACGCAAGCTAGTGAGTTACTGATTGACACTGATGTAAGGGAGAGGAAGGAAGAATTATTATATACATATTATAAGGACGTATAGGATATATATCGATAAAACCTGGACGTGAAGAATCCAAGTTTGTAGTTACCAGAAAAGCCTCCTCTCACATGTTTAATGGAACATGCTCATTATAAACGGAACACGAAAGTAGAACTTGCCGAATACTAGCTGTGAACGTCTGAGATGGTGGATCTAAGTAGTGTTCGAATATCTTCCATGGTAATAATGATACCGTATTGAGATGATATCAACATTTCCTCTGTGAGGTAAGGGTCGAAGTTTAGAGAATAAATGATTCTGCACACAAAAGGTCGTCTGAGCAATTTTGAACTCTGTCGTGGCTGGACAGTGAGAGGATGACAGAATCAGGTATGGTGACGATACTCCATTTCTGGGCTTACCTGACTCTCGTAACGGTAGAGCATGGTTTGGTTTGGTTTGGTTTGTTTTACGGCATATCACCCTCAATTGGTTATTTAATGCCGACAAAATTTTTATTGCTGGCAATATTTTTTTTTTCAAAAAATGTATTGCTAGTAATGTTTTTCCTCAAAAATCTATTTCTGGGAATATTTTTCTTTAAAAAATTTATAACTGGTGATAGCTTTTTAAAAAAAAATGTATAACTTTTTGTATTGCTTGTAATTTTTTAAAAATATTTTTCATAATAATTTCTCCTTCAAAAATAATTGCTGGTAATATATTGTTTCCAAAGAATTTCTGGTATTAAAACATAGTTTTACACTTTCATAGTATTTTGATCCAAGTTTGGTTGTTAACTATTTGTCCAAAGTTGGGACCCTAACAGGTGCTATCACCCGGGGTCAGAGTGGACCCAGGAACACCAGCAATCAAGAGGTGGTTGCACTCCCCTGAAAACCTCCCGATTAGAAGCCTTGCTGTCGGATGTAGTTTATCGTCATACCCAGGACGTGATAGGGCATAGTAACTGTTGTTAGATATCTGCTGAAGCGTTACAAAGATCCTAAAATTCTTGCATCGTCTTCTGTGGTTGCACACATTTTCGCGTTTCTTTTGAGATCAGTAGTGAGCTTTAGATCTAATGGGGTTTTAGACGATATTTTTCTTTAGTACCATCAGCTCAGCCATTTACAGTCATGCTGTGTGCACAGGTTTGAATCATACTAATAACCTATGCAATACATTTGTTAAGAATATTGATCCACTCCGAATGCTTCCTGTCAAGAACCGCCATTTTGTGGAAGTTATTCCTGTCTGGATGCTTTCCCGAACACTAAAATATTAAACCCTTCATCTCTAATGTCAATCGTTATCTCCTTATCATTTCATCGTAATATTCATTTCCTGTTTCTCCTCTCACTTTCATGCCATACACCTCATGCAGTAACATAGTACTTTTAGTGGATTCTGGGAATTCTATTGCGGGAATTTTAGTAAGAAATTAAGAAAAGAATAGTGAACAGTAAGAAAAAATATATATCACCCTTTTGTTTTTACTCCATTTTCCTTATTACAATCTTTAAATAACTCTGTCGTGGCGTATTGAAGGAAATTGCCAAACAAAATATACAAAAAGGCAATTCAGAATTGTAAAGTACTTCAGAAAAAAATGGAATCCTAAAAGTTGTTTACGACAAAAAATCAGCCATATAAAATACAGCATTATTTATTTTAATTACGTAGGTCGCACGAAACATTTTGTCAATCAGTTATGTACCATGCGTGATACAAGCTTAGGCAATCATGTATTTTTCGATACATGACTGACGAGGCAGATTTTTTCCCGTGGTAGGTTGGCATTTTTTTTTTGCAGTAAACTAATTGCCATCGAAGGCTATAGAACCCAGTCTACACTTCTATTTACTCATAATTGGTGGGTGCGAGGAAGAAGAGGATTCCTGCTTTACACAATGGTATTAGCACGTAAATGAGTGTAACTGTATTCGACTGGAATTCGAACTCGGCTCTCCGATTCTTCAATCCGAGAAGCTATCCATTATTCCAACGTGCCTCAAAACATTGTGTCATAAACTGCTAATATGCCAGCTGCCGGTATTCGAGAAGACTGCCACTTTTTCCTGTGCAGCACACCTGTTAGTGAAATAGACGACTGATTCGTATAAACTCTCTGTAGGTGGAATAAAACAATTTTATCTTGAAATATATATTCATTTCCACTTTGGCATGCATTTATCTATTATTGGGAATCCCATATTTCGGCTCTTGCAGTAGCAAAATCTAATATACACCAAAAGGAAAAAAAAATCTCCAAAAAAAATCAGGAGAGATTTCATCACATGTATTTAGAAGTGACATTTCCAAACCACTGCAAGTGCTTGTAAAATATGACAACATGCAACCGAAAATGCAATATACTTCTTCTTTTCCATTTAGAATAGAAAAATCCCAAGTTGCATAAAATAGTGAATAATATCTCCAGGCAAGATAAAGAGATTAATAAGAGACATGGAAATGCCGTTAGAGACAAAGAAAAGGTTTCTGAAGATCTCTATAATATCTAATTACCAATATGGCAGTTAATTTAAACTCATTACTCTGATTTTTCTCGTGTTGACTCTAGGTATGAATTTTCTAATCTTCGCGTTGAAAATTGTGTCACTGAAGATTCCTGGTGAAAGCCGGTATCGTGCCTGTATGAATATAGCAAGTGAACATGAAACTTCCTCTTGGTTAACTATGTTCTTGTTCTGGCGCTAAAGATCACAGGAATCACTACTTCCAGTTATACCAACGTGACGATTCGCATTGTAGCGGTGTTGACGGCCTAAATCATCGCGCACATTTTTTACTTTACGAATGTGTAAGCAAACGAAAAGCAAACAAGAGAAAGAACACAAGAAAATAATTTTTCATAACAGGTACAATATTTGTATATGTCAACGGTTTTACAGGAATTTTTAATAGGAGTTACTTCCATTTGCCTGAATTAAAGTCTTTACTACGGAAATATTTATTTTTACCTGAGCTCACAAACAATTGAATTAACTTGTCGCTTAAAATTTTCACTGAAAGAGAATTTAAAGAATTCTGTAAAGCTGAAAATATGTTGATAAAGTTTTAGCTTTAAAGAAGTTGGAGAAGTGAATGTTCCATAATGTTTAATTTGTTTTCGTTGCTCGTAGTTGAATTTATTGTTCGTAATGTTTTTGTAATTAAGTTTCGTAAGATTAAATAGTGTGATTGAATAGTTTTTATTAAGTCACAGAAGAAGTTAGTGAGTGAGTTGTTTAGTTGAAATATTAGGTTGAATTACAGTGAAGTTATTTCATGCTAAATAACTTGAGATTCTAACTTTGTAATTCGCTGCAGTAATGATACAAGCGTCGTGAACTCGTTTACCAAATGCTAGTCGTTGCAAATTCTCACTGACTGGGTTCACTCGTATATTCAACGTATATGTTTTTAGGTCATGTGCTGGCTCCACTAAGCATTTATTTTCGTCATGTCAAAAACTAGGTTGGTGTTATTCGGACGTATTTGTGAACAGGTAAATTGTATTTTTTAATATTTGTTAACCACACAGAACGCGTTTTGTTTTGCTGATTGAGAACTATGTACGCGAAGATACACGAGACAATTTTAATATTTATTGTCCAATGAGAAGTTAAGGTTTTTCGAAAATATGTATGAAGCTGTGATCCGCTTTTTGCACAAAAATTGACATTGATGAAAAAGTGGTAGCGGAATGCTAAAGGATCATAACAGAGACGTTTCTTAGTATCTGCTCGAAATGAATGTAAGCCTGTCCTCAAAGAGGCAAAATCCTTTTTCGCTGATAAAATGAGAAACCCTTTAGCACGAAACAACTTCGGATCTAGAATTTTTTTTTTTTGTGCCGGTATATAAACCCATAGAGGTTATTTAATATTGGAATTTAAATTTTCTTTTATAATTCTTTTTATTTGTAGATAATACTTTTAGTGAAACGAGACTTACTAATTAACTCATAGATGGAAAAAAAGACGAGGATTCAAATGTTTCCCATGGTTATTTGCATGTAAGTGAATAGAAAGTACCAGATTTTAATTGGAACTCGGCTCTGCGGGTAACAATTCTGAGCTTTTATCCATTACACCACTTGTACATCCAAGCCGATATTCCCATGCCGTCACCCGTCTAGGTACTGACTAAGTTCGACGTTGCTTATCATCGGTTGTTTCTAGAGATTATTGACGGATCTGTATCAGTGTGTTGAAAAAGAGAAAACCTTCAATCTTTCATTTCTACAATCAGTTTGGAGTTTTCTCATCTACTCCTGACAAAGACTTTGCTCGATAATTCTATTCCACTCGTCAATGGTATCTTTGCCTGACATTCCCAGAAGAACAGAATGGCTACTGGGTATATGCTGTGGATTCCGAGATGAATTCGGTCTCCAAGGAATGACAAACGCAATAATTACATATAAGAAATAAAATGTATTTACACAATCATACAAAGAGTAATACTGTTAGTAAGTCCAGAAACGCGGTTAGTAGCAAATATAGATGGATATATACAATCTCGAAGTAGGACTTCCTTAGAGTCTACGTGCTTGCAACTGACTTCTACAATAGGTTACCAGTGAATACATATTCTATTCATATGAATCTATCCTAAAAATGTTGTCGGCATTAAATAACCCATTTAGATTGATATGCCGTAAAACAAAATAAACCAAACCAATCTAAACCAAAAACATTCATATTCTATTCATACGAATCTATCCTAAAAATCTTGTCGGCATTAAATAACCTATTGAGGTTGATATGCTGTAAAACAAAATAAACCAAACCAATCTAAACCAAAGTATACATATTCTATTCATACGAATCTATCCTAAAAATGTTCTCGGCATTAAATAACCCATTTAGGTTGATATGCCGTAAAACAAAATAAACCAAACCAAATCTTAATAATAATTTTTCTTTTCTCGTAATCTTCCACACTTAGGAAACCCTTGCATCATAATGGCTTTATTTCCTTGCTTAGGTGTGAAATAATGTTTTTTAAAAAGTTACGAGAAATTCAAATATATATCAAATAATGATAATTTGCTTTTAGTATCTCTCATATGATTTTGCCTAATCAAATTTAGCTTTGCCTGTGACAAGGATTAATTAATAAGTTCAATCTAATTACTTAAATAAATTGCAACATTTGCTTGCTGTCGATATCAGTTGCACATCTCACCATATGCCGTTCGTATATTCTCTCTCTCTCCGTATATCCTCTCTCACTGACTGTCTAACTCTGGGTATTTAACGGCAGCAGTCCAAGTAACACTGGTAGAGTCCACTTATATGAAGAAGGGGAGGACCCCATAACAGTATATAGATCCGTCCATAGTTTTTGCTATCATCTTCAAGGTTTACGTATTTGGCAAAATCACTGAAATTGGCCTAAAGAAGTACGCCAGAAAAGTTCTTCCTCTTCGCTTCAAACTCGACAAAAATGGCTTACTGCTTTATGCTTTCCAGTTTTTTGAAAAAAAAACTATTCTGTCGTTTCATCTTTAAGAACACTGGTGAACCTGCTTATATATCGTAGTATCGTCTTATTAGTCATGTCACTCCTTTTGGTAAAATACCTGAGGCTCTAAACAACTCCGAATTGGTTAAGCACCTCATTTCTCACGGTCTCCCTACAGATAAATAACACGGCTTTTATTTCCCTAGGTCACATGATGATGTTAACAGTCATCTCTGAAGTTGTCTCTCAAGCTTTAGATAAGAAGTGTGATGAGCTGGCGTTGGTTTTCGATATTTCTAAGGCTTGTGACAGGGTTTGGCATGCTGGCCTTCTTCGCAACCTCAAGGGCAATAGTGTCTCTGGCCGAATATTTGACTTCAATTCAATAATTCTTTCAAGTCGTATTACAAAGGTCATTCTGAACGGTCATGCTTCTAGCACATTTCATATTAATTATTACACCTGACGGCTCTATCTTTGGAACAATGTTATTTCTCGTCTTCATCGAAATCCTTCCCTATGGCATTAGCTCCCAGCGAGATATTTATGCTGTTGACTATTCACTCCTGTATTAATTGTAAGTTCGAGAATACCAACAAAATAAAACGGGCAACTGACCTCGAAAATTAGTTCCAATCAATTGTTAACTAGGACAATAAATCGCGTGTAAATTTTAACACCAGGAGAGCAACATATTTTATCTTCTGTATCTAAATTTTTCCATTAACATTGATGATAATATTAATCAATAGCTAGATCTGATGCGATAAGTATTGATTAATCCATCCTGCATTTTTATAAGTCTACCATTCATCCATGAATTGACATATCTGGTCTGGTTCTCCTGTTAAACTTCATGAGATACTTGACAAAATTCAAAGAAGTGTCTGTAATATTCTCTGTCCTAACCTGGCATCTCGACTTCAGCCACTACCCTACCGCTATGATGTGCTTTCCAGTAGTCTTTTGTATAATCATTTTCATGGCAGTTGCTCTAATGAGTCGTCGTCCATGCTACTCCCACAGTATGAATTTAAACGTAATACTAAATTGATTAATATGTTTTAGCGTTTTTTGTTCTGTAGAAATTACTCGATCTAACCATAAATAATTTTCTAATATTTTCTTTTCTTTCATTCCTCGCCCGGAGAATGTTCTTCCTGTTTCTTGCTTCCCTGACACCTACAATCTTCAAAAATTTAAATGAAATGACAATCGCCATCTTGGGTCTTCCTGTAATCTGTTCTTTTATTGTACTTTCTCCTCAATAATATCTTCTTATTCCATTTCTCTCGCATTAACTTCTTGCGTCTTTGTGGCATTATCGCATTTCTTCAGAATAATCGATTAAAAATCTGGCATGAAGGATGCTCTTCATACAGCGTATCTTGCCTGGGCAGCGATGTATTGTGGCCGATAAATGAACAGGACATGTGAGGAAAGAAGAAGTCTTACGAGAAACATTAACAACAAGGAGACTAAAAATTACAATCAGAGTCAGCTTCCATTTCTGAGAAAAATAATCGGGAAAGAAAGCCTGGGAAAGTTAACATTCAAGGTGTACAGGGTGATCGAGAAACAGCAAATAGTGAGTTGTGAATGAATTATTAGCAGATTAGGATCAAAGGGGTTGTTAGAAAAATGAGATTCAATGTTGTTATTTTTTCTCACTTAGATCATTTTCTGTTACTTTATTTACGGTTAAAATTGTTAAGTGCAACCGTAAGTTCTATGTTAAAAGTTGCTTTCGATTTTTCAAATTACTTCCGGCTTGTTTATTTCAAGTCAACATTGATCATAAAACATTTAAATCGTTATATTTTGATTTATTTTTTTTATCTTTCTCTCTCCTTAATAATGCCGTCCTTGTTAAGACGTTAAACTACATCCGCGTCCTGGGTAAGACGATAAACTACGTCCAGCAGCAGGGCCTCTGATCATGTGGTTTGGAGGGGCGTGCAACCACCTCTTAATTGCTGGTGTTTCCAGGTCCACCTTGACCCGGGGTGGTAGCACCTGTTAGCAAATTGTTAACTATTACCAGCAATGCTTTTTGAAAAAAAATATTACCGGTAATACAATTTTGACGGAAAAATATTACCAAAAACAGATTTTTGACAAAACAAAATATTACCAGCAATAAAAAAATAAATTATCGGAATTAAATAATCCATTGAGGTTGATATGCCGTAAAACAAAATAAACCAAAACAATCTAAACCAGTAAATACATATTCTATTCATATGAATCTATCCTAAAAATGTTGTCGGCATTAAATAACCCATTTATGTTGATATGCCGTAAAAGAAAATAAACCAAACCAATCTAAACCAAAGCATACATATTCTATTCATATGAATATATCCTAAAAATGTTGTCGGCATTAAATAACCCATTTAAGTTGATATGCCGTAAAACAATATAAACCAAACCAATCTAAACCAAAGCATACATATTCTATTCATACGAATCTATCCTAAAAATCTTGTCGGCATTAAATAACCTATTTGGGTTGATGTGCCGTAAAACAAAATAAACCAAACCAAATCTTAATAATAATTTTTCTTTTCTCGTAATCTTCCACACTTAGGAAACCCTTGCATCATAATGGCTTAATGCCTTGCTTAGGTGTGAAATAATGTTTTTTTAAAAAGTTACGAGAAATTCAAATATATATCAAATAATGATAATTTGCTTTTAGTATCTCTCATATGATTTTGCCTAATCAAATTTAGCTTTGCCTGTGACAAGGATTAATTAATAAGTTCAATCTAATTACTTAAATAAATTGCAACATTTTCTTGCTGTCGGTATCAATTGCACATCTCAACATATAATGGGATTTCACGTATAGAATCAGATTCTATACTTCACGTATAGAATCAGCCAGGGATCACCAAATCTGAACTTCATGTCCTCATAGTCAAGATGAAGATAATAGAGACGGTGGTCAAGTACTGGGTGGATATGCTTGAAAAGTTCCAAACTGACACTGTACGTTCGGATAGAGTCGATGAGTAAGAGGAGAATATGACCGCGAATTTTCGCTGATCCTTTCAAAAGCATCCTGCATATTCCTCATGATTTAAATCGCTTGATATACAAGGTCAATGTTCATGGAGAGTGAAACTACCAGCTCTACAATACGAACAACTTTTGCAGTAATAAGAAACACCTGAGTCGCTTATGACGTTGCTACAGACGTCGCAACGAAATTGAGAACAATATTGAATAATAATTTATTTCAGTTTTTGTAACATGTTTGTAAATTTATTTGAAGAATATCAAGCCTTGTTTTCATTGAAATTATCTGTTTTTTGTTTATGTTATAGTTTTTTCTAATAACCTGAGGTACCCTGCACGTATGCACGTGAACAAAGAGACAATCACATACAAACACAATAGTTTTAGCCATATATAATATCCGTGTTCTATTGTTAAATGTATTCATCAAAAACTAAGATACAATGACATTTTTACAATTTTATATATATATATATGTTTATGCATTCTTTTTATAGATAGAAATACAGTGAGGTGAAACAAGTATTTGGACAGTAAGAAAATGGATTTAGAATCATATATTGAAAGAAAATCATTGTCTATAAATGCAAGTAAACAGCAAAAATAAATTATTTGACACATATATATTTTTTCTATACAAATTATTAAAACAGGTAGTAAAAAAGTATTTGGACAGTTCCGAAATTATGTATAAAATAAATGTCTTGAGTATATTTCATGCTCGAATGTGTTAGAATTTTATGGAATAGTCTAGAACGTGCATTACTTAAAGGTGTTAGCTATCTTGATGGTCAGTCCATCACAAGACGTCGCACTAACAGTACTGCAGGATGCCAAAGCAAAGAGATGTCGAAAGATCTTAAAGATGGAATTATTTCTGCACATAAAGAAAAAAAAAAGCTTTCGTAAGATTTCTAAAGACCTATGTTTACCTGTGAGCACTGTTGGGTACATAATTAAGAAATGGAAAGTCTTCGGTACTCATGAAAATATGCCAAGAACAGTTGCACCGCGCAAAATATCACAAAAATGTTCACGGAAAATAGTACGGCGAGTAAAAAATGACCCTTTTGTGAGAGAACTTCAAAAAGATCTCAGTAATGCAGGAACTCACGTACGCAAGAGGACCATTAGTTCTGAACTTCACCGACAACAAAATCTCGCTATCCTCTCAAAACCCCATTGCTAAAAAAAAACGTCATTTAAAATACAGACTTGAATTTTCCAGGACTAATTTAGAAAAGCATGATGACTATTGTGAGCAAATTTTATGGTCTGATGAAAGCAAGATTGAACTTTATGGCCACATCGATGCTGCCCATGTTTGGAGAAAGGATGGAACAGCCTTCAATCAAAAGAACATCATCCCCGCTGTGAAGCACAGAGGCGGTAGCATTATGGTTTGGGGATGCTTTGCATATAATGGTACGGGACAACTGAAAATTATTGAGGACACAATGAATGCAGCCAAATATATTCAGATTTTAGAAGATTGTTTGCAGTCATCAGTTGAGAAATTAGAACTTGGACCAGATTGGGTTTTTAAACAGGACAATGATGTGAAACATACAGCCAAATCAACACATGCATGGCTTCAAAACAATACCATTAATGTGTTGACATGGCCCAGCCAATCGCCGGACATAAATCCAATAGAGAATCATTGGAGAACACTGAAGAATCAGATTCGTAAATGGCGACCAAAGAACCTCAGGGAATTGAAAGTTTTTGCAGAAGAAGAGTGGGCTAAAATTCCCACCAAATCATGCCAGGCGCTTGTAGAGAGCTACAGGAAGAGACTGAGAGTTATGGTTGCAAATGAAGGAAGACCAACTAAATACTAAACACATTTAAAGCATAATTTATATTCTGTCCAAATACTTTTTTCACTACCTGTTTTAATAATTTGTATATAAAATATATACGTGTCAAATAATTTATTTTTGCTGTTTATTTGCACTTATAATTGTTTTACGAATACATTGTGAGCTTTAGACAATGCTTTTCTTTAAATATATGATTCTAAATCCATTTTTTGTACTTTCCAAATACTTCTTTCACCTCACTGTATTTAAGTAAATGCTCTGTTTATAATAAACAGTATTAAACAACATTTTCGGACCTGAATGTCCGAGAAATCTTCACAGAAAATATTCCTTCTCCGATAGGATTCGAACCTGTATCCTATACGGAAACGTCATTTAGCTTGACGT